>LR749813.1:941984-1020973 GCA_902729485.2 Mus minutoides
CACCACCATCATCACCACCACCACCATCATCATCACCATCATCATCATCATCATCATCACCACCACCACCATCATCACCACCACCACCATCATCACCACCACCACCACCACCACCATCATCACCACCATCATCACAGCTGTTATAAGACTCAGACAGAAGTCCTGGAGTAACAACAAAACCTCAGACATTTGAAACCATGGGCGAGTTTCAGTTCACTGAGAAGCACCCCTTTCATGGTCAGTGGCCTCAGCTGGAGGTTGAGTGCACTTTGGGCAAGCTAAGCAGACAAGAGGAATCTGGCTCCCACGTTGCCAGGTGTGGGCTAGGGCCAATCTTTCAGAATGTCAAGAAAAGTTCCTATTAGCTCATGGTGGTACTCTTTCATTTAGCCCTGACCACACACAGGACCCTTGACTACATCATTTGTGGTCCTTAACTTGACTTTGTGAGACTACTGGGGGCTCTCAGAGACTGAACCACCAACCAGAGAACACACACAGGCTGGACCTAGGCCTCCCTGCACATATGTAGCAGAAGCATAGCTTGGTCTTCATGTAGGTCCTGAACAACTGGAGGAGAGACTACCCCAAAAGCTATCGCCTACATATGGGACTTTTTTTTTTAAAGCTGGGTTGCTTTGTCTGGCCAAAGTGGGAGAGGATGAGCCTAGCCTCACAGAGACTTCATGTGCCAGGGTGAGGGGATACCCAGGGGGCCCTACCTGCTCAGATGAGAAGGGGACGATGGATGGGGGAAGAATTATGGGAGGGGTGACTAGGAGGGGGCAGTGAATGGGGTGTAAAGTGAATAAGTAAAATAATAATAATTTTAAAATTCATTATATAATTATAATAATGAATTAGCATCAATTATACAATTATACAATTTGAGTATAAAGGAGCTTGTTTAGACCCTTTGGTCCCCCATGGGGGCACACGACTGAGACAAGCAAAGATGGCCCCCAGGAACAGACTCTCTTGGTGCCTCCAAAGTAAACAACGGAGACTGTCCCGATGCATTATTTGGGGTCCACAGTGGTCAGTCCTTTGCAGTCATACCCAGAGCATGTTTTCCTGGTTTCAGCATCCCTGGGAAGGAACACTCAGCCACTGCCTTGGATGTTTACAGACCCAGCAAACAGCTTCTGCCTGAAGACCCAGGCTGGGAGGGAGCCAGAGGCAACTCCGAGGAGCCCTGGCAGCAGGTGCCCAAGCCAGGAGGACTGAGGCTAGCCCCTTGGGGGCCTAGGAGTTTAAAAGCTGGTATTCCGGAACCAGCATCTGTCTCATCTGCCCCTGGACCTCACCCGGCATTTGCCCTTCTAGGAACCAGTAGCAACCTCGGGGGAGGAGGAGGGGAGAGGGAGGGGGAGGGGGAGGGGTGGGGAGTGCAGAAAGCTAAGAGTTTGAATCTGGAACCGCCTCCAAAGGCTTCCTTGTTAAAGGCTTGGCTTCTAGTGGGCCGGGTGCTCAGAGGTGGGATTTGGGGGAGGGAAAGTGGATGGATGGTTAGGGCTTTGACATCCTCTATGGATTAATCCATTGACAGGCCCGTAACTGAGTAGACTGAAGGAGGTAGGACAGTGGGACTAACTGGGAGGTAACAAGTCACTCAAGTGTCCCTGGAGGCTGCATCTTGTCCTGGCTAGGCTTTCTCCTCTCCTTTCAACTCCCTCCCTCTCTCTCACTTCCTGGCCACACAATAAGGAGCCTTCTTCCCCCACAGGCCCCCACCATGACATTCTGTCTATGATACCACCCTTGAACAATGAACCAAATTTGCCCATAGACTGAAACCTCTAATAAACATTTTTACTCCTTAAACTTGACCTCCTCCGGTATTTTGTCTCACTGACGGAAAGCTGACCAGTGCTCCCCCCATCAAGGAATCCTTCCCAAGATCTCCAGAGAACACAAGCATAAAGGATAGGAACGCAGACTCATGGAATCCTCAGAACAATCCAAGATGTCAATACCCACACACCCATTTTACAGACTAGGAAAGCCAAGGCACAAACTGGCTGTGTAAGCCAAACAACCTTGCAGAGGTTTTGTTGTTGTTGTTTGTTTAGGAACTAGACCCAAGGAGCTTGATTCTGTTCTTTAGCACTGACCCTTTTTGCCTTCTCCAAGGCAAGACTCAGACAAGGGGACTCTGGCTTGGTAATTTCTCAGCCCTGGCAGCAAGGAATGCTGGGTTACAGAAGCCCCAACAGTTAGCCCTTTTTGCCTCTTCTTTCCTAGTCTGTTCTTGTAAACAACCTCAAACTCAGTGTGCCTGGGCAACACAGGAGCAGTTTTGGAACTTGGGCTCCATGTTGCCCTTTGAGGTTAGCTCAGAGCTACCCCAACCTGACCCCAGGAGACAGCCTGCTCTTTTCCGCCCCCACCCCTACCCTCACCCCCACCCCGGGTGCTCCTCTCCCCTAGCGACCTGCTTTAGATTCTCACCTCCTTCTCTTTTGCTCTCCCTTCGAAGGCAGCTCAGCTAACACTCATTAGCACATGTTAATGAGCAGCAATTCAAGTCTCTGTCCTTCTTTTTAGGGGCGGGATGCTTGCTGTCGCTCTGGAGGAAAGGTGTCCAGGAAGCTAGCACACACTGCAGACCTTTAGAGTAGGGAAGATACGGGAGGGAGGCTGTCTGTCTGATTGAGGGAACCCCACGGTGTGCTTGCTATCTGTGGGAGCTTCTGTTTTGTCTAACAGAAGCTCAGCCCATCTTTGGGTCAGAGTTTAACGCCATCTACCCACGGGACTACGGGAGGCTCCAGTCTGCTACTACCTGGATAAAGGTCTAAAAGTCTTCAGGATGTGACAGATATCGGAGGGAAGGGGGTTACTGAACAGTGGAGTAGTTCCTCTATTCCCATCTGAATCCTCCCCGCATCTTGTCGATTCCAGTTGTCCACCTACGGTAAAACCTTGAGAACCCCGCTTTCCTGCAATCCTGGTACCCCTCGAGGGAGTCACAAGGACAGGAAGAGTTCTGGGCTCAAATCTTAGCTTTGCTACTTGTTAGTAATGCTATTGCTGCGACTAGAAACTGGTTGTGCTCAAGATGGACAGAGAGAAGGGACAGAGAGGCAGGAGCTGCCTCTCCCCATTTCCAGCTAAAAGCCTGCGGTGTCCCCGGAGGGCACCCAGGAGTCTCATTGAACACTCTCTCCTGGTCCCCAGGAACCCTGGCAGAGAAGAGCCCCCGCCCGTGCAGCGCCGCGCCCTGCGCGATTCCCTGAGTGTGCGCGCCCCCTTCCGGCGGCCCGACGCGGCGCAGCTCCCGGCTGCCTATAAAGGCAGCGTGGCGCGCAGCCCCAGCGCGAGACCCAGAGCCAAGCGGCACCGAGTGACAGCGCTGAGAGGCTTAAGATCTCCGGAGCGGCTCGCCATGGCTGGCCCGCAGCAGCAGCCCCCTTACCTGCACCTGGCCGAGCTGACTGCATCCCAGTTCCTGGAAATCTGGAAGCACTTTGATGCTGACGGTCAGTAAAGCTTCCAACTTCTGGGCCCCTTGACCCTCGGGGACCTGAGATTGGCAAAGGGGTCAGGGGCATGGCTCATTGCGGGCAGGTATGCTTCGCCCCCAAGTGGTTTGTTCTGTGGCAAAGCCTGCTGGGGTCTTGAGTTCGGGAAACGCCCCAGCTGCCCTGGTGACAACTGTCAGTAAGTTTTCCCAATGCAGGGTGCCCAGGGCCCAGGTTCTGAGCAAGTCTAAGCGTTTCCAGAGAGGAGGCCTGGGCAAAAAAAGGCTTCCCATGACACATTCCCCTGCCTCCTTCCTCACATTTCCCTTCAAGCTAACGCCCTGCCTCCAGCCCCATAGCCACAGGTCTCCAAACCTCACTCTCCCTTCTTGCTCCCTTCTTACCCCCATCACCAGTTTCAGAGGCTCCAGAAAGCTGAGCGTCCTGAAGGGAGCCTGGGGGGAGGGGGCGGCTCCCCTAGCCTGGTTGGCCAGGAGCAGGAGTAGAGAATGCATTGGGGGATTTTTAACAAACCAAGGCTTTCTTTATCTTTTTTTTTTTTTATTTAAGTCCTACCAGTTTGTGGGTTTCCCAACTACAGCAGCAGTGGATGTGTTGGGGAGGGTCCTGGTATTAGCCCCCAGCCTGTATCTGGTGATATAGACTCCTGGGTACCCTGAGAGGCTGTCTGTAGATGGGGGTGGAGGGGAGTGGTGTCACACCCCAGTGACCACTTCTCTACATGGTCTTGACAATGACCAACCCAAAAAGTGAGGTCCGGGCGAATGGTTTTGGAGGTGGCTTCCAGACCTGGGATTCCAAGTGTCTACAGTTTTATCGGACTCAAGTATAAAAGAGCACACACACCACCCCGTCCCTCACCTCTCCCCTGTCCCTCACCTCTCCCCTGTCCCTCACCTCTCCCCTGTCCCTCACCTCTCCCCCGTCCCTCACCTCTCCTATGTCCCCACCCCCAGCTTCTGATATTGCCCGAGACTTTTCTATCACTCAAGAAAAGAAAAGGAAAAAAATTTCAATTCACCCTCCAACACCTGGCTAAGATGAACAGCCAGAATGCACTGGCGTCTTAGACCTGTTGTCAGGGTGGTGGCTCGGCGTGTTTATCCCCGGGACTGAGAAGGAGGGGGAAGAAAATAGTCCTATCAGTTAGCAACTCCATACATTCTCTCCTTCCTCTCTGAATCCCCTTGGCAGTGTATAAAAGTGGGTGCACAGAGGTCCTCTGCTCCCAGTGTCTGCCTTGGCAAGGAAAGGGTTAATGTCTGAGGATGCCAGTGGGTGAAGTTTCCTTGGAGGCAACTGAGAAAGCTGGAGAGGTTGAGAGTTAGCTAGATATCTGGATACTGGGGTGGGGTAGTCATCTGCCTGAGAACTACTGAAGGTGGTGCCTCAGTTGCTCAGTCTGAAAAATGGGCCCAAGGAGAGGCTGTCTTTCCATTTCCCTGCTTCTGGTGCCCAACTCCCTGATGGAAGGGCTCTGACAGCAGCCTTACAGCCTCTCATCACTGCGTTGCACACGGGACATGCTTTGGCTAGTGTCTCTGCACCAGAGACTTGGCGAGAGGCAAGGAAAGTTACCAAGCTGTCAAGGTTATAACCACTGGCCTCCTGCTACATGAGTCAGCTAGAAACAGCCGACTCCAGGTCTACCTTCCCCTGGGGGCCGTCGGGGATCCTCTCAGTCATTATGAAAACCTTATGTTTGAGTCTGTTCTGAGACACCGAGTTTTCTAAAAAAAAACAAAACAAAACAAAACAAAAACCAATTGCACCCTTTTGAGTCCCACCCTGAGATGCTTCCTGGCAGAGTCCTCCCTGTGCAGTTGAAGAAAATGGTGCAGGACTTGGTTGGTGGTGCTGGTTCCTGGCTGGGACTTGCGTCCATTCAAGTGGATTCCTACTAGGGTAGGAAGAAGGGATTTTTCTAGGACTAGCCCACAAAAGACCCTCAGCCCTGCTTTGGAGGTGATGGGTAATTCCTTTTTATGCCAGAAAGGGACCCTTGCATACACGCCCTCAAGGAAATCCCAAAGAGGGCCCAGAACTGAAAGCGATATGAAATGAAAAGGGCATAGATGGACAAACTGGGATTCCACTGAGGGATGTAAAAGAAAGCCTGGGACTGCCTTTCTCTGTACCTTGGTGGCTGGCCCCCCACCTTGGCCTCTTGAACATCCCAAGGCTGCAGATGAACCCAGCCCCTCATCACCTGACCCGCCCTGGCTCTGTCTGAGCTTCTCTCTCTTTTATTTTCTCTTGTCCTGGCTTCTGTTTGCAACATAGGGATCTGTTGTAGATTTGTTACTCCACTACCTTAAAGACCTCTGGGAGACTCTCCACAGCTCCCAGAGTCCCTGGAGGAAGCTCACTGGAGCCCAGTTAATCATAGGCACAAGGGAGAAGAGCCACCTTGCTCCTGGACTCTTGTAAACAAAGGAGACTTTAGTAAAGACCTTGGTCCGGTGACAAGAGGGCTGGGGCTGGGCTTGGAGTGGTGACCCTTACCCAGCCCCTTTCAAACCAGAAAAAAGAGGTGCTAGCTAGTCCTTCCATCCAAAAAGACTGTTCTCAAAGAGTCACTAGCAGTGGGGAAGGGGAACAGTTATTTGAAAAGCCAGGAGCTGGGCAGGAAAGGGCCAGAGATCTCTCCTAGCCTCCTAGATCACCCAACTCTTCCTCATAGGTCACCAAGAGTGGGCAGTGGGAGCCTGATGCAGTATCAGGACCCAGTGAAGAGGCAGCCAAGCCTCCCCATGCCTTAGTGGGCTCTGAGGACATTCTCCATGTCGCTTCCATGCTCAGGGTGACACAGTATCTGAAGCCATCACGCTGTTGCTTCCTGGTGTCTTTGTCAGCAGCTCTTTGACTCTGTAAGATCCAAGTGGCTGTCAGGCCTGGTAGCACAGGCTTGTACCCAGCAGCTTGGGAAGAGGACTGCAGATTCAAGGACTGCCTGCATCACAGATGAGTTTCAGGCCAGCCTGGGCAACTTGGTGAGACTCTTGTCTCAAAATAAAACGGAAGAAGAGGGCCGGAGATGAAGCTCTGTTTATTTAAATGTTTATCTTCCGAGTAGCAGGGTTTAGGTTCAGTCATCCACAACACAGTGAGAAAGGGGAGAGAGGGAGGCAGAGAGGGACAGACAGACAGACAGACAGACAGACAGACAGATGGAAGGAGGGAGGGAGGGAGAGAGAGGGGAAGGGAGAGGAGGGACAGAGGGTGGGGGGAGAGGGAGAGAGAGAGGGAGATTGATTCAGGTGGCTGAGATACGGATGCCCAAGTCAGAGTTTACATACAATCTCTGTGTGGTTATGACAGACATTACTCAGGCTCCTAGTCCACTGATAACCTGTGAGGAGCCAAGTTGTGGCTCAGCAGAGAAATAGAGGCGTTTCCTGTCAGCCTTCCAGAAGCAATCAGAATGTTGAAGAGAAAGAGGAGCATGCAGACATTCATGGGCCAAGAGAGGCAGCATTTGATCCAGGCTCCTGTCCTAAATACGTAGAAAGGTGTACAAGCAAGAGAGCCTACCAAAGGAGTTACTTGAAAGTAAACAACAACAACAAAATGGATTCTAGTCAGCTCCACTGTAGGGGACAGCACAGAGCCATCAAAGTGAGATGGAGTCGATGCTACTTAAGCCTATAGCAGGGCACAAGGTGAGCTGAGTTTACTATGTAAGAAGGAAAATAGTTGTATGGATGTTTTCTTTCCCTAGAGGAATGTACACCTAGCTACAGGTAACCCACAGGGGGGCCCATCAGAGTGTTCTGGGCCTTGTCCACTTTCAAGTAGCCTTGGTGGGTGAGCTTCTCAAAGCCTTTTAGAAGGACTAGACCTTGTTCCTTATCTGTGTGGGACTCAGATCCCCCCACACACACACACACTGAGGACTTTGAAAGTTAATAATGAAAATGGACCATTCCATATCGAGGAGGGCTCTGCCAGGATCTTCTTCTCCCCTAACCCCGGTGGCTCTAACTGGGTGTTCTGCAAACGAAATAGCACCAGAGAACCAGAACCAGGGGTTCAGGCCTTCCTAGAGTCCTGTATATTGCTAGTTCTGTTTCTAGTAGAGGGAAGAGGGGTCGTGGGTGAGGCCCTGAGTCCCATACTTAGCAACACACACACAAGTACACGTGTGCATACCGCATCACACGCACACACCCCACCCATACACCACACTTCACACATACCACATATACACACACACACCACACACATAAACACATACTGCACACACCACACCACACCACACCACACCACACACCATACATATATACCTCATACCACACATCACACACATACACAGGCATACGTGCACATGCCTCACACACATACACATACATACCACACTATACCACACACCATATATATACACCCCATACCACACACACCACAATATACCACATACCACACCTAGATACCCCATACCACACAATACACACCACATACATAAACACGTACCACACACACCACATACCACACACACACCACATACCACACACAAGCAGCACACATACATTCCTGCTTACACAGGCACACACACACACACACACACACACACACACACACACACACACTAAATGACAGCTCATGGGACCTTAAGTGAAAGACTTGTGAAATCAAGAGTACAAGATACAGTAGGTGCTACGTATTGCACTACTTAGTGTGTGTGTGTGTGTGTGTGTGTGTGTATGTGTGTGTGTGTGTGTGTGTGTGTACACACGCTTACACATGTATTGCATGTAGACTAACTATGCTGCCTGCAGTTCACCAGAACCGCTATCATAAGCCCATCCTAGGCTCAGAGATGCAGGGGGCGGTGCAGATGACTCCGTGTAAATCGCTGGCCTTGCAAGCAGGAGGACCGGAGCTTGATCCTTAGAAAGCACACTTAAAAACAAATCAAAGAGTGTTGATACACACTTACAATCCCGAGGTGGAGAGAGAAAGGTGGGTCCCTGGAGCTCACGGACCTACCGCAGACCAGCAAGAGACCCTGTCTAAAAGAAAAACAAACAGACAAACAAAACCCAAAGCAAACACCACCACCACCAAAAAGATGGATGGCGCCTGAGGAGTGACACCTGAGCTTGACCCCTGACCTCAGCTGCAGGCATACGTTGGGGTCTCAGTTCATTACAGTCAGTGGGGGCTAGGTCTGGGAGCAAGGTGTTATATGCGTGAAGATGGCTTTCTTCTAATCCTGTAGTGAAGCCCTGTAGCCATCTTGGCCCCAGCTTGGCATCCGCGATAAAGGCTCACTGGGAAAGCCTCCTGGCTCACGTTGGGCGGCTCCTAGAATCTGCCTGTCTCCCCGGACCCTTCTCTTCTTCACCGCTACACTGATTATTCCACTAACGGTTCCCTTTGGTGTGGCGTGTCCGCGGTCTACGTGGAACCTCTGGGTAGCCATCACCTCACTTCTTGGACTGTGATTGCACCAGTCAGAAGTAGGGAAGCTGGGTCTATGAAGAGCAGGGGGAGGGGAGCTCCCTGGAGAGGCAGCTCTGGGGCAGGGCTGAGGTACTGTGTTTATACTGACAAGATACCTCAGCTTGCCTTCCACCCCCACCCACGCAGCCACCAACCCAGGTGTTCTATGTCCCCACCCCCTGCTTGTTCAGACACAGGTGCTTTTATGAGCTAAGGCCTTTGGGGAGGTTGCTGGGGCTCAGGAGACCCCGTAGGGAAATCTTCCCCAATTCCCACGGAGCCAGAATTAATAGAGCAGGCACTAGACTCTTCAAGAACAGAGCCTCTGCAGCACCCGGCCGGCTGGCATCTCTCCTGGCGGATTGCATCAGATGCCCTCCTGTGCCCAGCCAGCCCCATCTGGACCCTCAGGCTCAGGCCTCCTCCCCTCCTATTTGGCTCTCTGAAATCTTACCTCTCTGGCTCAATCTGCCCCTTCCTTCTGGCCTCCCCATGCCTGGGACTCAGCCAAGGGTCAGGCTGCCAGCTGTCCACAGGTTCGAGGGACCCAGCCCAGCTTCCAAACCCCATTCCAGAAGTAGCAGATTAAAAACGGGAGTAGCCAAATGTTCTTCCGTGAGCTGCAGATCTGGGGCATTTTTAAACCCAGGAGCCACTAGGCGAGAGGTGTGGGGAGCGTACATAGATAGAACTGTGATAGAGATCAAGACAAGTCAAGCTATGGACAGCCCTTATCCCTAGAATGAACAAAAGGAGATTGTGATCTCTGCTAGTTGTGTGATGGAAACACCCAACCCCCACCAGGTCTCTTTTCCAGGCTAGGATTATAACATCTATGTGTTTGCGTGGCAGAAACCTAAGGAGAACAGGGCAGAATGGAAGGGCTTTGGAACTGGCCAGTGCCTGCTACACAAAGTAACACAAACACTAGCAAGCTTCCCGAGCACACCGATGCTACCACTACAGGAAGCAAGAGAACCCCTGAGGCGTGGTTAAACAGATCCATGGGTGCCATACCCAGTGAGAGTTTCAGAATGTTGAGAGAGGGGACCTATGATTCTGCCCTTTTGAGAGGTCAAGGTTAGGAATTAAGCCTGAGCTGGACTCTGCGTTTCTAACCAGCTCCCAGGTTACGGCCAGTCCACATAACCATGCAGGAACAGCCAGCTCTTCTGTGGTACTCTAAAGTTACCAAACTAAACTTTTTTTACTTTAACAAGCTCCCCAGGTGATGGCTATACACCTTCCTGTTTGAGATGTACAGCCAGCCTGGGGAGCTGGGAAAACAGGAGAATCTCGTCAATTAAGTCAGAGAGCCTGGCGTGGGGCGCAGGCAACTGCATTGCACTTTAGCTTCTCGGGGCTCTGGTTGAGAATGGGCACTCTAAAGAGACCAGAAGTTGTCAGAAACCCTTAGGGTTGAAGAGGTGAGGGAGGGAAAGAGGATGCTCTATTTATAGGAGATGCTACATTCTCCCAAACGTTCCCAAACGCTGCTTTGCATGGCTCTCCTGATGTCTTATCAAGCAGAAAGGGTTTAAGTAGTTTTGCTCACTTAAGAGAGAAATGGGGAGAAACCCTGTCTCGAAAAACAAAAAACAAAACAAAACAAAAAGAGAGAAATGGGGGCCCAAGAAGAACTGGTTTGTTCTGGAGCAAGGGACAGTCGTGAAACTGGAGGCACAGTCCCTTTTCCGTGGGTACCTTTTGCCTGCTCACCTCAGAAAATCTGTACATACGAACCTCAGGGAGGAACAAATAAACCTTTCTGGGGTACAGACTCCTTCCGTCAAGAACTTCCAATCCTCTGTGCTCAGATTAATGACAACGAAATGCTCTCTGTCCTTAGCTTTGGGGTACACAGTGGTGAAATATGGAAGCAAAAGCAGGCTCAGGAAGGATGCAAGACACCCCCCCACCCACTCCCTCTTAGCCAGCCCCCTCTCCCTAATGTTCATGGTTTGAAGGAGGTTAGCAATGATGGTTGCTATGGTAACCACATCTTTTATAAATGCCCATTCACATGAGATTTCCTTGGTGTCCCCCAACCCCCCAGATCTGTAACAAGGTCACAGAAAAAGCAAACCATTCACCCAGCACTTAAATCTTCCTAGAAGGATGTTGGCTGACTGTTTCTCTATCCCTGCCTTACATGAAAGGGCCTGTTAAATGATGGCTGTGGTGGCCTGTCCCCTCAGTAGTGAAAGCCCTTCTTCTGGACCTGTGTGTCCATTCCTCACTTCTCGCTCTCCACCTTCAGTAACCTGTCTGGCATTTTCAATGGCTGGTCACACACTTTTGGACCACTCCATGATTTGTAGGAACAGGGCCATGCCTACAGCCTGGAATGATTGTTCCCTTTGAAACAAAAGTTCATTGCATGGAGCTAAATTTTCTCCTTTTGTTCAGGAAGGCACATGGGGATTCTTATCACGATCCCACCGGTGTGTGTGGGAACCCCCTTGCTGCTCCATGTATCCAAGAAGGGGACAATCTCAGCTCCCGGTCCCCTCTCCCTGCCTTTAACTTTCTTCTTTATCTTCTTTCTTCTTCCCATTGCCTGGGACTGTTCACTGAGGCCTTTCTTGTCCATCCTGCCTAAAGGTCCTTGTTGGGGGTGGGGACACCTCTACTTCATTACATCATCACTTAACAGTCCAAGGCCAAAGTGTTCCTAATATGGGGCCTGAACCACGGTGGTAATGATCAGTGCCTGTAGCACCAGCATCGTTGAGGCTTGTGTGGGCCAGCTCTGTAAGTTGACTGTTCTTCAGTTGCATCTCTCCAGTGGTCACAGGAGGAGGAACTCTCATTGCTCTCATTTTACTGAGGTTTAGAGAGGTGATGCTCAGAGTCTGCGTGTCCCAGGAGGACAAACAGGTGTCAGTCCCTAGGTAGAAAGGGCTGGTAACTTTACCAACCCTCTACGAAACAAGTAGAGGGACAGAGAAATGACAGACCATCACCGGCCATGTGAAGTGGGTCTCTCAGGGAGCGCTTTTGGTAAGGGATGCTCTGCAGAGCTGAGTAGATGCAGCTCTTCCTCATGTAGCTGCCTCTCCTTCCCATCAGCCACCGTCTGAGACCCTCAGGAAACACACACTCCTCCACACACCCAGCCTCAGCTCCTGCCCCCAGCCCCTGTGGCCTCTACATTGTGGACTGAGATTCATCCTCATAGGTCCAGCTCTTAAGCTCCCGCCCTCAGCTCTAACTCCACTCACCCTAGCTTTGGGCTTCTTAAACTCAGAGCTGAGCTCTGCCTCCCTGACTAACTTTGTAAAGCCTCCTAGGGGAAGAGTTTGGGAACCAAGGCTCTGCACTCACACCTGGTCAAGGGGACTCTGCATCTCAGCCATGGGACAATTGTCGGGTCAGAGAGATATCACTAGGTGCCAACTCAGAGGCTCCTCACCAACACCTCTGCTTCTTTGCCTAGAAAGCTCCTGGTCACCCCACTTCACCCCAGCTGGCCTCACAGGCCAACAAGCCCCACCCCCTTGTGAATTTCCAACTCTCCCGAAGTACTTTGTAGAACATCCTAGAAGAAAAGACAATTGCCTCCTCCCAGAGGGGCCCAGTAATCACCTTTTCTTTGTGGACAAAAATAAATGCATAATTCATCTCATGCAATTCTCTCTGTACGATATTTATTGGAGCATCTTCCCCAGGAGGGATGGCCTCTGAGGTTATTTATTTGGAACTTAGGACCTCAGGGGCACTAGGAAGAGAGGCTGGAAAGATCCTCCCACCCCCATGTTATCCACAGAAGCCAAGACAGATCCTGTGTGGTTCTTTTGTCAAGTCTGCAGTTCCACATGCCCTTGAAGAAAGTGACCACCTTCTTAACAATTCAGGTTGGGCCTCCTCTATGGGGACCTTGCTCCCCTGCTATTGATCAGATTAGGAACTTGATGTTAGAGATTGCCTAACATTGCTATACAAGGAAATCATCTGGGAGCCTTAAGAAAGAAAAATCACGATGTTGAGTTCACAGCCCAAGCGAGTGATACCAGGATGTCTAGTGGTGAGAGACAGACATTCATATTATTTAATGATCCTCAAGAGATCCTAATATGCAGTAAATCCTAGAACCATTGCCTTAGCCCTGCCTGAGTTCCTCCCGTAAGTGCAAGCACAGACTGGTGACCTTGGCCAGAGACTCATCTCAGCACTAGTGTCTGGACCATTCAGGCTCCACTTGTAAGAACTTATATGACATTTCACTCATGTGATCTTCAGACAAGCCAGGCTTTGACCTTCAGACCTGGTTACCATCACTGCGCTTTTTCCTCACGTCCATTCCCATCATGTACACAGACTGTGTAGTCCATATGCAGAAAACTCCCACCTCGAAGCTGGAGAGATAACTGCACAAGCATGAAGACCTGAGTTTGATTCCCAGCTTCTGTGTCAAAGCCAGATGTAGCTGTGCACATCAGTAGCTCCAGAACTTTGGGGGAGAGACGGGCAGATCTCTAAACTCATGATGATGTAGCCAAAATAATCAGATCCAGGTTCAGACAGAAAAAGGCAGAAAATGATAGAGGGAGGGATGCAACATTGACCCAGGCTGGCCTCGAACTCAGAAATCCACCTGCCTCTGCCTCCCAAGTGCTGGGATTAAAGGCGTGCGCCACCACGCCCGGCTCGACCTTTGTTTTCATATGTGCACACAACCTAGGCACCCATGTGCATATACACTTGCGCTCTCTCTCGCTCTCTCTCTCTCTCTCTCTCTCTCTCTCTTTCCCTCTCTCTCTGTCTCTTACACATGACTATAATCTTTCCAGCTGAGAGGCAGAAGCAGTAGGGTTATAAGTTTGAGTCCAAGCTGGGCTATATGGTAAGACCTTGTCTAAAATAACAACCAGCAGAACTATTTAACTATATAAGCCATTCTGCAGATAAGATGGCTTGAATAATTTTTCCCATGGGTCCTTTCTATATTTGTTTCTTGGGACTGCCATAGCAAAGTACCACAGATTGGGTAATCTAACACAATAAAAATAAATGTCTTTCTAGTTTTTGAGGCTAGAACTTTGAAATCAAGTTGTGTGTGTGTGTGTGTGTGTGTGTGTGTGTGTGTGTGTGTACATGTGCTCACACATACACTATAGGCTTTGGGGGAGAGACCCTGTTGCATGCCTCTGCTTCTAGAGGCAGCAGCAATCCTCAATATTCGTTAGCTTGGAAACGTGTTGCTCTAATCTTTGCCTCTGTCTTCTCTATGCTTTGACCACTGTCATGACTAGTGACATCTATGAAAACCTTACTTCCAAATAGAGTCACACTCTAAGGTTCCCAATGGTTGTTGTGAGAACTCTCTTCTCCAACTCTATACACCTTCTCAAGCTCAGAAACCCAACTTCTGCCCTAGTCCCAGGCCTACTACCTGCTGACAAGTCCTGATGCAGACGATGCTTCCCGTGGGACCTCCAGCGCACAATGCTTGCTCAGAAACAGCAGCCATTGCTGCCAGTGGACCAGATGTCCGTTCCTCCAGTGTTCTGTAGCTGCTGTCTGCGTACTCCAAGGGTGCACATTGAACATGTGCCTCAAATGCTTTGAGGACTAGGACCCATCCTTAACATGACTGGACAAGATACCTGTCTGCAGACTAGTGGGGGGAAAGTTCTCCATGGAGGTGGTGACTTCCTAGTCTTACTATTCAGCGCTAAGGTTAACTCTGTTATTTTCTTTATCTATCGTTACAGGAAATGGGTACATTGAAGGTAAAGAGCTAGAAAACTTCTTCCAGGAGCTGGAGAAGGCAAGGAAGGGTTCTGGCATGGTAAGCCTGTGCTCCACCCCCATGTTTGGGGTTTTCTGTCATCTTGACCTATCTAGTCTTGAGAATGGTCTGACCACAATACATCTAGAGACCTGGGGTCTCTCCAATCTTGGCACTAAAGAGTCTTTCATTTGTAAGGATGTAAAGAAAAGCCAGGTTCTCCCTAAGAGCACCTCATTTGAACATCCTTGGGTGACTTAGGGAGTTAACCACCATGAAAGCCAAGAGTTGATGAATTCCCTCAAACTGCACAGGTATGTGCTGATGTGTGCATGGATCTATCTTTTCCTGAGAACACAGCCCAGAAAGCCAAGGGTTTATAATTCAAGACGGGGTTCTCAGAGGACTCCAAATGCCTGTGAGTGTCCCAGCCTCGGCACTGTCGTCATCTGAGGCTGAATAGTTTTTGTCATGAGGGATGTCTTTATGTTATAGTGTGTTATCCAGCACGCTTGCATCTACCCATGAGATAGCCAAGTCATCAAAAATGTCCTAACTTGGGTGTGATGGTGCAAACCTTTAATCCCAGCACTTGAGAGGCAGATCTATGTGGGTCTGAGACCAATATGATCTACATTGTGAGTCTCAGGATAGCCAGGGCTACAGAGTGAGAACCTATCAAAACAAACACACCACCAAAAACAAAACAAAACAAAACAAAACAAAATGTCCCAGACATTATCAAACGTCCCCTGGTGGAGAAGAGGGAACAGATCCAGATTCTAGACCAACAAAGGCTAGCTTCTCTATCAGGAAAACTGAGGGCCACTCGGAAGTACCCCCTGAGCCCTGACCATCCTGTTGGTATGGAGGAGCCATAACCTTTGATCCAGCTGCTGGTGAGATGTAGATGTGCTTGCCAACAGATCTCTCATCAGCCCTCGTTACTAGGATGATATGAGCCCAGGATACAGAAATCCTGGCTTTTCCAACGGACTCTGGGATCATGAGCTATACAGAAGAATGTGTTTAATCCAGAGTTTCAAATCTAACCATCACCCTCTTAGTTATTCTCTCCCTCGGCAGGCACGAGGGTGACTGACAAGTCTCTCCACTGCAATCCCAATTGCTGTCATCTGGGATCAGTTCTCAGAGCGTCTGTCATGTGGATTTGGGGGGCAGGAGCTAGGCTTTCAAGCTGTATTTACCTGGGTGAACATGAAGGAAGTCAGTGCGTCTTGGAGTCCATTTACCTGTGAGATGCAGGGATGACTTGCCCACTGGGGACCATAGTAAAACTCTATTAGGTTGCCCACATTTACAATAAGTAGTTGGCGTCAAATCTTACACATCTGTAAATATAGATAAACACTGACTGATGAGGATTGATACATTGAGATCAGATTCAAAGGCCAGAGGTGATATGGAGGAATTCAGAAAAAGCTCTCAGGATTTGTAGAATTTCTCTTGGGTCAATCCCAAGAAGCTTGAAGCCTCAATGGAAACCCCCCCCACCCCCGCAAGCAGTGGAAGAGTAGATGTTCCTGGGGGTGGGGGAGGGGTTGCAGCATTGACTGAGGATGAGATAGAGTTCCTGGGTGCAGGTGACAGCTCAGCCGCACCCCAAACCAAGGAAAGGTTCCAGACTGTCAAGAAACCACTATGTTTTAGTTGAGGGGTAACAGGCTAACGGGACTGTTAACTAAGTAATCGGTTTTTCTATCCTTACAATAGTTGAGTGGCAGAATTTAAATCTCCCCTCGACTGTGTGATGCCCTCACATCCATTCTAGCGTGAAATCAGATAAGAGTACTGCAGAATTGTAAGCGTGTCTGTAAAGAGGCGAATGAGTGCTTCATTTTGTATTGGTGAAAGTGATCGGAACCTATTGTGGTGTGGTGGGTGGGGCTTGGTTGTGCTAAGAGCTGTAACTCCCATCAGAGTGGTGGAAATAAGGCTGAACCACTTACGGAGCTGTGGATCTCAAACGTCAAATGGTGCATCTAATCACATGGTACAGAACATGCCCACGTGACCTGTGTCCCTTGATAATCATGTGACTCCCATCTAAAGCAGAGACTGACCCTCGGAGCACCAGGGCCACACGTTTCTGAGCCATGTGTTCAGGACACAAAATGAAGCTCAGCCCTGCTTCACTGAGATCCTCGACTCTACGTAACATGGCAGCAAGATCAGCCTCCTCTCTCTGCCCACAGATGTCCAAGAGCGACAATTTTGGAGAGAAGATGAAGGAGTTCATGCAGAAGTATGATAAGAACTCAGATGGGAAAATTGAGATGGCTGAGGTGAGAGCCAGGGGGCGTGGCTGAGGAGAGCCAGGGGGCGTGGCTGAGGAGAGCCAGGGGGCCAGCTGAGGTTGTAACAGGTCCTTGTGTCCAAGAAACATCCCTGCCGGAGCACTTAAGCCAACCGAGAAGAATGAATAGGGGCTTTCTCTGTGTGTAACCCAAGGAAAGAGCAAGGAACAAACAATGGTCTAGGGTCTGGTCCCTAAATGCTCTCAGGATCCAACAGTTGCTGCAAATGTGTGAAAAGCCAAGTTTAGGACAGTGGGAAGACTAGTTAATAGGAGTCTGCATACCCCACCTAAACACATCCAAAAATGAATATATATATATATATATATATATATATATATATATATATATATATATATATATATATATTACATGTATGACATACAATTCATGTAATTTCTACATGCCTACATATACATACATGCTCACCCACACGTATATGCTCAGACTGATACATAAATATGCATGCCAACCGTGATCATCAGTTTGTGACCTGTGGTCGAGAGGCCAGGAATGGTATCGGTAGCCCATAAATCAGGGCCTTGATCTCCTAGGATATATCGGTTCAAATTCTAAGATAGACCAGAAGAAGCTCTAGAAATGAAGCTTGAGACAGTGATCCCAGGGGTTGTGGCATGCAGCAGAGATCAGAGAGGAAGAGAGGATTGTTTGCAAAGTGCAGAGAGAAGGATTAGCTTGGAGACCATCTCTGCCTTGGCCTATCTCCAATAGAACTCTGCGTTTCACCTGGAGGCCCATATCAGCAAGTCACTGGGCACAGGCTGCTATGCCCAAGAATTGTAGGAACCCTAGACCTTCCCCAGTAGGGCTGCTCTAGTTTAGCTGAGGGTGGTTCACCTGCGGGGGAAGTTGTATCCAGCTCGCAGTTACCCTTCAGGTCACTGAGGAATGCTACCACAAATCAATTTAAAAGACACGGCATGACACAACGCGTCCATGTAGTAAATCTCAGGGTCACAAGACATCTTCTTTATTAGATACAACCTGTATGAAATATTTCAGGGTTTATGGGCTGTGGTGTCTCTGCCTACAGCTCTTCAATACTGCCACTGTAACAGGGAAGCAGATACTGGAAATTAGCCCCAGAATGAGTCAGGGCCACGTGTGTCACTAGAACTTTACAAACGCGCCTTGGGTCCTGTGTGGCACTTGGCTGTGGTTTACTTATTCCTCGTTTAAGTCAAGAGGCACTCCTAAAGAACGAGGCCATGGTCAAGGTGGCTCCGGCTCTGCCTCTCTTCTTTTGGCTCTGTCCCATGCTTTAAAACAACAACAAAAGACAAAAACAAAACACCACCACCACCACCACCACAACAACACACCATTGTGTTCCCCAATCTTGTAGCAAGAGACTGCAAATACTTCAGAAGTATCATCAAGACACAGCCATGTTCATTTGCAGAATGCGCCCCTCTTTAAATGCAAGGAACCAGTCCCCACAAGCCACAGTAGCCCACCTCTCACATGTCATTAGCCAGTATGGGTCACAGGCCTATTCCAAAGCCAATCGCTGGTGAGGGGAATGGGAGTGTCTCATTTGAGGGAGGGGTTGATTAAGCTAATTAGGATTTGGCTTAGTCCAGGGATGCTGGGAGAGAAGCTAGGGAGATTCAGAGCTTGTAGGTGGGCTGCTGTCGGTGTTAGATGCATGGTGGGTATTTGCAATTTTTTGAGAATGAAGTTGCTAAAGTCTTCATTTGCAATCAATAAAGCAGTGTCCCAAATGGTAAAGGCTCCCCTTTCCTGGGGGTAGAGATCATCCCAAGCGTCTCACTTCTCAGAACCTTCTATCCCTTTGAAGGGCCGCCAGCCTCTGTGCTCAAGGAAGGAAATGAAGGAAAGCAAAATGCCATTTCCATACCGCTTGTCTGCTGGCCATTTTCCATCCTTCCTGTGGGAAAGCCGGCTCTATTCCCTGATGTACCTCCCCTTCTCACACTGGTGTGGTTTTCTGTGTTTCCCAGCTGGCGCAGATCCTGCCGACCGAAGAGAATTTCCTTTTGTGCTTCAGGCAGCACGTGGGCTCCAGCGCTGAGTTTATGGAGGTGAGACTTCTCTCTGCACACAGCGACCTCCTTTCCTCCTGTATTCAGAGAAAGCCTGCCCTAACGCCCAGCAGAGAGTCCTTGGGAGATGCTAGACCCCACAGGGCTCACCTGGTTGAGGTGTGTGGTCTATGGAGCAGAGGTATTGCCTGGGTCATTGTAGACTCCCTGCCACACTGAATCAGATCCCCTGGCTGGAAAGAACCAGTTTTCAAGCTGGAAGACTCATTCTTATCAGTGCAACTTGCCCAAACATTTATGGCAATTTAAAGGATTTTCTCCGGTTTTTCTGAGATGGCAAGATTCTTCTACAAGTCAAGTAGTTGATGAGCTGAATTTCGTCCTTAGTTCTTTTGCCTCTGTCAGAGAAAAGCAGTCCATCCCTAGGGCTATTTACTTGTTGATTTGTTGTCTATAGAAAGTGGATGTGGGTTGAAGATGCGCCTCAGTGGTGGGAGGTTTGTCTAGCATGTACAAGGCCCTGGGGTTCCCTCCCTAACACAGAAGGAAATGCAGGAAGAGGAAAAGGGGGGGAAGGAGGGGGGAAAGAAGGAGGGAAAGGAAGGAGACAAAGATAAAAAGAGAGGGGAGAAGGAAGAGACGACCGACCGTGCCTATCCCTTCCTTTCTTGTAGAAACGCAGAGATTGATCCTTACTCCATCGGGATGCGTATAGCTTTTAAGAGTCAGGGGTGCTTCAAAGGAGCAAAGCCCCCCCCCCGTGTCTGTGTGTGTGTGTGTGTGTGTGTGTGTGTGTGTGTGTTTCTTGATGTACTTTCTCTCCATGTGGTTGACATGATGCTATACTCTTGTATGCCTTTACCCTTCTAAACCCATGCATGTCTGCAGAACAAGCCCAGCCTCCCTCTCGCAGACACCTCCTGGGATCCCACCACCCTCCAGAACCACCCCTTCCTGGGGGTTAGCTGTTCATTCCATTCTTAGCATCTGCAAACATGAAATGGTCCCTCAGAAGCCCTGAAAGGCCCTGTGTTCTCCCATAGACCCCATCCTGCTGAGCACAACATTTAACATCTAATTTTAGGAATACCTCAGGACTTCTTTTATTTCTTTTTAGATTCTGCAAAGCCTGAGTCTCTTTAACTTTCTTCCTTGAATGAGAAGAGAATAAGGGCACCTTGGTAGAAGAGAAAGGAAGTTGAGAGCTTAGAGCCCAGAACCAGTATAGAGTAGAGGTGTGGGGGTGTGGGGGTGGGGGGCGTCATACCTGCGGCAGGATCATAGTTAGAGCAGCCCCTGGATGCTTTGCCCTGTGGAGGAGGATTGGGTGGCAGCTACCCAAGCTGTCTAGAGTATGGGTTTGCTTGTGTTTCATAACTAAGAAAAACGAAGACCAGATGTCCTAGTATGCAGTGAAAAAATCACACTTTTTTTTTAATATAAAAGAAAGACCCTACATTGTCCACAAGTTCTAAGACTCCTGTCAACATGAGAAGCACTCATACAGAGGTAGCGTGTGCTGGAGGGAAATTTCAGAGAGAAAATTTGACTTTGTTTTTCCCCCTCTCAGGAAATGCAGTGTGGCTCAAGTGTGGCTTTGGAGCCAGGGGTGATGGGCAGAAAAGTCAAAGGAACAAAATTTGAAATTATATATATATATATATATATATATAGATAGATAGATAGATAGATAGATAGATATGAATGAAACACAAACATAGTGCAAAGACTGAGGGGAGCCAGGTTCTCTGGGACTCTTCGCTACAGACCCAGGCAGTTCTGTCCCTGACATTCCATCTCCCACCTGATTGTTTCAGAGCCCTTATAATAGGACCACGGATTCTCAGGACATTATAAGTTACATGCTGTTGTGTGACAAATTATCCCCCCACATTTAGCATCATAGAGAGACAAAGACTTGTTATCTAATGGTGTCTATGATTGAACCTGCTTCCCTGGTGGCTCTGGTCCAAAGCATCTTATGAACCCAGTGGGGAGCCAGCTGAGCTGTAGTTCTTAAAGGCTCCACTGGAGCTGGAAGAGACCCCATCTCCATGGTGGTGAGACTCTTACGTCCTCCAGTTGAAACTGTGTCTAAGAAGGAGTTAAAGGATGTAGCTCATGAGGTCAGCAAGCTCAGCCCTGGGTTTTACAGAGTTCTAATACTTTTACCAAGTAAAAGACACAGGCCAGAGCCCAGGACTGAGTGGGGAGGGGTCAGGCCTAGGTCACATGCTTACTCTCAATCTCACTTGAACCATATGAGAACAGAGGATAGGTGATTTTGAGGTTGGGGGAGAGGGAGAGAAGTTTTATAAGAAAGGCAAGGGAGTAGTGTTTTGGGGACAGTCTAAAATAACCAATTGCATTGACAATTCTGCTTGACCGTTGAACATGTCTATGCAATACATCTTTGGGGGAGGGGTGGCAGACAGAGAAAAAGAAACAGGAACCGAGCCTGTTCCTGCTCCCTCCTGAGTCTGCCTCCCATCCCTGCCTCCTCACCAATAAAAGGAGACCTCAGACCCGAAGCAAACCTAAGATCTACCAGTCCCTTGTTCTATCCCAGATCAAAACTGCCTGGCTAGCACTTAGAAAAAAAAAAGATCAACCCTGATTTGCAGGATGATCCATAAGAGGACCTAGGAGCCGGCGGGATGGCTCAGTGGGTAAGGGTGATGATGGCTGTCAAGTCCAACAACCTGAGTTCCAACTCCAAAGCCCACACATGCTGAAAGGAGGAAACAACTGCTACAAGTTGTCTCCTGGCCTCCAGAGGTGTGGAGTGGTGAGCACACTGTACTTCCCTCAGCGTACAAAACAAACAGTAAATACAAGCCAGGACCTAAGCCAAGAGCAAATTAAAATAAGAGGCCTTTGCCAGGTAGCTTTTCTCCCCTTCCATGTAGCCTTGACCAAGAGACTCTCCTTTGTTTCTTCCTTTGTGACACTGAAGGGACCAAGACCCTACTGTCCTGTTAAAGAGAACCTGAGGGAGGGTGGCAGGGTTTGATGTGTTTTTGTGACTAGGTTGGCATTCCCGTTGCAGGCTTGGCGGAAGTATGACACAGACAGAAGTGGCTACATCGAAGCAAATGAACTCAAGGTATGAGGGGTCCTAGGGATGGTACAGAGGAGGGCAAGTTGTATGTACCCAAGAGACACCCAACGGCCTTTATGGTCTTACCATAGATGTTAAGGGGCTAGGGAGGTGCGAGAAATGTAAGCTGTCTGGTTGATAGGGCTGAAAAGTTATTTTGATTGTCTAAACCAATAAATGATGGGAGGGGGTGGAAATGGAGAATAAACTCGAGGCCAGAGTCTTGGTGGGTGAAAGGAATCAGGGAGGCAGGGACGTTGGATGGGGAGCGTTTAGGGGTTGTGGTCTCCTTAGAGGTACTTGATGCTGACACAGAGGCTGGACTTCTTTAAGAAGTCCTGTGCCAGCAATAGGGATCTACAGGACCAGGCATCCAACCAAAGCACACTTCTTGTCACCTGAGGATCCAATATAGGCACTCTTGAGGACATTCCAGAAGATTGGCTATCTAACTTAGACATCTACCCCAATTCTTCTGAGAGACCAGTGACCCTTGGGCATAGCTGGGCCCTTTATTGGGCTCTAAGAAGGGAGTCTAAGCCAGTCTCTACCATCTATTCTATGTGTGCAAGGTTGTATATACCCAGGAGCCACCCAATGGCCTTTATGGACATACCACAGATGTTAAGGGATTAGGAAAGTTAGAGAAATGCAAGCTGTGTAATTGGTAGAGCTTAAAGATCAACTTTGATTTTCTAAAGGACTAAGTAAGTGAATGGGTGGGGGGCTAGATGAGCAAGTTGGGCTTTGAACAGGCCTTTGGTGTTCCAGGGATTCCTGTCTGACCTCCTGAAGAAGGCCAACCGGCCCTATGATGAACCTAAGCTCCAGGAGTACACCCAGACCATAGTAAGTGATAGTATTGCCTCTCTCCTAGTGGTGTGGGGCATGGGTCCTGAGCCCTGAGGCTTATAATGTGCAGGGTCCTTCCTCTGCTGATGCTTCAGGCTTATGTCAAGTGTCTCATGGTAGCACGTAAAAGCTTATAGCACCATATGTCCTTGGACATGCTCGATGAACCGACTCCCATGGTGATAACAGGCTTGGGGGTTCTCTGTTTCCATGGGAACTGATAAAGCTCCAGGAGAAGATGAACCTCGAGGGTGGGCCTTGTGTCCACAGAGATGGCTGTTGTGTCTCACCACCCCAGGGGTACTGAATTGCCACTGTCTCCCCTAGTGACTGGCTGAGACCAGGCTGGTCCCTAGCTTCAAGTGACCCCAGTACAGATGACGGCAGGTGGAGGGCCTTATTTGAGAAGTTCAGATAACCCAGCTACCTCTTTCTGTCCCCAACAGCTACGGATGTTTGACTTAAATGGAGACGGCAAATTGGGTCTCTCAGAGATGTCTAGGTATGTACCTTTCCTGCCTCCAGTGTCACAGTGAGCAGGCTCCTGTGCTGCTGTCCCCATCTGAGTCCAAGACAAAACCAGCTGGAACTGAAATCCCTAATCCCCAGTCCCACCCCTGGACTCCCAGAGTGTCAGGCTCCCTCTGTTTCCCAACTGCCTCTCTGCCCGCTCCAGGAACTGGAAACTTTGCTTCCACACTCTGTCCATGTCTTTCTTCTTTTTCTTAACATTCCAACTGACTCCTGTTTTATAAAGTGCTCAGTGATTGTTTCCATAGCTACAGATGCTTCCTCTAGACCCTGCTTCCTATCTGAGTGGCTGCTGCCCTTGGCGTATCCTCTAATCTCTGTTCTAATATTTTCTTTCCAGACTCTTGCCTGTACAAGAGAACTTCCTGCTGAAATTTCAGGTACAAACGTTGCTTTGCTCTCTTTTGGCTTTCTCCATTCCCCCCTCATCTCTCAGAGCTTCAGCCTTCTGCCCGCCTTTGCTCCAACACACTCAGGCACACGCACATGCACTCATGTGCACACACACACACATACATGCACACAACCATACACTAAAAGTCATGCAGAATTATATGATTTCTTATACATTAACCCCCTCCCTCTCTCATTTATACTTTGAGGCTTCGTTTCTTTAACTCTTTGGTCTTTCCAGGGTATGAAGCTGACCTCAGAAGAGTTCAATGCCATCTTCACATTTTATGACAAGGTGAGAGGGAACAGTATGGGGCGGGAAGGAAGAAGCCCTGTCACCTGTGGTGACAATGGCCAGAATTGCTTGGACCGGCTTTCCAGAAGGGGCACCTTGTCCTGTGGTTTCTTTCTTCTGCTATATGGGAAAATAAATGGCATATTCTTTAATTTCTGACCTACAGGAGTCCACAGATTTTGCTCAGAAACATCTGTGGACATGGTGGAGCCAGGTCATAAGGCAATAGAAATGGTCTTTTGTTTGGCTGCTCTGGGTTTTTCTTCCTTCCTTCCTTCCTTCCTTCCTTCCTTCCTTCCTTCCTTCCTTCCTTCCTCCCTTCCTCCCTCCCTCCCTCCCTCCTCTTCCTTCTCCTCCTCCTTCTTCTTCTTCCTCTCTCTCTCTCTCTCTCTCTCACACACACACACACACACACACATACACACACCAGAGCTCTTGAAATTAGGTAGTGGAAAGAGCTGTGGTCAGGATGATTGGGGTCTGGATTTGCGAGCACTGTGCTGACCGCTCTCTGCTGCCACCTTCAGGATGGAAGTGGCTACATTGATGAGAATGAGCTGGACGCCCTCCTGAAGGATCTGTATGAGAAGAACAAGAAGGTGAGGAAATGAGCTGAGACATGGGTTAGGGTCCCAGGCTGGGAGGGGTGAGCACACAGAGAAAAAGAAGGGGATGAATCCTTTTATCTCTGATCTTTGATGACAAGACAGTTGCAATTTGTGGGATGGGGTGTCTTTTGGAGGGGGGAAGTTGATTTAAAATACACAAACAAAATTTGTCACTGTAAAAGAATATGCCCTACTGGTATGCAACATGTTCATCACACTGTGTAAGCATCCCCATCTCCATAAGCTGAAACCCAATACCCACAGTCCCACTCTCCCATCTTCTCCTTACTGTCTTGCAATCTTACATCTGTAAATTCACTGCCCTGGGTGCCATGTAGAAGGGGAAGTACGTGACCACTCCGTGCGTGGTTGGTTAATTTCGATCAGCGTGCTGAACTCAAGGCTCATCCGCGGTACAGCATGTTGGAATTCTCCTCTTAGAGCTCAGTGATAATCGCCTTCCGCATGCAAACTGTCCTGTTTTCCCTGCTTGCCACCTATGCCGCCCCCCAACTCCCCCGAGGCTGTTGTGAGTGGTGATGAACGGTGCAATGTTGATATAGCCTATTCTGGAGAAGTGTCAGCCAAATGGCCCTCAAAAAAGACTTTTAACAAAGAGAGAGAGAGAGAAAGATTTGGGAGGGCAGGGGCTGAGAGGGGTAAAGATTGTTCCAAATCCATTAACTGAAGAATCTGGGGCTGGAGAAGAGTCTAGAAGGGACTCACTGATGTGGTTATTTCTTTCAAAGGTCAAGAAAACCAGCAATTTTGTGCTTGGTACTGCCTTTTGGGAATCCTCCAGGAATGCCCCCCACCAACACACACACACACACACACACACACACACACACACACACACACACACACATGTACGCACACACGCATGCACGTCATGGTCTCACCTCAGTCCCCTTGGTGGGAGGGATCCCGTGGAATGGTGACCAGTAGTCAGCCTTTGCAGCTCTCTCCCTTCACCTGCCAGAAGATCGCTTTCATTGAGAAGATGGCTGCTGCTTTCTTTAATTAAATAGCAAAAGCTCTGTAACTTCTAGAGCTGTCTAACTGCTTCAGCTGCCAGATAAGAACTAAATTTAACGCTCAATTTCAGAAAAAAAAAATTCGCTGTAGCCTCTGGGTCCGTTTGTCTCTCTTTGCCAGTCCTTTCTGGTCTCTCTGGCTTCTCCTGAGTATCAGCCTTTATTGATTTGAACCTACATTTACATTTTAATATTACCTACATGTGCTTCGGCTGAGACGGGTCCCAGAGTGAATGATAAGGACTCAGACAGTTCCTAGGAAGAAGAAAGCCTTTGGCAGAGCCAGTATTAGAACTCAGTAAACCCTTTTCCTGATACTGTACCCCAACAGAAAATCATTTATGTGTCCATGTGTGCTCAAATAAATATTAGGGAGCTGAAAGAAAAGCCATTGCTGACATGCATTGCATGAATGAGGCATAATTAGTCTGTATAAGACCACGCCTATCACTTGAGGTTGGTGAAGTCTGCACACATGCCTCCACTAAACCTCAGAGTGACTGCATGCCCCGGTCATCAACTCACCACACTCCTTAGTTCATATGGAGAGAGACTAGAGCTGTGCAGGTCGGCCCCGGATGTGCCAGCAAAGGCAGGGAGTCAGTTGGGCGCTGGGATTTGGAAGCAGCTCTGAAGGTCGAGGAACAGGGTATTAATAAGACTGGTTCCATGGGAGCCTCCCGCATGTGCCAGGCTCCAGACTTGCCACCTGGGCATTAAGAGGGTGAATCAGCAAATGGAAAGAGAGTGGCATGACTAAATTCCAGCACCTGGGCTAGAAAGGGAAAGGGCATTTTGGGTGAGCTCACATAGCAGGTATGGCCTCCTTTGGACGGTGCCTTCTGAGGGCTAAGGTTTCTATGAGCAGATTACCGATGGAGAGGCTTCTGAAGGGATGGGCTGATGGGAATGAACATCAATAGTTCTCAGTATCCCTAAGGCTGCGGTAGCTCCCTAAGGCTTTTCCCAAGTTTTGAACAGAATTCCAAGACATGAAATTAGGCTGTCTCTCCCTGCCACACTCCCCCCTGAGAGGCTTTTTTTCAAGCTTGGGGTTGATACGACACCCCTCCCCCAAAAGGAGGTCTTTTCCTTGATTACATGTAAATGATACTTAGTTAATTACACAACCTTTTCGGGAACTTTACAACCTAAGGAAAGATGTTCCTCAGTGTGTGCAAATTGCCTTTGGATAGGAACTGTGACATAAAGCTGAGAATAAGTGATGTGAGAGGTTGTCTCCAAACTGTATAAGAAAAACACTTGATAGTCGAACCTTGGGGGGGGAATCAGGGGGGGGGCAGGGGTGAGACACAAAACTCAGGTAGGCCAGGTAAGTAGGTGAAGTTTGAGACTCTGGGGACTGAAGAAGATGTTTTTGATGAGGTAATCCAACCTTGGAGTAAGTGGCTTTGCCTTTAGCATTCTGTTTTTTCACTGGCGTAACTGAGATAGGGGGAAGTGTATTTTTAAGATATCTGCCAATGATTACAAGAAGAAGAAGGAAGAGGAGGAAGAGGAGGAGGAGGAGGAGGAGGAGGAAGAGGAGGAGGAGGAGGAGGAGGAATAAATGGATCTCTGGAGAGGTGGAAAAGTAGACTTGAGTCATACAGAGACCACAACAGTCTTCCCCCTCTCTGGACCGATGGCCACCACCATGTCTCCTCGAGAAAAGGGTCATTGGTGTTCCCATTTTTCAGCTAAAGCTCCTGAGACCCAGAAAACATGACCACTTTTCTCAAAACAAGCAGCCAGTCAGTCAGTGAGAGAGGGTTTTAACCCAGCTTTACCCGACTGCAACATCCATGCCTTTTGTCCATCTAGACTCCAAACTCTAGGATGAGCTGATAGGAAGGTTCGTTTGGTGTCTTCATGACTGTGTTGGGGCAAGAGACTCCTTTGGGCAAGGCCATGCACTAAGCCCGCTCTCACCTCTTTCTTCCTCCCCACTAGGAGATGAACATCCAACAGCTCACCACCTACAGGAAGAGTGTCATGTCCTTGGCCGAGGCAGGGAAGCTCTACAGAAAGGACCTGGAGATTGTGCTCTGCAGTGAGCCCCCTGTGTAAAGGGGTGAAGGGACAGGGGCAGCTTCTGCGCCTCCCTTGAACCCCGCCCCCACTGTCCTGACTCTCTTGACACTTCTTCCCAGACCTCCCCACCCCCTGCCACCTGCACACACCAGCCTGTGGAGCTGGAAAGGAGAGATGGAGAGATGGAGAGAGGGCGGCTGGTAGGGTTCCTTCGGCCTGATGGACAGTTGTGCCTGCTGTGGGTCACCAGCCACACGGTTGGTGGGCAGGGCCGCAAGGGAAGCTTCGTCGCCTCCGCTGTGATGCATGAGTTCCTTCGCTGTATGATTTAGGCTTCTGAGTCCCGCAGAGTAGACGCCTTCCTCTTGCTGCGCCATCCCCCTTCCCCTTTCTCCCTGGGCCACCGCTGACCTCGGATTTCCAGGTTCTGGCCACCAGCTTGCTTAATGATCTAGCTGTCTTCTCAGAGCTACTGTGGAGGGTGACTGCCCTCTCCTTGTGTTCTTGACGTGTGTGTTCCTTTTCTCTTTGGCTTCCCCTGTCTTCTTGTTTACCAAAGAAGAGTTTACAGAGAATAAAGTGGAAATGTTCTGCCGTGAACACTCATCCGTTTCTTGTGATGGGCCACATTTCTCTGTGACAAAGGGTGGGCCCGCCATAGGGACGGGAAGGTCATCGAGGCTACCTGATTGGGGTTTAGGACATCCCCCACCCCAAGATTTCACTGGTGTGGCACCACATGCCAGGAGAACCAGTAGCTCATAGCATCCTTGGATACACTGAGTTTGAGGCCAACCCCCCAAACAGAAGGGAGGCTCTGGTGGGGAGGGTTCAGTTGGTTAAGCACTTGCCTTTGCACAGCACAAGGACCTGCGAAGCACCCCAGAATCCGGGCCAAAATGGCGGGTCCTTGTGACTGTAGTGCAAGGGAAACGGAGACAGGAGGATCCCAGTGGAGGTCTGGCCAGCTACTCTAGACCAATCAGAGAGCCTGTCTCGAAAGAAGTGGATGGCATTTCTGAGGATGACACCTGAGGTTGTTCTCTGGCTCCATTGACACAGGGACACAAACACACACACACACTATGGCTTTCATTTACTACCCCAGTTTGCTCTTCCATTGCTGAGATAAACACCATGACTAAAATCAACTTCAGGAGGAAACCATTTGTTTGGACTATATGTTACAGGGGAGGGAAGTCTGACAGGAGCTCAAGGCAGAAGACATAAGGGCAGGAACTGGAGGCAGGAACTGGAGGCAGGAACTGGAGGCAGGAACTGGAGGCAGGAACTGGAGGCAGGAACTGGAGGCAGGAACTGGAGGCAGGAACCGAGCAGGGTTGCTAGGTTCCTTTTTATTGCTTACTCTGCTATATTTCTTATACAGCCCAGGACCACCTGCCCAGGGGGGACACCACCCACAGAGACCTGGCCCTTCCCACATTAATTTGTTGGTTTGCTTTAATTAATGAATGAATGAATTAATTGTTCTGTTCCGTGTTTGCTCTGTTTCTTTATCTCAGTTTCGTGGAAGGCTTTCTGAACTCCAGGTCATGACGCAGAATGGGTTGCTTAGACACCCCCCCCCCTTCATCCTTTAAGAGAGATGCTATGATTCTAGTCTACAGTCAGGGCAACTGAAGATGAGTACTGAGCGCTGGCTGAGCTTTACAGCCCATGGGCAATTGGGAAGAGAGCCAGGGTGGGGCTCTAACAACCTGGACCCACATTCTAAAGTGCTGCCTCCCTTGTAGTAGAGATACCCACGGTGATGTGGCAAAACCTTCACTGCTCTCCTCAAGTGAAAATAGCCCAGCACCACCTAGTCAGATGCCCCTTACTGTAAGGTCCACTTGGCCTTTGGGTCCACAGAGCTGTCAGAGATCCTAGAATAGAGAGAGGACTAATTTTTAAAACTATTATGGTTTTTCTAAAGATTTACTGTAATAGCACTGCTTCCTTTAATCACCAACAATTCTATGAGACAGATACTAAACAGATAAAGAAATTAAGGCTCAGACACTGAGTTGCTTGTTCAGGGTATGATAACTCCTAAACAGCAGTTAGAACATACACTTGGCTGATCACCTGTGGAAATGTCCTTCCGTTTAATATCCAGAAGCCCATCTGGAGCAATAAACAACAATAGACAAAGATTCTACCCACGTGAATCCGATGTAACACTCATTTCTTTCTCAGCCATTGCCTATTTCTGAGAGAACCCAACCCTGCTCACAGGGCAGATGGCCCAGGACTGTGCCACCTGACTTCTGCCCCCATCCCTGTCCCTGACTGGGCTTGCAGACATCTGATCCAAGCTGCTGGAACTGGAAGCTGAGACCCACACTGCCAGGCAGAAGATGTCATCCCGAGCTGGCAGGTGTGTGGCTTTGAGACTGGAAGAGCAGAAACTCAAACTTTAGAAATGTGTGTGTGTGTGTGTGTGTGTGTGTGTGTGTGTGTGAGAGAGAGAGAGAGAGAGAGAGAGAGAGAGAGAGAGAGAGAGAGAGAAGCCGCCCACACTGTGACCTGAGGCACTCCTTGCTCTGAGCCTTGGACCAAAACCCCGATTCTGGGCAGGATAGTGTGAGAAGATGCCATAGCATAGGATCTATGGAGCGCAGAACTGGGTCCTGTCTACTTGGCTGATGCACCTGGTTACTGAAGCCCTTTCTCTGGATAATGCAGTCTCCCTGGTCAGAGGAAAAAGCTGTGCTCTCCTGATGCTGTGGTCTTTCTAAAATGGGCTCTGTTGGTTAACCCTGAGCCGAAGTATCTGTGCATCAGGACAAAACAGAGGGACAAGAAATCTCGCAGTTTCTCGGTGCCATCTGTAGTAGTCTTCAGTCTCCTCCATGTGGGGGAGACACATCAATTAACAGGGGCTGGGCTGGGATTCGTTTGGACCATTTCTCTCCTTTCCTGGCTGCCTGTCAGCTAATCCCCATGTCCTGGAAAGGCAACAGGGCCAGATTCCTGCTCTAGAAGAGAATGTTCAAACCCCAAATAGAAAACTGACAGTAACGAAGCCACATTCAGACCCAACCTTAAAGAAATCTCTCTCAGCAAGTTTCCCCCTTTGAAAGCTTTTCAAAAGCCAGGCACTGCTCATATAACCCTATTACAGAGAGGAGTCCTGGGAACAGGGCCCACCCTGGGAATCTCCCAGCCCCTGGGCACTAAGATTCTCCGAAACTGAGAGCAGAGCTCAGTAGTAGAACAGCATAGATAATGAGACCTTAAATCATTCCTCAGCAAAATGGAGGGAGGGATGAGGGAGGAGAAGGAGAGGGAGGGGAGGGGGAGGGGAGGGGGGCAGGAGGGGGAGGGGAGAGGGAGAAAGAGACAGAGAGAGACAGTGATAGAGACAGAGACAGAGATAGACAGAAACAGAGACAGAGACAGACAGACAGACAGACAGACAGACACACACACACACACACACACACACACACACACACAGAACTTTTTTTGATGTTTGGGGTGTGTGCCCCAGAACAGATAATGTATTCATGTTAATGGTATTTTGAGGGAGGGTCACATAAAGCCATGAAGACGGAGCTCTGCTATCCAAGAAGAGGACAGAGGATGAGAGGGGTGAGCACGATATTACCCACGTCCAAAGCCAAGCGCAAGGCTATACTCACAGTTCTGGGGAAGGGGAGCCAGGCAGCCCCTGGGAGCTTGCCGGCCAGCCAGTCTAACTGGATTGATGAGTTTCAGGCTCAGTGAGAGACTCTGTCTCAAAAACTTAAGGCAGAGAGCAATCAAGAAGAACCACCAATGTTAACCCCTGGCCTCCATGTGCATGTGAGTACATGTGCACACACGTGAACACATACAACACATATAGTAGTGAACAAAAACAAAACCCAAGCACACCTAAGCTGGCATACGTGTGTCTCACCATCTGGTGCCTTCCACCAGGTTATACAATAAGAGTATTCCTCACCAGATGCCTCCAGAATAACCAGCCAAATGACCTTTTTCTTTTTATGAGTTACCTAGTCTGTGGCATTCAGTTATAGCAACAGAAGATGGACTTAAATGTTTTTTCTAAAGTCCACTAACTCCCAACTGCCCCATCTTCTAACACTGAAGGCAGGAGAAACTTCCTCCTAAGGGAAAGAAGAGCCCAGAGGCTTTGACTCTAGTTAGGAAGGAAGGGGGGGGAGGAGGAGAAGGAGAAAGAAGGAGGAGGAAGTGGGGGAGAAAGAGGAGAATAGTACCCAGAACATTCCACAATTGGCTCTAGCTAGTTGCATGCTATGACACTCAAGGCCAAGATGGGGATGTTACTAGAGGAAGCTGGTTCATTCGCCTCGTACCAAGGCACCAAGAACGATCCTGTAATGTGAATTCCATTGTAGCGCTTTGAAGAAAATGCTGACCATCTATTTTCTCAACATATGCTTTTGACCATGGGGAGATGTCGAGGAGACAAAGATGAGGGGACAGGTCTTGTGCCTTGGGAAGCAAGGCTCTGAGCAGTCAGATGAGCCCATAATAGGACTTCCTTTGGTGTGCTCTAGTGCCCTTGGGTGTGTGGCCCATCGGCACAGGGCACCACCACTTCCTCTAGGAACCCCTAGCTGGCATCGCTGGCACCTGGGTTGGGAAATACATCATGTATTTTGCTTCATCATCTTCATTCAATGAATCTTTATTGAGTCTCTTCGTGACATCTATGGCTGGGAAGAATATATTAAAAAAAAATGTATAGGAGCCATAAGGGTTTAAAAAAAAAAAAGCAAACATGGAAACAGGGTGCTCTTTGAGAGTCTCTGTAAAGGAGAATATTAAAGATTCAAGCAGACACCTGACTAACATGAGACATAGCCAGGCTACCATGAAAGCACAGGCACAGGAGGCACAAGGGCGCTGAGGTGGAGGAGCCCTTCAGAGTGTGCAGAAAGGTTGCTAGGTTGGTGAGATGAAGGGAAGGACCTGGAGACGGAGGAAAAAAATGTATGGACAGTAGATCACACTGTGGGAAACAGGCAAGGCCAGCTCATGTGGTATCTTGGGGACGATGAAGAAAAAGGGCTTTGAATGTCATCAGAGATGCCGAGGGAAGACGTCAGAGATGGGGCAATTTATTTTGAGGGACGCTGTGGTTTCAGGAGGCCAGAGAGAAAACAGAGAGCAGGTAGAAGGATGGGTGAGGCTCTGGTGCAGGGCACGTACCAGATGCCTAGCCGTCAGGAAAGGCTGGTGACCTGGACCAACAAGATGGCAGAAGTCATAGTAAGCAGCAGCTTCCGAGGACCAGAAGGATGACGGAAGGGTTCAGGGATTGCACTGTTCTTACTGGAGACCCAAGTTCACTCCCAGCACCCACATCCGGAGGCTCATGACTGCTTGTAACCTTAGCTCCGGGGGATCTAATGTTATCTTATTGTGCATTTATTCACGTGCGTAGGCACATACAAATACACGTACTTCCAAATGAGTCTTTCAGTATCAGCTGCTGGTGCTGCATAAGGTTGAATTGGAAGTGTTTTCTGGGCAACGGCTAGGGGAAAGACACAAATCTATGCTGAATGTAAGTAAGGCTGTCGACTTGAGTAACTGGGAGCCTATCACAGAGCTGGGCCTCGGAGGGCAACTGGCTTGATGGGACTAGGAGAGGGTTTTAGATTTAGAAACATGCTTGCTGTCTGGCCTCCTGTGACTCCATCTGGGTACCAACAGAAAACAGGTGGCACCTTTGCATTAGGGTGATTTAGGGAGGACGCTTCCTTTAAAGGGGAACAGTTTACCAAGTGTGGATGGGGACTGGAGGAGCCAGAAGTATGCAGAAACCAGGACCAGGGCTAAGGAGGGCTGGTTCTCACACATGGGGTAGGGGATGGGAAATGGCTGCCTATGGCAGTAAAACAGATGATATTCAAGAGACATCAAATTCAAATGCCTCTGCCTTCTCTGTGTCTGCTTATACCTTCCTGCCTTGTAAGTCGAGGGGGACTCCTCTCTCTCCCCACAGTGTAGACTTGCCTCGGCAAATGTTCAGGTTTTGTTATTTCACTTGGGCTTTCAAGAACGGGCAGTGGTGGCACACGCCTTTAATCCAAGCACTCCGGAGGCAGAGGCAGGCAGATCTCTGAGTTCAAAGCCAGCCTGGTCTACAAAACAAGTTCCAGGACAGCCAGGGCTATACAGAGAAACCCTGACTTGAAAACAAAACACACACACACCCCCAAAGAAAGGGTAAGTAGAGAAGATGCACCTCAATCATCCCTGTCCTGAGAAATAAGAAACCCTCTGAGACTATCCTAGGCGGCTTCTTATCCTCCCTGTATTCTGAAATGCCTATACTTGGAAAATTCTCCTTTTTCCTCTGTGTGCTCTCTGAAGAATCCAGGTGATTCCAAAATCTTTCAACCCCCACCCCCCCACCTCCCCGCTTTGTCACCATAGAAACCATGGGCTACAATCATTTGAAATCTGTTTTCTTTTCTACCTGCCTATTATTGCTGTCTCCACTGCTGATAATTCTCTCCTCAATTGCGGTTGTCCCCGCCCGCCGTGGAGAATCCATGTTCCATTTCCCTCTGTCCTTCTTGAATAATGAATTGACCCAATCCCAGACTATTCAGGTTGTTTCCTGGGGCCCCGTCTCCAGTGACAATTACTAATTCAGCCCAGGTCCCATGAGACAACAGATGGTGCCTTCAAATTGCATCATTCAAGGGGGGGGGGGTTGTTACAAAGGTCTTTTACAAACATGTGGATGAAATCCAAGGGACCCGTGAGTACTGTGAAGAACTGAGAACTGTGACAATGGACTTGGCTGCTAACACTTCAGGCCACAAGGAGTAAGAATAAGAAGCAACCACCGGGAACAGGAGGGACAAGCTCTACAGAGCACATCACATATCGGCTCAAGCACACAGCCAGTCCCAGGTTAAACTCTGTCTGGGGCAGGGGTCAGATCTTGGGTCACTCCTGTGTGAACAAGCATTCTGTACCAAGCTACATCTTTACATCCCCCTCTCCCAAGTTAACCCTGTTATGGTAAATATTATATTCCCAGCCTATGGTTTTCATCCATCTCCTTTTAAGTTCTATGTTTCGAACTGAATATTGAATGCAAACCCTAACCAGTAGATGATGATGATGATGATGATGATGATGATGATGATGATGATGATACTGCTGCCAGGGGCCTATTATAGAGTCAGTCCATACCCACCAGCCTCAAGGACATAAGGCAAGGCTGGGAAGGGCAGGGACCAAAGAAAAGGGAGCTTGGAAGATGTCTAGCACATTCAGACAAAGACAAGTATCTGTGGGTACCTGGGTATATGGATTCAGAGTTCTAGAAGGAATTGAGATGGAGATAAAAATCTGAAAAAAAAAATCTGTGGAAAGATGGACCCAGGTATATAAGAAGAACGCACAGGAAGCCGTGGGAGGGACGTCTAAGACAGCACCACTTGGACTCCTGTGGCTCGAGGGCTGGAAAAAAGCAGGGTTGGCTTGGGAGTGGAGAGAGAAACCAAGAAGGGAGGCCCCCTGCAGGGCTGGTGGACTTCCCCGTCCCCATGGAGGGTCTCAGATCCTGCTGAGGCTTCTTATTTCCTTGTCACGTCCTCCAAAAGGTAATGGGAGCTCCTTGGGGTGGGGGGCTGGGGACTTAGGGCAGCAAGTGGTGGTCACAAGAGTCAGTGAGTGGGGAGGAGGGGGCCAGCCTGAGCTTAACGTGGAAAGTGCTTGTAGGAAATGATGCCCCGAGGCGTCTGCCTCTCCAGAGCTTTGAGGTGGGTCCTTGAGTGGAATGTGGGCCTGCACATCTCCAACCAACTCAGGCAAAAGGATGCGGAGAATTGCTGGCCGAAAGCCACATGCTACCTCACTACCTCATCAGGCCGGGAGCTCTCCCAGGACAACCTGAACCGCCGGCGACCAACTGAAATGATGCCAGCGCTCTTCCTGTCTCTTGTTTCTGCTCTAATCTGATGGCTTGGTTTTTCTCAGACTAGTATCCTCCATCCAGCGGGAAACATGTCTGCTACTGGCTACATCCCCAGAGTCTGGACCATGCCAACACATAGCAGATACTCAATAAACCATTTGTTGAGTGAACCAATTGACTCCAAGTAGGCACTACATTTCCTGTAGTTACAGATCCAAACGACAAAGGTTTCATCCTTCTTAGATGCAATCTCTGGCCAGTCAGCCATGGCCAGCAGGTTGTGATCCTCTTTAAACCTGAATGGATGGGATGAGATAGAAAATCCCGAAGGAGGGATGAAAGATTCTAGAGAGAGAAGCTACAGGGGTTGGGGGTCACCCAGCAAACCCCCATATTGAAAAATATTTTATGATTGCATTACCTCATCGTCACCATATCATCATCATCACCATCCTCGACTGCTTAGGATTTTCGTTCAATACTCAGAAGTGTGCTTTGATGGAGTGACTGGAACACAGGGATACTAACCTAATCAATAGGTTAATCCACAGATAGTCACGGCTGGTCTACTGGAAGCTGGTGGAAACTGGGAAAGCTGGAGTCTCTACTCTCTGCTTCTTGGCCATCTGTGGGGGAAGTGGCTTTGCTCTACCACACATACCCTGCCATGCTTGGCCACCACAGAAGCCCACAGGGATAGGGCCCGACTGCATGGACTGAAAAATCTCTGAAGCTGAGGTCCAGAATGAACCTTTCGACCTGTTTTTCCCAGCTGTTTTGCCATGACCGCCATGACACTGAAACATTTCCTTCAGCCTAAAGGTTAGTTTTGTTCTTCAGGTTTAGAACAAACCAACAAAGGCCTGTCCTGGTTGGCTTTCTGCTGCTGCCGTAAAACACTGACCAAAAGCCACTTGGGGAGGAAAGGGTTAACTTCATCTTTCCAGTCCCAGGTAACAGGATGGGAATTTAAGGTCGGTCCCCCCCCCCAAGGGGGAACCGAAGCAGAGGACATGGAGGGATGCTGCTTACTGGCTTGCTCCTCGTGACTTGCTCAGTCTGCTTTCTGATAGAGCCCAGGACTGGGACCTGACCAGAGATGGCACTGCCCTCGTTATTAATCAAATAAAATGTCCCCAGAGACATGTCCATCTGAGAGTCCGTCTTTCCTGATGATTCTACTTTGTGTCATGTACACGGCAGTTTGGGGGCCTTAGAGTACCCCAAGTCCTGGTCCCTGCAATGCGCAGGCGACTTGGAGAAGTCAGCCCTGAGAGTTAAGTGGTGACCAATGGTGCTACAGGATCTTACACGGAGCCACACGCAGGCAGGGCCTCACATTGGCTAGAAATACTTCAGAGCTGAACACAAGACTGTGGGAGAGGTGTGTCCCAGTGGCCAATCAGGAAAACCGCGCAGAGAACAGAACATGCTGCAGGCACCGCGTACCACGTACCACGAAGCCTTCTAGAAGCAAGCTTTTAAAACCCACTCGAACCAAGGCTCCTTCATAACTGGAAACCTTTTAAACACAACCTTGAATATACAAAATAGACATGCAAAGCAAATATTTAATAGAAATGCAAGGTTTATTTTTAAACAGCTCTTTGGTAAACATATAAATTTACCGTTTATTAAAAGTGGAAGAAAATTAGCAAGCTAATAAGACGGATGCGTTTGTTTGACAGTATACAATCAAAGGGAGACTAATTGGATACATGCTGACAAGTGGTGGTAGGGAAAGCTTAAGTCTTTTGTTTCCCATATCTAAACTATTGTGTTTCTATTAGAGCAGATATCTTCCTTGATGCAATAAAAAGTGTGATCCATAGCTTGCAAAAACCTCAGATCTGAGCAGAAAGTGCTTCAGGCAGGTTGGTTGGTGTTTCCTGGCACAGCAGTACACAGGGTACAAAATAACGCATGCCGTGTTATTTTTGTTTGGTTTTGATCTTTTGAGACAGGGTCTCACTGTGTAGCCCTGGCTGGCCTGGAACTCACTACGAAGACTAGGCTGGCCTCAAATTCAGAGGGAAGTGCCTGCCTCTGTCTCTGCCTTTCTGCCTCTCTGCCTCTGCCCCTCTGCCCCTCTGCCCCTGCCTCTGCCTCACTGCCCCTCTGTCTCTGCCTCTCTGGCCCTCTGCCCCTCTGCCTCTCTGCCCCTCCTCTGCCTCTGCCTCCTGGGTGCGTCCATGGAAGGCATGCGCCACCATGTCCAGCCCATGCTACAGCAGATAACTCAAGTTGCAGTGAAGTCACAGGTTCTCCAGAAACCTCTGGGGAGCAACCTCCCTGTTATATGAACCTTTGGGGGGGCACACACTACACCTCAGGTGAACCATAGCATTCCTGCTTAGAATATGGGGCTCCTCTGAACCTGGCATGCTCCAAGAGGACACTTGTGTCTTTCAGTGTGGTGGACCTGAATATACCCACCCATCCCAGGGCGAGAGCAAGAGAAAGCCTGAAGAGGGGTGGGGCCTAGGAGTTACCCCAAGGCCTGCCTTCTTCTGCCAAGTCTCCCTCTCATCCACCTTTTACTTCAATTCTAAGACTGACATCCTCTCGTCAGGCTTTCTTTCCTAGACCTCGAGTTCCCATCCCCCACGCAGGGCCCTTAAAAGTACCATGCCCTGACATGTCACTAAAGAGTATGTGAAGGTTACTGGCAATGAAGGATGAGTGACTCTAGTGGACATTGGGGAAAAGCAAGGTTAAAGGCACAGTGAGACACATCCGTTGTACACCGTGGAAAACAATGGTGACTTTCAAATGTTTACAAAAGCAGGGCCTATTTAATCATCGGGTTTTACAAAGGAGTGAATAGGGGTGTGCGGTGTGTGTATGGAGCTTCCCCAAGGTAGCCTAGAAATAAATAGAACATTACCAATAGTTTAAATAAATAAGGGAACACCCCGATGCTCTATTACGTCACACGGTCCTCTATACAACTACATCTTATCCCGCGGTATCAGGGATGACGTCAGCCTTCAGCAAGGCACCTGCTTCTGAATCAGCAAAGGTCATGAACACCAACTTGATATGGGCAGGCGCTGCCTCTTGTAGGTCTGAGGAACCTCCCACAGTCAAGTCGTTCACTGGGAGGTTGGATATCCTTTCCAGTGAACGACACAAGCTACTCAGCAGAGCCACCTGCTGGCAGAGACCAGCGGCTGTAGTGACATACTTAACCATACCAACCAGATCAGAAAGGGAAAGACCAGCAGAGAGATGCAAAGAAGTCCCATGGTACACTAAAGGGAAGTCCCAGCAAACATACATGATCCAAATGGGTTTCTTAACACCATTTTGTCTGTACAAGAGAAACCTGAGGCACCCTGGGCAGATTTTTGGATCTGGCAACACTTCTTACACAGATCTTACACTAAGAGAACAAACTCTCTTTGCCTTTTAAGCCCTGCCCCACCCCGGGAAATCCCCCAAGACTGTAGATGTAAAAGACGTCCCAAGGAGCCAATTTCTTTCATTTCTCCCTACTTAGTTTGGGAAGGCAGGAGCTGGAGCACTGTCACAGCAAAGTCCTGTGTGTGGGGGGGGGTGGGGGTGGGAGGGTGTTAATGTGTGGTCACAGGTGCTGGAACAGAGAGCTACGGTCACCCACCAGATTGGTGACACTCCAAAGCAAACAGAGCCAAGAGTGTTGAAGATGTGCATTCACATAAAAACTCATCCAAACAGACATTTCACGGCATCATTGGTAATGGTTCTAAAGCGGAAGCACTTTGAAGAGCCACCTACCAATGAACAGAGAAAGAAAACACTGCATGCATCCCTATTTAATCATCGGGGTTTACAAAGGAGTGAATAGGGGTGTGCAGTGTGTGTATGGAGCTTCCCCAAGGTAGCCTAGAAATAAATAGAACATTACCAATAGTTTAAATAAATAAGAGAACACCCCGACGCTCTATTACGTCACAAGGTCTCATCCCACTGTATCAGGAATACGTCAGCCTACAGCCTAAATTGTTGGGTGCAATTTAATCTTAAATAAACACAGGGTACCACTGCAGGCAACGACATGGTTGGACCCCCAACTCAGGCTGCAGTGTGAAAAAGACCAATCAGAAAGGGCCACACATTCTGAAAAAAAAAAATCAAATTACGTGAACTATCCAGAATAGACAAAACATGGGTTCCCCTGGGCTGGAGATGTAGAAAGAATATGAAGTCTCACTTTGGAAAAAAAAAAAAGTTTTAGAATTAAAATAAGAGATAAGGTAGCAGTGATATTTAGACACCTTGATAATGTGCTAAAAACCATCAGCCTGTGCTCTTTAGCAAGGCAAAGGCTATCTCGGGATTTTTATAATAGCCTATGCAGTAAGAATTGCAAAATAAATAGTAAAACGAACACATATCATTTTAAAATGAGGGGGTTTGTATGAGACACTACAAATCCCACACACCACACCAGGAAGTGTTCTGGTAAGGCACAGGACATCTGCCAAGCGGCACGGCCTTTTCAATACCAGCAATGGTATCACTCAGAAGGCTAAGGGTCCAGACCCCATTAATCCTAAGCAGAGTTTTGCTAAAATTTAATCCACCCCACGGCTCCTTTTCCAGCACGTGTATTATAAGACCACGCAAACCAAACTCGCTTTCTAAGTTTCCGTCGTTCACGAAACCCCCTCCACACTGAGGAACAGACTGTCATCTGTCTAGAAAGGGGAGTCTGCTGAGACAAAACCAAAATGTTATCTGCATCAACACACGATGCATTCGTCACGGCTCTTTTCAAGTGAGTCCGTTCATACTTTAGGTGTCTCTGTTTTAAGCCGTAAGCATGGTGACTGCCAATAGCTTTAACCCGCATAAACAAAAGCTCTTTGGGTCATCTCAGTAAGTTTCCAGTGCGTGGAGGGACAGCCACATCTTAAAGCCCCCTGCTGAGTAAGACAGGAGATGCAGAAGGACACCTGTGTGTATTAAAGGTGCCCGTGTGCCAGGGGAGGCTCTGTGTTAAAGCATTGATTAGCTTCCTAATGGAGTTCCACGGGTGGGTAGGGCACAGCGCTGAGAAACCCCACTCAAAGGGAAAACAAGCAAGACTAAGTCCTAGCTTAAACCATCGATGACGAACTGCGCATGCTCAATTCAGCCCCTCTGCACTAGCGTTCCCATGCCCTCGCCCAAAGGGAAACACACCATCAGCTCCCGATCCTGCTGTAGCTTCAGGTGACCATGGCAACAAGAACACCAAGGACTGCTCCTGAAGATGCCCTGCCCTGGAGGATTTTCTCCAGCAGATCCACCCAACTCGAGACATATAAGGACAGTTGGCCTCATCGACAAATGGACCCAGAGGAAAATGAGACTTGGCAGAGATGCAGTGTCCCGGGTTGGGGCGGGGCTCCAAATGCCTACAGCTAAGTAACCAGTAAGAAGTTTGACCAGTGGTCTATAACATCTGCTCAGTGCCTGCTAAACACAGAAGTGGATGCTCACAGTCAGCTATTGGATGGAACACAGGGTTCCCAATGGAGGAGCTAGAGAAAATACCCAAGGAGCTGAAAGAGGCTCCAAACCTATAGGTGGAACAACAATATGAACTAACCAATACGCCCAGAGCTCGTGTCTCTAGCTGCATGTGTAGCAGAAGATGGCCTAGTCGGCCATCATTGGGAAGAGAGACCCCTTGGTCTTGCAAACTTTATATGCCCCAGTACAGGGGAACACCAGGGCCAAGAAGTGGGATAAGTGGGTAGGGGAGCAGGGCGGGGCATGGGGGAGGGTATAGGGGACTTTCAGGATAGCATTTGAAATGTAAATGAAGAAAATATCTAATAAAAATTTGAAAAAAAAAAAAAGAAGTTTCCCCAGACGCAGAGAGCGGCTTTGTGCTTGTATGGCAAGCATGAGGAACTGAGTTTGATCCCTAGGACTCACAGAAAAAAAAAAAAAAAGGCAAGCACGGAGATGTGCTCTTGAAATCCTGAAACCCATCTCAGCACTGGGAAGGCAGAAGCAGGTGGATGCCTGGAACTCACTTGCCAGCCGGCTGCATCTAAAGGATGAGGTCTTGGCCAATAAGAGACCCCGTCTCAAAACGACGACGACAGACAACGGTGACGACAGCTCCTGAGAAACACCATCTGATCTTACCTCTAGCCTTGACATATACATGCACGTGGCCAACTTTACACAGGCCATTGGTGGCTCTGTGGTAATGCCACCTGACCCAGGACTGGCTTCTGCTTCTCCCAGCGGAGGGGATGGGGTCTCGGAAAACACGCTGCTTGTCAGAGAAACCCACCACACCGGTACTCAGAGTGAAGGTGGCCACTGTTTGTCAGTTATGTTGGGACAGTGTTACGGGCTGTGTATCACACTACCAGGCCAAGGACTGGGGTGCTAAACAGAACTGTCTCACAAGTAGGCATATTAACGGGGAGTTCCTTTTTACCTGAATTCCATACAATTCCCAGACCTATTCCTCCTGTTTAAAAAGCTTTTAAGTATGCCGGGCGTGGTGGCGCACACCTTTAATCCCAGCACTTGGGAGGCAGAGGCAGACGGATTTCTGAGTTCGAGGCCAGCCTGGTCTACAAAGTGAATTCCAGGACAGCCAGGGCTACACAGAGAAACCCTGTCTCGAAAAACCAAAAAAAAAAAAAAAAAAAAAAAAAAAAGTTTTAGAGCCTTCCTACCTTGCTCTTTCTCCCCACACTTCAATACCATCCTCTGGCTGCCCTTCTCCTCCACTCGGGAACCTTCTATGGGCACACCTCCGCTCTGACACCAGCACACTTCTCTAGCGTGGCCCCTTCTTCAGAACCATGGGACTGATCTGTACAGCCCAGTGGTAAAAAGCCAATTATTTCAAAAAAAAATTTTTAAAGAATTTCCAAGATGACAAGAACAGAGCCCTAAGCCAAGCCCAAGGTCACGTGTGAGCACAGTGGTCCAAAGCAGTCCCTTCGGACCAACTCCTCTTAAATACAGAGGGAGAAAGGAGCCTTTGACAGAGCCTGGGCCAGCACAGGCCAGCAGTGCCCGTGCAGGTGTGTGTGGGGGGGAGATACGTTGCCTCAGAGGTGGCTAGGGAAGAGCCCGAAGTCTCACCATTGCTCGGTTGGTTGCTACAGTCGGCCAGAGCACAAAATGAAAACTGGAATGGAAAGTTTAAGGAACAAAAGATTTCCAAATACTCATTTTAAAAATTAAAGTCACGTTTCTTCAGAGCCTTTCCTGAGCACAAAACCAAGCTCTAGATCATTAAAGAGTTACCCACGCCAAGCCAGCCACCCCAACCACCCACTCCACACTGCCCACCCACACCACGCCACCCAGCCCCCTCATGCCCAGCCCCCTCACTCCCTGGGGTGGGTGGGTGAGCTTGGAAGTCACTGTGGGGGACCTGGAAGCTTGGGAGCTCAAGGGTAGGCACCGTGGGGGTACATGGGAGCATGGGGGCGTGGCATATGCCAGGAAGGACTTCCTGTTGTTAGAAAAGGCAAAAAGGGGGAGCAGGGGACTGCTGAGGAAGTCCTTGCCAGTGTGACTTCTCTCAGCCTCTGGTTTCATGAGTCACTAAAGTCACACGTTCCTAAGATGAAGGGAGGCTTCACTAAAGGCAGAAGGGGAAATCAGATCATTGAGAAGGAGCCCAAAACCACAGGCAAAGAGAGAGGGAGAAGGAAGGAGGGAGGGAGGGAGGGAGGGAGGGAGGGAGGGAGGGAGGGGCAGACAGATGGATGGATGGATGGATGGATGGATGGATGGATGGATGGATGGATGGACAGTGGAACAGAGGAAAGAGATATCCACAAAATGTGACACCACAAGTCCTAACTGTCAGGCCTTCTTCCCAGGGTGCTCCTGCAACGAGCTTGGAAGTCGCACAAATGCCACAACTTCTTGGTGCCATTTCCCTTACGTGTCTCTTGCCAGCCCAGCCCCATGCTAAACACCTGCCCTTAGTGTCCATCCCATGCTCCAAGAGTCAGAAAGCTGCCGAGTCCAACAGTGTCAATCCAGAAACTCAGACAAGTCAGAAAGTGATCTCCAAGACAGAATATCGTTGACCAGTGCTCCACCCTGCCAAAAAGGGGGAAAAGAAGGTGCCAAAATGGCTTCAGAAGGTCAGGAAGGGAGGAACCTCACACAAGCCATCAGAAGGCTAGCAGCATCAAGTTGTGGCTCTTGGGGGGGGGGGGGTGAAAAACAGGCTCTTTCCAGCTTTGTTTCAATGTAGAGGGTTGAGGCTGGGGGGAGGCGAGTCATCTGGACGAGCAGAACAAGAGGCCCCAATTCCCTGCACGTCCCTGCAAATTAGAAAATGAAGGCAAAAACCATGTGCAGCCCTCCGTGGGGACAGTGCCAAGCCCTGTTCGTGGACAGGCAGCTGATAAAAAAGGAGGAAGAGAAGAAGCTGCTTGAGGAGATGAGCCCGAACCAACACCAAATCAAAGCCTAAAGACCGCTTCACACGGTCGATGGAGTACTATGCAGCTATTAAAAAGGATGAATTCATGAAATTCTTAGGCAAATGGGTGGAACTAGAAAATATCCTGAGTGAGGTAACCCAATCACAAAAGGACATACATGGTATGCACTCACTGAAAGTAAATATTATCCCAGAAGCTCAGAATACCCAAGATACAATTAGTTCACAGACTACATGAAGCTCAAGAAGAAGGAAGACCAAAGTGTGGGTGCTTCGATCCTTCTTAGAAAGGGGAGTAAAATACTCAAGGGAACAAATTTAGAGACAAAGTGTACAGCAGAGACTGAAGGGAAGGCCACCTAGAGATTGTCCCACCTGAGGATTCATCCCATATACAGTTACCAAACTCAGACACTATTGTGGATGCAAGAAGTGCTTGCTGAAAGGAGCCTAATGTGGCTGTCTCCTGAGAGGCCCTGCCAGAGCCTGACAAATACAGAGGTGGATGCTTGCAGCCCACCACTGGACTGAGCACGGGGTCCCCAATAGAAGAGTTAGAGTAAGGACTAAAGGAGCAGAAGGGATTTGCAACCCTATAGGAAGAACAACAATATCAACCAGCCAGACCCCCCAGAGCTCCCAGGGACTAGGCCACCAACAAAGGAGCACATATGGCTCCAGCTGCATATGTAGCAGAGGATGGCCTTGTCAGGCATCAATGGGAGGAGAGGTTCTTGGTCCTCTGAAGGCTTGATAGACTCCCCAGTGTAGGGGAATCAAGGGCAGGGAGGTGGGAATGGGTAAGTGGGTGGGTGGAGGAGCACCCTCATAGAAGCAGGGGGAGGGGGGATGGAATAGGGGGTTTCTGGGAAGGGGGGCAGAAACTAGGAAAGGGGATAACATTTGAAATGTTAATAAATATCCAATGAAAACAAACAAAAAACAACCTAAAGACACAGGACGACCTTGCCAAACGGCCAGTCTGCAGACAAGCCTTCCTTCCCCCTAGCCCTAGAGGCCAAAAGGAGGGCTTCCTGAAGGGAAGTGGGAGCCTGCCATCCTGATGCATGATTCCCTCACAGACATATGGAAGGACCGAGAGTGAGCCAGCTCTCCAAACAGCTCAGAGCAGCAGCAGTCAGCAGAGTTGTCCTGAAGATGCCACCCATCACCACAGAGCTCTCCGAACCATTTGGACCACCAGAGCAGGGGCAACACTGCGTCACAAACAGCCACCAGCCCGCCCAAGCCTACGCCCACGCCCACAGGGATGCCTCTTCTGAGGAGTCTCATCTGGACCAGAAGCCTCCAACATCATATCCTAAGGACCGGAAGCCTCACGCCTAGCACATGCCTCCCCCTACTTGGTCCAGGCTCCCCCACCACACACCCACACACATCCAGCCAAGTGCAAGAGCCCATCTCTCCTGAAGAACTAGGCAGGACACAAGTAACTGGCAATTTCTACGATATAAAGATGCCGACCCCACCGAGGGCAGGGGGGGGGCGGGGGGGCACCAATCCAGCCAACAGAGCTTCCTGTATCTCTTCTAACTCCGCCATTGCTTGTTCCCGTATATCTCCTTGAGAAGACGTAACCTAGACTAGATCCAAAAAAGATGTAACAAAAGCCATAATCTGAGGTGTGGGTCATCAAAATTAAAGTAACCCTTTGACCTGTCTAAAATTACTTTCAAAAATCTGATTCTTCCAACTGCCAGCAAGGAGCCAATCTGCTTTGTCCACCTCCACCGCTGACCCCTCCCACCCCTCTCCACCCACCCAACCCTGGCAACCTCAGCCCTGCCTGAGGGTTGCCTGCCAAAGAAACACTAGACCTTGTCCCTACCTGAAACCTCCCCTGATCTTGGATCCGTGCTTAGATGGAAACCTTTCCTTCTTCGAGAAAGTGCAAAGGAACCACTCCCTAAAGCCTGTCAAGGAGAGACACCCTCTCTTCCTGAAAGGATGGGAACGGCACCCAAACGGGGAGGGGGTGACCCCTAGCTTCTTGGGGTCCTCAACATCTGCCCTGACTCTTAAGAGCCAGCACCTAAGGACATCAAACAAGACTCGGGGGGCCACACCCCATTTGCCTGCAGGTGCCAAATAAAAGGCCAACCATTAACAGTACCAAAAACCTTCATCACAGTGGAAAGTCCAGGATGCGGGCTGCCTCTGGGGATTTAGAAAGACCTCCTAAATAGTGGAGATTCCAGATGCTTCCATCTCGACCTCCATCCAACTGGTCAAAAGACCATACTATTCGCCCTGGTGCCTACCGAAGGAAGGAACACCTGCTCTCAGGTTTGTGGTTTAAAAAAAAAAAAAAAAAAAAAAAAAAGAACTATATTCATATACAAGAAGATCAAGTTCCTGTTCCCCTGTACGACACTCACTGTCTAGCCGTGAGTAATACTTTATCCAGCAGAAAAGGGCTGGAAACAGCTATGTGGCGCTTCAAAGCCTTCCAAACCTTTAGGTATAAGCAACAGGCACCACGAGAAGAGCAGGTGATGTGCTGCCCAGATCAGGATCCAGCCATTTGTTTCAAATGGGGCTGGGGATTCGGAAAGTCAACATTGCAAACACCCCAAGTCAGTGTATGATGGATTCAGTTGGGGAATCAGCAAGATTAAGAAATCTCAACAAGCAACCATGTGGCTGTCATAAAAGATCACCCTAAAGAGAACGTAGAAACACCATGTTTCTCCACCAGGGTGACCCTCCTCCATTCCCTTGAGGGTGTGTGTGTGGGGGGGCATTCATTAAGTCTAATGATGGTTTCATTTGTTAACACTGGGACAAGATGGGGTGGAAGGTGTTTCTGCCATCTAATGGGTGGATAGTGCCAATCATCCTACAATGCATAGACAGACGGCCTCCCCTCCTCCCTCTCCCACATCACCACCCCCTACACACACACACACACACACACACAAAGAATTCAGTTCCAATGTCAATAGTGCTGAGGCTGAGGAGGTCTGCCCTAAATACAGGCACTTGGACCCCATGCCAGGCATCCAAATGGATGCCAGGACATCTCTGTGCACCTCTGCTAAGCTTTGGACTCCATTGCCAGGAACAATGTAGACTCTAGAAATGCAGGCACAAGACACGGAGATTCCCCGGGGTTGTTAGGGATGGGCTCAGCAGCCCCTCATGCCCATTCAGGAGCCCGCCTGTCATAACCAAATGCTCTACTATCAAGGTCGGCACTCTTTTTTTTTTTTACTCCCTTCCCCCAAGTAATTTGGCTTTTTAAAAAGAACCTCTGTAACTAAAAGGAAGCCTGTCTGAATGAATCGCTTCTACACATGACCTCATTAAAACCTCCCAGGTATCCCTTTTGGGACCATTATCACCATATGACAAAAAAGAGGGCTGGGGTACAAAGATTTAGGCCAGGTTCCAAAATGACACAGCTACCAAGTGGCAAAGCCACAGACATGCCCCACCCCCACCCCTACTCCCATCCCCGGAACTCTTGAGTTTGGAGGCCATTCGTGGACCCTGAGGTGGAAACCCAAGCACCCCTGGTTCCACGCAGGGAACGTACAAAGGTTGGAGGTGGATGTGGCCCACGGAGGTGGATTCCAGCCATTAATCTCTGATGCTTCTGGAAGCTGACCTCTCCCCTAGTCTCCCCTGCAGGGGTATTGGGGGGGGGGGCGCAGGTGTCTCCAGGTTCAACTCTTGCCAGCTCTCTGCTCCCAGGATAAGACAGGCTCAGGGACTCTGTCCTTTGCTGGTACATACACAGCACTGCCAGCTGATTGGTGACATTAGCAAACCAGCTCCAGGATTTACTTAACGTACTCTCCCGATCTTGCCTGCTCAAGATGCTGCCAGGCCTTCCCCGGAGGACAGAAATCTGCAGTTCTCTGGAAAGAATGCAAAGAAAACCACCATTAGGCCCAAGGTTGCCTTATTCTGCTTTAGCCAAACTGCAGCTGGGCGCTCTCTCTCTCTCTCTCTCTCTCTCTCGCTCTCGCTCTCGCTCTCTCTGCTATTTCACAGTGGAAGGCTCTACTCCTAGGCCTCGAAGGCTACAGATTATGCAATCACTAACCTTATCACGCTAGGGATTGATAGTGACCTTGAGAATCCCAACCCAAGGAGCTGTACCTTGTCCTTTAAGTCCCGATGGTCACTCCCCCAATCCCTTTGCTATTGAGACCTGTGGAGTCCCTTTCCCCCATCAGCATAGCTGATGTTGTGACCAGCCTTGAGGGGCAGCCTGCGCGGCATCTGTTGTCTTGTTAATTAGGCTAAGCAATAGCCCAGTGCCCTGTGGTCTGGTTCTGCGTGTCTCCCAGGACCCCCGGCTCCGCCCAGCTCACCGGCACACGAGGGACTTCCCACAATGCTTCAGGCTTCCCGCCAAACGCAAGACGCCTGCGCAGAACCGACTGGGGGGCGGGGCCTCCCCCCCCCCCCCCCCGTGCTTGTTCTTCATTAAACAGTCACCTTGAACAGCAACCCCCAGTCTTGGCTATTTTCTTTCTCCTCCCCTAATCTTGTTACAGCTCCGGACTATTCCCTCCAGGGAACCCCAGTCTGTGAATGTAGGGATTTACCGCGGGCGGTGGGCCCCCACAGAGACCCCCACTGAGCACATCACCCTTCTTAGGTCCACAGGAAGCCTGTGACAATCAGGAAACCGCATTTATCCAAATTGCATTCAGTGGCATAGTTTGGAGTTTTTTTTTTGTTTGTTTTTTGTTTTTTTTGTTTTTTTTTTTTCTGATAGTTCGGTGATACATCCAAATCTAATTTTTGTTTGTCCCAGAACACAAAAAATGGGCTGGCAAGATGGTTCAGTGGGTGAAGACCCTCGCTGCCAAGCCTGACGACATAAGTTCAATTCTCAGATCCTATATGGTAGATGAAGACAACGAACTCCAGTATGTGTATCATGGCATGGATATGAGCAAGCCCCCCCACCCCCACCCCCACCCCTGTGCCACAGACACAGACACACACACTAAATGTAATTTTAAAAAAAAGAAGAAGAAAAGAAGATTCAACCAGGCCAAACCAAAGGGAACACACTTGTCATATTCGCTTTAAAATTTTTTGATTTAGGGGCAGGTAAGATGGCTAGGCCAGTAAAGGCACTTGGCATACATGGGGCCTGAGAGCCTGAGTTTGAGCCCCAAGGACCCACACTGTGGAAAGAAAGGCCAGCCCCTGAAAAGCTATCCTCTGAGCTCCACACCTGTGTTCCACGTACGTATATGCACATGCCCACAGACACTCTAACAATCGATAAGTATAACTTTAAAGATAATAAACAGTGTTTTAGATTGACTTATCTAGTGCGTGTGTCAGATGCATGCATGTCTATCTGTCATGTGTGCGCAGTGCCCACCGACACCTGAAAAAGAGTGTCCAGCATGCTAGAACTCATGTTCCTGATGCTTTGTGGGGTCAATGTGTGGGTGCTAGGGGGTCAAACTGGGGTGCTCTCAAACAGCGGTCAGTCCTTTTAACCTCTGGGCAATCTCTCTCTTTTTTTTTTTTGAAACGAGTCTAATATTTTTGTGAAACTAAACGCCCTGCCTCTGATGTGCAAACCTTCTCTAGGTATTTCCTACTGTTAGGGGACTGTTGTGTAGCCAGAACCAACATGGTGTGTTGTCTGGTGCATTTTGATAGTTAACAGGCACTGCATGAACCCCACCCCCCCATCCCCACCCCCACCCCTGCCATCCTTATCTGGGTGTTCTGAAGGAGTCTCTCTGGAAAGCAGCGATATCTCCTGGACTGGTTGCTTCATCCCTGCCGCTGTGCACAGGTGGCCTTGGGAAGGGGCTGGAAAATGCCCACCTGGGGGGGGGGGGGCTCCCTCTACATCAAGAGGAGGCTTTGTTCTCATGACTCTGATCTTTTAAGAGTGACGGGAGCCCCCAAAGCCGGGGTCCTGTGCCCTCGCTGGTCTAAACAGTAGCATCTCAGCCCCGAGTGGTTTAGAGTCGATGTGTCCTACATCGGGCAGGAAAGGATGTGTCCCTACTGTATGCTAACGGGTAAGCGGCCTAGAAATGCGTGGTGATCGATCACACAGCTGTTTGGAGGGTGAAGCAAGCCACAACTAGATCTGTGTTCTCGACCTAGGCTATTCAGCTTCTTGCTCCAATGATCCCCCAGGGAGCATGCTGCTACTAGGGCCGTCAATTGCCAGCAAGAGGGAGAGGATCAGAAGCCCAAGAAACGGCAGCTGGAGCCAGGGCGCCCTCTGCTGGCTGACCACTGGACCAGTCAAATCTTGGATATGAGGCATGTGATGGATGGGTCCCAGGATGTGATGCGAGGGGTCAGAGAGAGAGGCTCCTTCCATTAAATATCACATCTTCTGAAGCCCCAGAAGCCCCAGGGGTGGGCAAATCATGTCCAGTTTCCCTCTCACTGCGTTTCTAAACACACCTGCATCCTTGGTGACCTTTCTGTATGACAGACACTAGGGATGGCACTAGGGGGACCAGGAATGACTTCTCAACTCCCTGTAGAGGTTCTTGAGGCAGATGCAAAACTAACGAACGATTGAAACAAAACCAACCAGTGGCCATATAGATCTGACAAGACAAAGACCTCGCAGCATACTGGGCTCAAATAGAAAAGCGAGTGTAGGGTCCGCTTGTGACTGAGCCCCCAGCTTTGAAGAGAAGAGAGAGGCAGATGGGGATGGGAAGTGCATTCTGGGAAATGGAACAGACTCGGCCACCCTATTCCCTCTCCTTGCCTTTGGGGCCTCCTCTGTCTTGCTCCTGTGCGCAGATCAGATACTGCTGAGGTTATCTTGGAAGAGACGACCTCAGTTGAGAAAATAGCCCCCATCAGATTGGCCTGGAGGCAAGTCTATGGGACATTTCTCTCTAGTAATGACTGATGTTGAAGGGCGCCAGCATCCCACTGTGGGAGCTGCCATCCCTGAGCGAGTGGTTCTGCGTTGTATAAGAAAGTGGACTGAGCCAGGCAGTGGTGGCGCACGCCTTTAACCCCGGCACTTGGGAGGCAGAGGCAGGCAGATTTGAGTTCAAGGCCAGCCTGGTCTACAGAGTGAGTTCCAGAACAGTCAGAGCTACACAGAGAAACCCTGTATAACCAAACGGGTTAACACCTCCCCCCCCAAAAAAACCCCAAAACAAACAAACAAAAAAGGACTGAGTGAGCCACAAAGACTAAGCCAGTAAGCAGCACTCCTCTACGGCCTCTACTTCAGTTCCTGCCTCTACTTCAGTTCCTGCCTGGACTTCAGTTCCTGCCTGGACTTCTTGCTCTGACTTCCCTCAGGGATGGAGTGTGATTAGGGGATGTGAACCAAATTAGGGGATGTGAACCAAATAACACCCCTCTGTCCCCAAGTTGGTTTTGACCATGGTGGTCATCACAGCAATAGAAAGCACGTTGAGAGACCCCCTTACTCTCCATGTGCCTCTCTGCTTCCAAGGCTCATCCATGGCCCGATGACATAGCCTTCTTCTAACCACAAGCCCGTTACATGATAGAGTGGGGATAAGGACAGACACTCCCTCCTAAGGATACAATAAGAAAGGTCTGTGACCATGTGCACTACATACCTGGCATTTCCCGGGGGCACAAGCCATGATACCTCTTTTCTGCTTGCTCCCAGAGCTCCCCAGACAAGGTTCAACGAATTTGCTCATCGTGGAATTCTCAGCTGCCCGTTGAGTTGCCCCTTTGGTTTCTTCTTGCCCCTTATTAGTGTTAAAGTTGTTTGGATGCTCTTTCTACATCACAGCCCTGTACACAGGGGCTCAGCTCACCCTGCCGTGAGGGTTGATGTTGATGTCTTCCCACTTTAGAGGTAAGAAAACACAAAGGCAATCTGAATACTTGGGAAGCAGAAGGGGGATCAGAAGTTCAGTGCTATTCTTGGCCACATGGAGATTTAGAGGCTAGCCAGGACTACATAAGGCTTTGTCTCATTCATATATATGTGTGTGTGTGTGTGTCTCACAGGCACACACAGCTTTGCATTTGAGTGCAAAGGTACCTGAACAAGATGCCAACCTAAACCTGTCTCTTCTCCTACAGCCTCCAACATGAGACTTCCTAGGACTCTGTGACCCTCAGGATACCCTTTTTCCATCCATAATTCATCCTCACACAGTTGTGGGGCCATATCTTATTTCTTTTGCGTCTTCTACTTTGACTAGCAGGCCCATGTCTCCAAAGATCAGTGGGCTATGGACACATGCATGCCTTTGTCCCCCAGAATCTCAAGCAGCCCCAACTCCCAGCCCTTAACTCTCATGAGCCTTGGACAGCTATTCCCTATGTCCTTCATTGAGGAGCCAAGTTCATGCCACCCAGAAGTACAAGTTCCTCCTGGCTCTGCTGCTATAGTTCACAGACGCCTTAAGGGGTCTCCTGCCCTGGTTTGTGTTAGTCTGGATCCTGTGGGATGGGAGTGTCCTCAGTGTCTCTTACCACGCCAAAACCAGCATCCCTGACCAGTTGCCCTGTTCTGCTCACGAGACCGGTGTCTGTGCCTTGACCTCTCTACCTCCAACTGTCTGCATACCAACTGTGACCCTCTCTCTCACTGCCACCTTCTAACTGCCTCTGGATTGTTCACTCCCTCCACATTCCAACAACCCAACTGCTCATCCTGCCTTCCAAAGGCTCTGGCCAGGTCCCTCCCCACCCGTTGAGACGTGACCATTCTTTGCCCTTTACTAAAGTTATTTTCCAGGATGCATCTTTCCCAGTTACAGACTCCTTAGGACAGCAACTGTCTTAATTTAACATTTCATCCCCACGACACTGATCATAATAAGTGTGATCCAGAATTACTAAATTTATTCCAAGTAAATTGATATGAAGAATTTAGTTAAACTGAAATGGCTTTTGAGCGTAGGAGCATTTGGGTTTTAAAAATTAAAATGAATGTGCTTCCTGACACAGAATCTTACAAACTTACTCGCCCTCGCAGGGTTCTCTAGAGGAATAGAACATGTATGGGGATTTATTAGACTAGCTTTCACGGTAGGAAAGAGTCAACAGTACTTCCTCCACTAAAGAAGCAAAGAAGATTCTCAATGCAAGTAGCTAATACAGCATGCTAATTTTGTTCCTAATATTACTAGAAGTATCTTGTGGCTGTAACATTTCCCATTCTAAATAATAAGTTTAAAACTAGATAGATAGATTATGCACATTGTATGTATATTTATTAGGAAACTGTTAATTCCTACATTCTTTAATGTCTTGCAGTCATGAACAGGTACCTAATTTCAGTGCAAACTATCTGTTCCTATGGACTAGTATTGATCCAACATCACCACCTATAATCATCCACTTGGTCACGGTATCTTGTGTTTATACAGGATTAGAGTCAGTTTGCTAGTACACAGTCTATCTCATGCCAATGGTTTTCATCATTGTTTTGCATTGACATTTATAAAATGTTGTTGGTTTGTTCTATCCTCAGGGCACAGACCATCTAAGGGTCCATGTTCTTCTTGTCTCCTGAAAGGAAGTTTTTCTTCCTTGCCTGGACCAATTGGTAATCACTGGAATTATCTGGCTTGACAGGGAGCGAAGTGTGTGTGTGTGTGTGTGTGTGTGTGTGTGTGTGTGTGTACGTGCACTTGTGCACATGCATATGTAAATAGGCAAATTAATAAAAACAGGATGAAGAATGTCAGTTGTGGCACGGGAAGGAGTGGACTAGGGACCTGGAAGGCGCATCCTGTTCCCAGCTGTTTCACACTATTTCTAGATGTCACTGCCAGAGGCCATCAGGCGAAGGGCTGTGCTCCATTACTTCCTTCCCACAGGAAGCTCTGCCTCACTTCGGGACCAAAGCAATGGAGGCAGCTGAGTAGGGACTGAAACTGTGAGCCAAAATCTTTCCTCCCTCAAGTTGTTTCTCTCAGGCACTTTGTCACAACACTGAAAGCTAACAGCATAAACATTCTAAAAAATGAACTGTTCATGATCCCTGATGAGTCTTACATGTGAATTTCTAAATGAGAGGGTTTTTTTTCTTTCAAGATTTCCTTATCTTTATGTTGTGCGTTGTATTCTTGTGTGCATGTAATATAGCACCATGTGCATGCAGAGCCCACAGCAGCCAGAGAAGAGCATCAGATCCTCTGAACCTGTAGTTACAGGTGGTTGTGGGCCACCATGTGAGAGCTGAAAACCCAGGTCCCGTGGAAGATCAGCCAGTGCTCTGAACCTCTGAGCCATGTCTCCAGCCTGTGTTGCTTTAAAAAATAAATAAATAAAAGAAAACTGTTTCTCAAGAAAACCATTTCATAAGAAAATGGCGTGGAAGATGTGCTTATACCCTCAAGGTCATTGCCCAATACCCAATACTGATACCCTCAAGGTCATTGCCCAACACCCAATACTGATACCCTCAAGGTCATTGCCCAACACCCAATACTGATACCCTCAAGGTCATTGCCTGATACCCAATACTGATACCCTCAAGGTCATTGCCCGATACCCAATACTGATACCCTCAAGGTCATTGCCCAATACCCAATACTGATACCCTCAAGGTCATTGCCCAATACCCAATACTGATACCCTCAAGGTCATTGCCCAATACCCAATACTGATACCCTCAAGGTCATTGCCCAACACCCAATACTGATACCCTCAAGGTCATTGCCCAACACCCAATACTGATACCCTCAAGGTCATTGCCCAACACCCAATACTGATACCCTCAAGGTCATTGCCTGATACCCAATATTGATGCATGCTGACGTCAGATCTTTAATGATATGTCTTGTTCCCCGAGTATCTAACAAAGAAACCACAGCTCTGCAGGAGAATGCAAAAGAACAGCAAAACCTAGTCACCATTACTCAAACAGTATCCAAGATGACATCTTCATATATATATATATATATATATATATATATATATATATATATGTTACTCTTTTCACTGCTGGGACAAAATCCCCAACAAAGATAACTAAGGAAGAGTTTCTTGCCCCGTTCAGTTACCAGGGACATACATGCATGTGGCAATGTCTAACTATTGTCACTGTGCAATTCCAGGCTTTTGTGTTGCAAAACTGAACAACTAAGGCCAGACATGACGGCGCTGCCCGTACACTAAGCTCATAGAAGGCCGAGGCTGGAGAGCCAGGAGTTCAAGCCAGCCTCTGCCACAGGGTATAGTAACAAAGCTTTGGTAAGGATGTGGAGAGAGTGGAATCTGCATTCATTGCTGGTGGGATAGTAAGATGGTGCAGCCACTTCGAAATGCAGTTCATCTCCAAAATGTTACTTACTGTCTTGGTGAGTTCAAGGCCAGCCTGGGCCGCATAAGACCTTGTCTCAAAACAAACAGAAACTCCGAACAGCTGTATTAATTCACTAAGTAGACCCTAGTACCCCTCCCCTTTGCCCCAGATGATGACCATTCTAGTTTCTGTCTCTATGAATCAATGAACAGTGCAGTGTTTATCCTTTTATGGCTGTCTTGAAATTCATCCAGACTATGGTGTGTGTAAGAGTTCTTTTCCATTTTAACACAGCATAATGTGTGTCCCTGTGTGATTACTCCAGTTGGCTTATTCATTCATCTTTGATGAACACATTAATTTAAAAACCTATGTGCTTCTACAGCCTTACTGAATAGCTTCACTGGTAATCTTTCCCCACCCCATCCCTGTCCCTACCCCTGCCCTGTGTGTATGGGAACAAAAAAGGGGGCCCAGGGGAAGAGGGGGGAGAGATCCACGCCCCTCCAGAGTTCCAGAGATGGCCCTGTTTCAGATGGATCTGTGGCAGCAGGTCCCTTATGGAGATAGAACTGTATAGTAATTATAGCAAAGGAGCATAGTTCTAATCTTAGAACCAGAAAATTTAAACCTCTGGCCCAGCACAGTCTATACCAGCCTCTTCTTCTGCCAGGTGGCCATTGCAGCCATGATTTGTGCCTTCGTAGTCATCATCCTAGTCTTTCATGAGAGAGGGGGCTGTCACGAACCGGCAGGCTCCTGGATGCTGCACTCTCTGGGCCCTGAAACCGCCTGGCTCTGTGTCTCTTTGTGGCCCCTCAGCACTGGCCAGCTCTCTCTCTTTTTGAGTAGGCCTTCTGGAACTGTTTTTACACTTGTTGTCTCACCCACTTGAACATCTTGAGCCTAGAGAACAAAGGCTGGGAAAGCAGCAGTCAGCACTATGTACAGAGGCTATTTTTAACAGTGGGGGAGGTTCTCCCATAGAGTAATTTATAGGGGGTCAGTTCAAACTATCCAGGGGTGTTTTTAACCCTGAAGAGCACAAAGGGTAGGAGAGCTATCTAACCATTAGCGCCAGTCTCTGCTGTCAATTTGTTAATGGTCTCTTAATGGTTCTATTTATCCTTTTTTACCTGTCTTGAACTTTGGGGCCTGCATGCACAATGTAACTTCTAATCAATCTTTAATATCTTGGCCAGTCCCTGCCTTACCTGGGCGACCAAGACAAAACAAAACAAAACAAAACAAAAAACTAGTAAGTATTTGTTGCCTTATCTAGCTGGCTTAGATTCTGTAAAATCTACTTTTCAATAGGCTCCAGGCCAGTCACCCCTAAGCCTCTTTCCAGGAGTATACATGGAGTGTCCTGTACTAGTCATAGCACAGGCCTTGTAGCTTTTGACTGTTTCTTCTGTCGAGTCAGAGAGTCCTTTAATATACTTGCGCCTTTCTTCCCGTGGGAGGACTAGTTTTCTTTTTTCTGTTTCTACTATCTCATACAGGGTTTCCTTTACCAGTCTTAATTTGTCCATAACTTGATAGTCCTCAGGGGTGTATCTAAAGCTGGTCTCTCTGACATCATAATAATCTTTAGGCTCCTTGACTGCCAGGATCATTGCTCCTTGGGCTGCCTGTTTGGCAGTTAGATCTTTCATCTGATTCTCTTTAGCCACAGCATCTTATGTCTTTCTCTTCAGATATCAACAGTCCTCTTTATCTGCATATTGCTCTGTATAGTGGCAAAAGCATATCTGCTGTCAGTGTGTTAGACTTCTCCTTTGCCATTCTTAGAGCTTGTATCAAAGCCACAAGTTCAGCTTTCTGGGCCAACATTCCTTCAGGGAGGCTGCTGGCCTAGATCACTTGCTTTCTGTCCATCACTGTTGCCACCACCTTCCGCTCATCTTTAACCATGAAGCTACTGCCATTCGAGTACCAGCTTGGACTCCCAGGCCAAGGCTGATCTTTCAGATCATTTCAAGTACCAGGTTCTTCTGCCAGAATGTCAGCGCAATGATGAGTAGGTAGAGTCATTAGTCTTGGGCAGTAGGGTAGCGGGATTGAGGACAGCAGGGGGTGCGAAGGTCACTCATTCAGTTGGCCATCTGTTGGTCAAGGGGCTGTCGGATGGGGTGTCACCACAGCTATTCGCTGTCCCAGAGTGAGCTTATTAGCATCTTTGACAAGCAGAGCTATGGTAGCAATAGTTTTCAAACAGGAAAGCCACTTGCTGGCAACAGGGTCCAACTTTCTGGATAGGTAAGTCATTGGCCCATTCTAAGGCCTCAAAGTCTGGATAAGGACTCCTCTGTTGACCTCTGCTCTCTCATCAGGCAAGGTCAAGGCTGGGGCCATTAGTAGGGCCTTTTAAAAATTCTTCAAAGGCTTTCTGGAGATCTGAAGTCCACATAAACACCTCTCCCTTCTTGATTAGGGGGATACAACAGGGCAGCTAAGGTCACAAACCCAGGTATCTAGAGCCTGCAGAAGCCAGTGGTGCCTGAGAATTTTCTTACTTGCCTTGGTGTAGACCTTGGTAGGGATCTGAGTTACAGTCTTTTCTCTGGCTTCTATTAGTCACTGCTCCTGTCTCGAAGGGTGTATCTCAGACAAGTAACTTCACTCTGGCACTGCTGAGTCTTTCTAGCTGAGGCTCGGTATTCTAACTCGCCTAATTCTGTTAAGCACATTGGTCTCCTGTTGCCCAGATTCCTTATCTGTCTAAGTCCTGTCCCTTTACATATTTGTCTGACATTTCAAAAAAATTTCTTACCACTATGGCCAAGATTCTAGTCAAATTTCTCTCTTTGTCTATGATCCCTCCTGTTCTCTTTCCTTTGCCTCCTTCCTAGATCACGTAATTCAGCCTCTTGTAACTCTTCTAATCTCTGAAGTTTCTTTTTGATATCCAGGGCCAACTGCCATATGAAGGCCAGGGCCACTGAGGCCTTCTGGGCTTCTGAGGTAGGATTAAAGGAAGTGAACTATCTGAAGGCTTCCACAAGCCTTTCAAGAAACACTGAGGGAGGTTTAGTAGGCCCATGCATTATCTTTCTCTAAATTAGTGGGCCGTCTTGAGGCACCTCGGAGATCAGACTCTGGTGATAGATTTTTAAGCTCTCCTTACCTTTAGCCGTGTTGTAGTTCCAAACAGGATGAGTCAAAGGGAATCTCATGTCAATCTCATTTTGTAGCTGTGTAGGCTAATGAGAGAACAAAAGGGACTCTACCAACCCTGTGAGGCATTGGGGATCCTCTGAGAAAAAAAAAAAAAAAACAAAAACGGAGGTGGTTAGTTTTCCAGTTATAGGGAAGTGACCAGTCATAGATTTTAGAGGCTCTGATTTGGGGGAAGTCTTTACTTTCGATTTTTCTTGTAACATCAGACCACAACCCACAATTATGGGAAACAAAACTCAATTTTAACAGTGTAATCAATCTATTTTCCTTAAAAATTAACACCAAAAACATTACTTTCACTTTAAAGTTTTTAAGTGTCTCCCTACCTTTTTTTTTTGTTTGTTTGTTTTTTTGAGACAGGGTTTCTCTGTATAGCCCTGGCTGTCCTAGAACTCACTTTGTAGACCAGGCTGGCCTCGAACTCAGAAATCTGCCTGCCTCTGCCTCCCGAGTGCTGGGATTAAAGGCGTGCGCCACCACGCCCGGCTGTCTCCCTACTTTTGAATTGCAGTTAGCAAGCCTGGGTCATTCTGAGATAGTGGCCCAGAACATGTAAGAACTTTGGAAAGCAAAACTTAGCATCTAACAATCCAGTCTCTCCAAAAGACATCATGTGAATCACCTCCATGCTACAAAGTTTGGTTGCCCGTCCTTGCACATAAACACATGATGGTGCGACCTCCAATACTTTAAAGAGACACTGCCCTAAATTCTATCTTTTAAAAGTCTGGTTTCTAGGATAAGAATTACATAGAATATTACTCAATTCAGGCATATCTTTGGAGTCTTGTCTCTTTGGGTTGTCTCATGCCATATGTTGTAGTTCTAAATTATTCCAACCCAGGGTTACCAGTTTAAGTCAACTTTCTGTTGCCAATGTTACAAATTTTTAATCATAATTAATAACTTATGAGTTAATAATCTATAATTAAGACATATAACACATTTATACCTTTAAAACTATTTTAAAAAATGAATTGGCTGCATATATTTGTTTCTTTAAACCAAATAAAATTCTTATTCTTTTTTAGTTGTAAAAGAAAGGAGTACCTTGTTACTTGTTGAACCCAATAATCACAAGCACAGAGATTTTTGTCAATATTTTGTGCTTGAGGATTATAAGGAATAGTAAAGAAACAATCTTTAAAATCTACTGCTATTTTATAATATCCTTTATGAATGTCTCTACCTGCTTGATTTTTAAGATTTCAAAATACTGGCTATAGCACACAATTACATTATCTGTGCTGAAGCAGGAGGAAATTAAAAAGAATAAACATGTGATCTAATCATATGTATTTCTCTCTCATAGAGGGGCTGTTTGAGACAAGAAACAGACATTAAGTGTCTTCATGATTTTATCTTTTAATTTTTGTCTAACACCACAACAGCTTCATAATAGGATGTTAAAACTTTACTTGGAGATGAAGAAAGATGATTCCACATTAATGTTCTCTTCTACCAAACAATTGCTATGGGCACATTGAGATACAATAACTAAAATAAGCAGCTAAAGTTTAATTACCACTGATTACAAGAGAATAACAATTGATTATAGAAGCTTCCTCTACTCTATATGGAGTAGGTAGGCCAGATTGTAATGCCTTTAGAAGTCCCACAGCCTCATGGACATTTCATAATCTTAAATTTAAACTTTATTTGAATAACATCTGAATAGATCTGTAATAATGTTGTTTTGTCTTAAAAATAATTCCTGGGAGGCAAGGAGAGGTGAAGTCCCAAAACTTCACCGAGGCTGCTCTGAGCTTTGCTCCTCTTGCAGTGAGGACAGATTCTAGAGGAACAATTCGACTGTCTGTCTATGACTCTAATTTTTGGACAGTCTTACTTAAGAAGATTTATACTTAAAATATTCCTTATAACCTTAGTGCTGGAAGCATTACTTGTACTGTAGTCCCCTGCAAGGCAGCAACCATAGCCAAATTGATTGTATGAGGGTCCAATTTCTACACAAAGATGAATTTATCTAGATAAGTCTGTCTTTGTTTTGTATAGCTAAATGGCTGCAGGGAGCTGCATAAGTGTTCTCATAAGATAAACTCTTGTAATCATCTAATTACAATATATAGGTAAGTTAAAAATCGTGAGCTTGTGATCAAACTGAAAACTTCACTCAATGGAAAATTTTAGCCATAATTTTAAAGTTTCTTTTGCAATATTAGAATATATCCATAACTTTTGGAAAGCAAAACCCAATTTTAAACAATCTATACTCTTTAAAATCAATACCAAAACCCTCATTATAAAGTTTGGCTGCCAATTCTTATATATGAATGCATGACAGTACAGATTTTCATACCTCATTAAGAGAATATTGTTTCAAATCCTATCCTTTATTAAAAGCAGTTATCCTGAACAGGGGATAACTGATTTTCTGAAACCTATTCTCTCTCTGATGTTCAAATTCTAATCCTTTATCTCCTACTTCTGGGAATTCTGCCAGAGAAAGAAGAGGAGTCACTGTTCCTCAGTGCCCTGCTTTTCTAACTTTCCTAATTACTCCTCAACTTGTCAAATTCTTTCATTATATACTGTCCCAGGATGAGTTGGCACCCCCAAAGACTCAAGAGAAACCGCTTGATGCAAAATGCAGGAGGGTCTATTATCAGCCATTCAGGAGTGGCACAGGCCTAGGCAAGTAAGACAGAAGCAGCCAACCTGGACTGGTGCCAGAGGGACAGGGCACAGGTGGGCAAACCAAGGCCAGGCAGTGGCACCAGGTGAGGCCTGGCCAGCGACCCGTGGCTCTTAGTGCACGGCCGGCTCCATGTGTAAATTATCTCTAGTTCTAATGTCAGTCCAGTGGTCCACAGTCAGAGACAAGGGGGTCACCACAGTCTGTCCCATAACAAAAATAAAACAAAAACAAAAACAAAACAAGGACAAGAGACACCAACACTACCAAGCACACTCGTCCATGTTTGGACCTAAACAGCCAGCCAAAAGCAACCTCCAATGGAGTGGGATTCCACTTCCACTCCCCTCTCAGTAGAAGGAGTTCTCTGTCTCCCTCGTTTCGAAAGATAACAGTCAGGCTCTCCTGACTTTCTTCCCCCCTTGGAATGTCTCCCAAGGGTGCAGCCTGCGGCCCTAGGACATCTCCCTCCACAGCCACTGGGTCCTTATGGCCCACAGTGGCAGCTGCCAATACAAACTGCACACATTTCAGAAAATCATCCGATTCCACATAGACGACCAGAAACAAACTCAGATTTAAACTCAGGCATCACTGTGTTTCAGAAACAAAGGACTAGATACAGATAAACAAACTAACACAAAAAGCGCACTTTCATTTCAGAAAACAGACACACAGAACAGAGATGCTGGCTGACACACATTCATTCCAGAGGGGATCCCATACCTCCAAGAGGGTCTCTGAGAATTGGGGGGGGGGGTGCACAAATCCCGGACGAGCCCCCAAATGTAAGACCCACGAAAACAGGGTCACTCCTGTCCCAGGATGAGCTGGAACCCCCAAAGACTCAAGAGAAACCACTTGATGCAAAATGCAGGAGGGTTTATTATCAGCCAGCTAAAGAGGAACTCCTTTTGCCGGGCAGGGCTGGGGAGTTCCACCGTGAGTGGTAACGGTAGGGGGCTTTTAAAGGAAAAAGTGAGGAATTGGGGGGAGTTGGGCTACAGCTTTTCTCTGGGGGGTGTCCTTGGTAAAATTACAAGGCATGAGGAGTGGGGAGTGAGCTACTGTCTATCCTTGCAGTTATCTCTGGGTCTCTGACACAGGCAGGCTGGGTCATCTAAGGTAGAGGAACAAAAGACTTCTTGCTAGATTTAAAGAACAAAGAGCTTCTTACTGGCTGTATTCTTAGAGATTGGGGAAATAGGCTTTGGGGGAGCATTTAGAGGCTGTACATTTCAAGGGGAAACACTTTGGGGTCTCACAGTTTAAGAGCTTTATTATAGAAAGGCAGGGGGAAAGAGAAGAGAGAGAGAAAAAGAGAGAGAGGAAAGGGAAAGGCTAGAGAGAAAGAGAAAGTAGGGGAGATGAGAGAGGAGAGAAAACAGAGAGGAGAGAGGGGGTGAGAGTGAGGGGTAAGAAGGAGACAAGTAAGAGCATAAGAGAGCAACATGGGGCTGTACAGCTCTTTTTATGCTCTTTACTGTTGCTGGGTAACTGAGGAGGCGTTTAGCCTGAAAGTCAGAAGCTTGGGCCATTGTCTACATGACTACTGACCATGCTTCTCTTGTGGAGGCTGTGGGGAGGCAGGGGGCAGTAACTTAGGGAGGAGCCAGAGTTCCAGGAGCATGAGGGAATGCCTACAGTGTCATGAAGGTGAATTATGACTTTGGGGTTCAGACCTCAGCTCAACTGAAGACCAGCAGTGTGTGTGTGTGTGTGTGTGTGTGTGTGTGTGTGTGTGTGTGTGTTCACATGTATAGGTCTTTTTTCTGATACAGGGTTTCTCTGGGTTGCACCAGTTGCCCTAGAACTTGCTCTGTAGATCAAGCTGGTCTTGAACTTAGAGATTTGCCTGGAATGTATACCTTTTTAATAGATTTTTTTAATTGCCTATATTACTTAAAGAAATATTGAGAGGAGCTGTAGAACTATACCCAGAAGGCCATTTGGTTCCCTTACTGTTATCTATAAAGTTTCATTGATGAAATTCATACTCACCTGTTTATCTACTTATCTGTGGTTGCCTGCATGCCACAGCAGCAAAGCATGAGTTGCAACATCAGTTTTAACAAGCCCTAAAATACTCACCACTCAGCCTTTTAAGCAAATGCAGGCTCTTTCCAGGGCTGTAGTAACATATAGACCTCAACGTTAATGAAGTGAAAATACAAATTTGTTTGTCTTTCATGGTATCTTAGTTGGGGGGCTGGGGGGTTACTGCTGTGAAGAGACACCATGACCACAGCAACTCTTAAAAGAAAAACATTTGATAGGGGCTGGTTCACAGTTTCAGAAGTTTAGTCCATTATCGTCATGGCAGGAAGCATGGCGGCATGCAGGCAGACATGTGTTGGAAAAGGTCCAGGGTTTTTGTAGACTCAGAGCTTCACTGTGCCATAGACAAAGCTCAAAGTGAAGTCCATGGGTTCACAGGATCTGTCCTCAGTCCATCCCACTATAGAAGGACAGGAGGAATGATGCAACTGGACTCTCTCTCTCTCTCTCTCTCTCTCTCTCTCTCTCTCTCATTATCATCATCATTATCATCACAATCCTCACCATCATCATCATCATGAGATGGATAAAATGTTGTCACTCAGGTTCCCTGTTTCCCAGATTCCCATCTGCCCATCTGGCCCAACACTTCTGCTACCATGACTTCCTTGTCATGAAAGACTATCCCTCCAAAACTGTAATCCAGAAATAAACCCTTTCTTCTCTAAGTTGCTTTTTTGTCAGGGTATTCTATCACAGCAACATAAAAGTGACTAATAAGCCCCACCCTGGAAGAATTACATGCCCCCCCCACACACTTGCTAAATATAGAAATAGACCATTACGATAACTTCTTATCATTATCTGAAACACACAAACGGTATTCTGAGTTTTGCTCTATTTTATTAATTACAAAGCCATATCTCATAAAGTTACCTGCCAAACATAGAAATCAGTGATAGGGGATGAAACAAAAAGGAAAGCTCCCAAGTCATATAACCAAAGCCTGGGAGTGCAGCCAGCCAGCCATCAAGGCTCAAGCAGAGGAAGGCAGGTTGTGGAAGATGTCTGGTACTGTGAGCTCATGTGACCGGTCTGACCTCCGTGGTTCTTCACTGGCAAGACCGTAGCCCACAACCTTCAGTATAAGAGCTGATACACCATGGCACTATCCTTGGAACCCGTAACCAGATACCGATTATCAGAGGACACATCACAGCACAGAATGTTACAGCATTCCTCTGCCTAGGAAGAGAGGACAAGACGGAGGGGTTGGATTTGAGCTACACATGAGCCAGACTTCATGGTCCAAGGTTTATGTAGACCCAGGGCTTCCCCGTGTCATGGAAAAAGCTCAAAGTGAAGACCATGGGTTCACAGGATCTGTCCACAGTCCCTCCCACTGCAGAAGGACATCTCCGTGGTATTTTCTAGTTCTTTCTGGGACCCATCGAGTAGAGATCTGGGCCCACAAGCTCTGAGAGTTTCAGTGCACACACCCTCATTCCCCTCAACTCCCCACTTCCGTACCTGGAACAACCTTCTTAGAGAGGGTGCAGCTAGGCAGTGGATCACCTCATCCAGAGTGGCCATAAAATAGGTCCCTGGCAAAGGGAAGAATGGGGGGTGGGGTTCATAGACTGAGGCTCTTGATCTAACTCCTGCTGTCCTCAAGTAGACTAGGGGGAGAGCAACTATCTTCTCTACCTCTGTGTCCCTGAATTATGGCCCAAGCCACCCCTTCATCTGCTGTCACTCTCCTTCCATACCCAGGACATGGTGAGTTATTACTGAACAAGAGGCCCAAGAGATGGAACTCCTATAGCATCTGTCTCCCTGTACCTTCCCGCTTCACTCTCTATGGGGGGGAAGCCCCTGTGAGGGAGGCATAAGGAAAGAGGATGAGCAGGAAAGGAGATAGGGACCACCTGGCTTCTAACTCACCACAAGAGGCGAACTTGAGGTTGTGATGTTGTGTGTATCTTTGGACAACGGCTTTATACTTCTCCTCCCGGTGAGCATGCAGGATGACGATGTCGCTCATTTTCAAGCCGGCTAGTACCCACTCCTCACTGGGGTCGTGGGTGATGCTCAGGATCTGTGGGAAGACTTGGGTCACCATTCAAGACTGCCAGTGCCACACCTCAAAACCCAGCTTCAAATGCACACTCACCAACCCACGCCCACATCCAAGCTCCCACCCTGGGGTTGAACTAGGTCCTGAAGGCAACCAAGCAGGCACCTCATGGCATAAGTTGTGTTGATGCAGCTTCTGGTAGTTCCTCAGGTCCCAGGAATATAGGATGGTGTCTTCACCACCTGTCCAGAACTTAAAGCCTGTGATGTCCACACACCGGGATGCATAGGGAGGGACTTCGTGTTTCCTGGTGGGAAAATGACTCAGAGGTCTTCAGAAATGTTTGCTACACACCCCCCACCAACCTGGAAGTTACATGGTTAGGAAGCCCCTAGATTCACCTTCCAGGCTGCTTGGCATAGCCCTACTGCCAAGAAGGGAACGTGAGGTCTCTTTCCCAAGAGAGACTTGAGTGGCTCTAGAGAGAAGTCCTACCTGATCAAGATTTGGTTCTGCACATCCCAAATCTCCACAAATCCTTTGAAAGAAGCCAAGCAGAGGTGAGCATCAGAGGAAAGGGCCAAGGAGTAGCATATGGAGCCAGTGGAAGCCATCTGAGCTCTGATTTGGGGGGTGGGTGCCAGGTCCCAGAGAGTCAGACCCCTGGCCATTCCCCCTGTGATGAGACTCTGCTCATCGGGGAACAGCTTGCACGTGAGGACACGATTCCGAGGGTCCTGGGGAAGAGCACACGCTGTCAGTACACTCGGCAGTGCCAGGGACAGAGAGGCCCTGGCTGACTTCTCTAAACCTGATGAAGCCCCTCACCTGAAAGTCCAGCTGGGCCTGAGGTGCCCTGTCTGAGGCATGCAGCGCATCTTCATCCCACACCCTGATATAGCCAGTGCCACACGTGTACACATGGCGGGGAGCACTGCTGATGGCAATGGCATTGACTCGCTTCCCATGGCAGAGAGTGCCAACCCTCCAGGAACCACGTGGGGACTTCCACTTGACCACTGCCTCATCTGGAATGGGAGGCTGGAGAGAGGACAGGACTGGTCCACCAAGGGGAAAGCCTGCTCTACCCCTCATCCCCAAATTCCTAAGCTTTCTCATAAGCTTAGGCTCAGGGACACTCCACCCCTAAGTCACATCTCCCATAGAAGTTACCCTGTGGGCTATAGAGACTACTTGTCAGAACAATGGAAGAAGGAAGACAATGTTGCCAAGAAGGTGGCATCCCAGGCCACCCTACCTAAGAGAAAGGGAAGAGAGGTGTGCAAATGGACCATTTCTCCATTAGAGAGTGGGTAGGAAAGAACAATGATGCCTGGGTATTGAAAACGTAATATTAAGGTACTTACAATGGCTTTGAGGAATGACCAGACTTCTCTGTTGAGCAAGGATGAAGAAGAGAACTGGCCTGCAGAGAAACAGCCACACCCACCTCTCATGGACAGGGTATCACAGCAACAGAGAGACACAAACTCTCGTAACACCAAACTGGGTACCTCATCCACCATCTTGGATCCAGCTTGGGCCATTCTCCTTTCCCACCCACACTGTCACAGCCAGAAACTTACCAGTCTTGTCTCCTGGTTGGAATCTGACAGAAGGGAAGAGAGGGAAGATGGTGTGAGGTGCAGAACTTGGTGCTGGGCCCTCTCTGCCCAGGACAGCCCATCACTGCCCAGTCTTGGTCCTTGTAGCCTTACCTTGAGATGGTTCCTCCTTCTGGCTCTGCCTCTGAAAACCACATGGACTGGAGCCCAGATGCGTCCTGGGCCTGAGGATCCCACTGCTGCTGGGTCATACTGTGCATCTCCTGACAAACAGGGTCATGCTGTATTGAGGGGCATGGGGGCAGCTGGAGCATTCCCTGTGCACTGTCCACTTTGTGTTGCTCTTGTTGCCCATGATGAGAAAAAACACCAGAGCTTTCTGGCATCTTCTTTAACTCCTCTGTTTCATCATAAATTCTGAGGGTCCTGAATGAGTCCTCTTTCTCTTCACTCATGTTCTTGGGTCAATCAAGTTAATGAACCATCTGGCTCTAGGGACCCAGCAAACAGATCCTGGGTTCCCAAGTCATCCTGTACTATGGGAGAGAACAGAAAAGGGCTGGGGAAAGAGCTCTGTTGGTGAACGCTTGTTGCACAAGCGTGAGGATCTGAATGCAGATTCCCCAGCGGCCATGTGAAAAGCCAAGCATGGATCTGTTATCGTAGTGCCTGCCGGGAAGGTGGAGACAGACAGGATCCCTGGGGCTTGTTGGTCAGCCACTCTGAATTACTAAGCTCCAGGGTTTAATGAGAGACCCTGCCTCAAAAGAAATTAGGATGAGGCAAAGGGCCAAGGAGATGCCTCTGCTAGCCAGATGGCCTGACTTCAGTCCTCAAGCATAGGTGAAAATCCAGATGTGGTAGCACACAGCTATGATCTCCGCACTTGTACAGCAAGATGGGATGTGGGAATGGAATTGTTCGGGAGCCTGAAGACCCTGAAGTATGCAGCTCAGCCACAGCCACAAAGAAACCCTGCCTCAGAATAAGGCGGAAGAAGAGAAGCGGTTGCTGAAAGGCTGCCCTCTGGCCTCCTGGCGTGCCCTGTGGCATGTACACACTCACATGCATATGCACGTACACATGTGCTCACCCCAAAAAAGCAATTTTAAAAAAGGTGGAGTATGATTGAGGAAGACAGTTGGTATCAACCTCTGGCTCTCTCTCTCTCTCTCTCTCTCTCTCTCTCTCTCTCTCTCTCTCTCTCACACACACACACACACACACACACACACACACACACACACACACAGAACAGAGCCAAAAAAAATATCCAGGTATACTGCACAAAGTCTGTTCAGAATGTTCTGAGAACACCTCTTTTAATATAAAGCCTCCAAAGACTGACTGTCAACTAAGCTTTGCAGAAATGGACTGTTTCTGTGTAGACAAAACCAAACTCACCCTTTAATTTGGACATACCCATTTCAAATGTGGCTCATTCCCCCAATATACCCAAACTCTGAGGCAACAGAAAATGCATATGCAGGCCATGGGGTGTTCCACCCACTACAGGAGACAGCATGAAGGAGCTTGGACCCATGAACTCAAATATAAGACACTGTCTCATGAGAACGGGATGCAGATGTTGAAGACTTGGCCTGCCAGCATTGACATGTGCTGCACCTCGAGATAATTCTAAGATGGGAACAGTGTCACACCTGAAGGCTGTGGAACATTGTAGAAAGGCTAATAGTCAATGAAGGAAGACAGTGCACTTAACTGCAGCCTGGTTTGGGAGAATCAGTGAATTTAAGACAAGCCAGTGCCCTGTTTAGAAAGATTCCAATCCAACCTACCCAACAGCTAACCCTAGATACGACCATGGGAAACTCCATGTTTTCTGTTAAGAGAACCTAACAAAAACCTTGGGGACATGGGAAGCCATTCGAAAGGAAATCTTCCATTCAGATCAACAGGCTTGACAGCCAGGCTCAATCCATGTCTTTCATAAAAGGCTCTAGTAGGACTTTAACAGAAACCCAGCCTGCCAAGGGTTACCTGTTATCTGTGGCCCTAAACTAAATGTTTCACATAGAAGATATCCTTTGATCCTTGCTGCTGTATGCTCTGTTTATGGTTGGTTGATTGTTGGTCTGGAGGTGCCACTGATCAAACCCAAGCCCTTCCCCACACATGCTAGGAAGTCACTCTCTCACTGAGCTAAACTCCCAGCCTTCCTGAACCATTTTATAGATACTATTTTGAGACAAGATCTTATCCTGTAGCCCAGGCTGGACTCAAAATTTCTGACTATCCTCCTGCCTCAACCTCCCAGATGCCAGGGCACACTTCACAGATTTAAAAAGTGAAGTGTGGGGCAAGTGAGCCTCGGGTCCCAGGTCAAGTGGTTAGAAAGCACAGAGCAGCCCCGCACTGTGTCCCTCAGGCTCACTTTCCTACCTCCCACTTTCACAAAGCTATTCTGTACACACAACTGGATATGTACAAAATGGTATGTGTATAAGTTGGCACAAACCTCAAACAGTACAGGTGAAGAATGGTGATGTAAGCTCTAGCCCATCCCCACAGTGGAATAATACACAGTATTTAAACACACACACACACACACACACACACACACACACACACACACACAAGGACATATTCATTGACATGGTAGAATATTAGAGGGGCGGTTTACAAAGCTCAGAACAATGTTCAAAATATTCTTAACTTTGAATAAGAAAGGGTAGAAATTAGAATTTATTTTCCTATATGTTTACATATGTACAAGAGAGTAAGAAGAATAGCTGTGTTTCAATATAGAAATTGGAAAATAGGCACAAGGGGTGGGAGGGTGAATTAGTCACAATGAGACCTGATGCTGCTTTTTCTTCCTGGGGAATGCTTCAGGCCATGTTAAAAAAAAAAAAACGGTTGAGCCAGGGCCAAATGGCTTTTCATCTTCCCCAAATCACCATCTTTATGCTTCTTGGTTACATTGTTTGTTCAGTTAATATATTTTCTCTGAAAGGCATCGGGCTTCCTTTAACTAGAGACACGCGGTGGGGTGAGGGGTGGCTAGTTTCGGCTCTGGTGAAGCCAAGCAGAGGGGTACAGGTCGTCTGCTCCTTAAGGAAGCCCTGCTTGCAAATTTCTCTTATGGAAGTTGAGTAAAACTTAAAACCAATGAGACTCCTTAATCAGGACTTGTGACTTCAAGGTAACTAGGCTTTCACCATAAAGATAAGACAAGGCTTTTGAAGGAGCCAAGTCACCGGTCCCCCCCCTCACCCCCAAGAGAGGGAACCTGCACTCAAAATACTCTCTGGCGGGGAACTCACCTCAGAAGGCAGGTCAAAGCCTAAAGGTTGGAAGTGGGAGAGTAAAGACCTGGCTAGGTCTGGATCCACCCTTCCAGGCCCTGGAGGGTAGGGGTGATGGGCTGCCCAGCACCTGTGGTAAACAGCAGCCTAACAAATACTGAAGCCCTGGGTGAGGTGAGAACCCGGTCAGGTGCTGGATTCTGAATGGCTGGTCAATATCAGGGTGTGGCCACACTCGTGCTGAGCTCTTGTGATTCTGGGTGGAGAATGAAGTGGGGAATCTCTCCACATATGTTCAACGGATAGAGTGAGAAACTTCAGGGGCATGAGCCTCTGGGATTCAGCTGACCTATAAGAGCCAGTATTGGGTCAAAAGGTACTTGCTGCCCCACCTCTAGGTGAATGAATGCCCTCTGCTCCTAGGGCAGACCAACAGCTAGCAAGGCAACCAACATCAGGGAGTTAGCGAAAGGAGGGGACCAGCCCCTCTCCTCCCCACTGCTATGGCCTTACACCTGTCTTTTATCAGCGTTTCTAGTTCACCACTAGAGAAGCCTTGCATTACTGTGGCTGTCTGGTCTAGAGATTCTTAGATTTGAGCATCCTTCAGAGTCCTCTGGAGAGCTTGATGTCCCACGTCCCAGAAATTCAGATGCAAGAGGTCCGGAGCTGAGAATCTGTACTTCTCACTGGGTGCTTGGCGATGAAGATTGTGGCTTAGGAAAAATGGTTGCAGTGGCTGGAACGGTAGTGATGATGGGGGTGACAGGGGTTGTTGAGATGGGGATGATGGAGATTGGTGATGTCAGGATGGGAGAAGTGATAGAGATGGGGTCGGTGATGGGGATGGTGACGGTAACGTGGCAGAGGTGTCAATTTAGATAATGATGCAGTGGCGATTGTAGACGAAGATGGTATTGATGATGGTATTACTGTGGTAACCGTGACAGTGACAGTGGTGGTAGTGGTAGTAATGGTTGCAAAACTGGTGGTAATGGTGGTGATAATGTTATTGTGGTAGATTTGGTGATGTGGTGGTAGTGAAGGTGATATCAGTGGTGATGTGGTGGTGAGCATACTGATGTTAGACGCCGCTGCTGCTGTTGGTTGGAGCACCACGTCTAAGACGCTCTATACAATCCTTCTGCCCCCTGGTTCCTTCCCACAGAAGGACAGTTGCTGGTGAGTCTGGACACTCCTACTCTCCTGCCCTCATCTGCCCCATGCCTGTCCTCTCCCCTTACCAAACTCTCTACTCTAGTTTCCTTTCCATCCCTTGACTGTCTTCTTTTGAAGCAAAAATAGCTGCTGTTTAGAAATCTTTTACCTCCCGTCTCCAAAACCCTGTCCCTTCCTCTCTCTCCTCTTCTTGCCCCCAAGACTTTTGAAGGCTGGTGTTTAAGACTCTGGTATATCATCTCTTCTCTTATTTGCTCCCTGTTCCTGCCATACCCGACCCTCAGTTTTCTAGGCAGCATGTTCTCACCCTGGGGCTTTGGTTCCTGCTTGTCCCTTATCTAGGAATGATGTTCCCTGGTCACTTGTATATCAAACAGATGCATAGATGCTCCTGTGCACTGAGCCAAGTCTAGGCCAAGGACCCAAGACCAGGCAAAACCAAGCCTACATCCTTGAGGAACTCCTGCATAATGGAGGATTCAGTGCCTGCAGCCCTTGGAGGAAAGGACTTCTCAAAGGGATCACTGGGTTTCCTGTAAAGTGGTTAGCAGTTTATTACAGCCCGCTGTGTAAACTACTCAGGAGGGAATGTCACATAAATCCCTGTCCTGATACAATCCATCTTTCGGTAAATACCTCTTTTATTGATTCTCACCGAAAATACACAGTGAAGGACCCAGGGCCTGGGCTTTGTCCCTAATTTGGAACCATAGGATTAATTGGGGATGGGGGTAGATTCCCACAGATTCTTGTCTAAAATCAGAATACAAATCCAAGCCCAGATGGCTATTTTTAATGTTTCAAGAAGTATTAAATCTGAGTAGTTTTCTATCAAATATTATAAAACTTGTGTTTAGGAAATTCAAATATTTTTCAGCTTGTTTTGTTTCTTTGAGACAGGGTCTCACTGTGTAGCCCCGGCTGGCCTGGCTGACCTTGAACTCAAGAGATTTACTTGCCTCTGTTTACTGAGTGCTGGGATTAAAAATGGGTGTCCACCATGCCTGGCTATACTTATATTTCTTTTTGAAAGACGTTTGAGTGATTCTCAACTTGTGAGACAAGGCCTCCCTGTGTAGCCTTGGTGGTCCAGAATTCCTTAAATAGACCAAGCTGGCTTTGAACTCATAGAGATCCACTTGCCTCTGCCTGCTGAGCTCTGGAATTAAAAGTTCATCTCCAGTACCTTTTAAGACTTTTATGCCAATGTTTTGACATTTATTTACTTGCCATCTGGCACCACTGATGCTCTCACTGATCTTGGGGTCACGCCCACACCCCCATTATCCACTGAAAAGCAAGCTAATTCCTACTACGGAAACAGAAGTTTGATTACATCACCTCCGGTCTTAGGAAAGCCGTTTCTTATTAGCTTCATTTTCAGATGGGGAGGTTGAGGCCCAGGCTGGTAACATGTGATGATATAAATGTTCTAAAACTGGAAAATGATGGTAGTTGCTCAATGCTGATGTCACCGAATTGTACATTTTATAGAGTTAAAATGGTGGATTTTGTGTTGGTATTTGTGTGCATTTTTTCAAGGAAAAAAAAAAGCAATAAGGAGTTAAAGACCTGAAAGTCCCAGTGTCATGAGCCTCCTTCCTCTCCATCCAATGAACTCCAAGTACTTTGGCCTTGGTTTTCTTACCTTTATGACCCTAGAAGGGCCAGTAAGCTGTAGATGTCCCCTTGCCCAGGGAATACAGTCAAATGAGGTTCGTGGAAGCAAAGGTGTACCCCAGCTGGTGGGTTAACACCTAGGTGGTACCAGAACCAAGAACACTGGCCTGCAGATCTTTATTTGAGGCTGTGCCCAAGTGTGAACACGTGTGAAGCAGCTCAAATCTAATTTCCACCCATAAGGCCCTTGCAGTTCCTAGGTAGTTCACTAGAGAGCTATGCTCAGAGCATTGACCCCAGCCCTACCCCTCTTCTGTCTTCCAGTCCAGACGCTTCTCTTTCAACAAAGTGCCCCAGAGAGAGACATCCTAGACATTTGTTGATGAAAACATATAAACAAAAATAGTCACAGGTACCAAACACTTCCTGTCTTCCTCATATAGTTCGGAACATTTGCAGTTCCAAGTCCAAAGAGCAGAGGGCAGTAAAGAGTAGGCTGGGGTCACAGAATTGGGGGTGGAGGGGGTGGAGATGCAAAAGAGAGGTGACTTTTGCTCTGAGTAGAGTACAGGAGGGTCCTTCCAAAAGGAAGGGATGCAACGAGCCAGGCCCCTTCTCACTATTCATCTCTTTCATATTCATCTGGTCCTTTGATGTCCCTGGGAACTTCCAACTCTCCCAGCCTTATAGGGCCTCTTTTCAGACAAGCGTGATGATGGTGGTCACCTCTCACACAAGGCCTTGTCCTTCTCCACCCCGAAACTGAACACTTGCATTCCGAATTTTACAGTCCAGTTTCTGTCCAGAATTCTCCGTTTTCTTCCTAGGGAGCTTTGAGCTAAGCCTTGAATTGTCACTATCAGGGTCTCAGGGCGACATGCCTCACCACAGCCCTTCTCCTGAGCTCCTCTGACTGGGAGCTGGTTCATCACTAGACTGCTAGCCCTCTTTAAAGGTGGGCTAACCGGTGCGTTCCCCTCGGACACCCCTGCAGCCCTCTAGTCTCCGCTATCTCTTAAGGATCCTCTAGGAGACGCTGGGGACATTTCCCCACCAGCACCTCAGCCCCAGCTGCTCTGGGGTTCTGGATTTGAGGCAGAGGTCGAAGGGCTTCTCCTCAGGTTCCGAGCAGAGAAAGAGCCTTCGTGTGGCCGAGGGGACCCGGTGGCCTCACGCTGGTGACATGGCGACGATTTGCTTCCCGCCTTGCTGGAAGCGGCCAGGCGAGTTGTTCCACCAGGAGGCAGCAGGAGTGGAAGAGGACTCCTAAATGGCTGCTTTGCCCTCCCTCCTCCCCATGCAGGGCACCCCCAGACCCGCATGTAGCGCTCATGTCCCCGTCCTCTTGCACCAGACGCCAGCTGCAGGCCCAGACAGCCCTGCACGAGGCCCCCTCTGAGAACGGCGGGGAATCTGTGCAGCTGGGTGCATGAGGCTCCGGGCCTGCGCTGGGAGGAGCTCTCGGAGGCCCACGCCCTGGTGACAAATGGGCAGTCCCAGCCCGGGTGAGGGAAAGACCGGAGGACACACAGGGATCTAAGGCGACAGACTAGTCTCTTACCGTGACTGGCTGCGAGTCTCTGCGAGGGGCACCCGGGGGCCGCCACAGGAGACACTTGGCGCAGAGTGCAGTTGAGGGAGGCTTCCTGGAGGCTGGGCTTGGACGGACGGTGGGTGGGATTTCCGAGGCCGATAGGGGGTGGGAGCCACACCTCAAGAACATGGCAGCCATTTGAAGACCCGCCCTGCTATGATAGATGAAACTGGAGCAGGAAGGAGGCAGACGAAAGAGTAGGCCGATGACTCCCACGCCTACCAAACTGGTCCAGGCCTCAGCACGGAGCCGCTCCCCCCACTCCTCCTGGGAGGCCTGGAAGGTGCTCCACCTGAGCTGTAGTGTGTGGAACTAAAGGAAACTGGGACCTTGCCCAACCCAATGGCTGAGTGCTTAGCCCCCCAAAAAGGCCAAGATCAGCTCCTCTCCGGTGGTCCGATTCTTGACTAAGCGGAAGGGGCTGGCAGGCATTCTGGAACAGAACGGAATGCTCCTCACTTCCTGGTCAGGCAGGACAACAACAGACCAAAGTGGGAAAGTGGTCTGAAGGGTGGGGAGATTTCAAAGACAGGAAGCCCGGAGAATGTCTTCCCAGATGCCCCTCTCAGACTCAGGTATGCCCAGGCATTTTCTGGGGGGCTATGGGTTTTGGACAGGAGGGTCCCCTCCACTCCTGAGACAAATGTACTGATCCCGGGCGAAGGAGAAAAGATTGTAACAGATGCCCATCTGGGCTTAGAGCTGCAGGTGAGAAATGTTACAGTGTAGAAAAAAAAAATAGTCTTTGGGGCCGAGGCTCCTCCTCTGTCATTGTAAGGCATCTCCTGGACCTGGATAGCTGTGGCTGGGGTACCTTGTCTGGTGAGGCGGCTCAGTAGAGGTTTGGCAGGTGTCAAATAGCTTTTCTCCTTCCAGAATGCCGTTGTATAAATTGACCCTCTACCTACCTTCTCCAGAACTAAACAGATGCTAACATATAGCATCTGAGAAATTTTCTTACAAATAAGAAACCGATGCAGTCCCTATCTTTGCTATCGTCAGACAGGGCTCAAATCACACAATGGGATGTAAAAGAGTTTCCTGTGTGCTGGGAGGTATCATTATTACCTTTCCTTAGATTGACTCCTTGGATTGACTCCCTTACAATCTTTTTTGTTACAGCCCCATTAGAGTCCTTAGTGGGCACAGATAGAGATTGGTGAATTGCCTGAGTTGTCCTGGGCTCAGTGCCTGGGGACCCACCCCTTCAGACCGCACCCTTTAGCTCTCACCTACTTGGGCATGCTGCAGAAGAGGCTCCAGCAAACAAGAGAGCAAAGCAACATCTACAGATACAGGTCATGATGCCAGGAGTCCAGGGAAGGACCTCAGTGCTGGGGACAGATGTCCCTCCCACAGCCCCTATCTGTCCTGTCCACAATGGAGAATCCAGGTGATTCTGTCAGAGGCCAGTCATGAACTATTTGTAGCTTCCCAAAGAAAAGACAGCTCAACTAGGGACAGTGTAACAATGATGAACTGTGACTCCTTCAGAGGGGAGAGATTTGGATGCTCTATCAGCAGAAGCAAACCAGCTGTACAGCTTAAAGTGGATTAACCAATAGCTGTGTCTCTGGGTAGGGAGTGGGCAGCTCCCATCTGGCTTGAGCCCAGGGTCAAGATAGGTGGAAGATAATCAAACAGGTCAGGAGTAGAAGAGAGGGTCTTGACTAGGGACCATGGACAAGGCTTAGAGCTAGGATATTCAACATGGTAGAGAAACGACTGGGTGTAACATGAAAAGTCTGAGGGGAGGGGAGGTGAGGGTGGTGGGAGGGGTCCAAAGCTTTATCTCTGTCTGAAAGCAAGATGGCTAAGAAACAGATTGAGTATCCTCTCCTGAGCTAGGCTCTGGACCCTAAGAGCCCAAGGGAACTTAGACTCTGTCCTGTCCAGATGTCTGTCCTGACTAGTTTTTATGCCAACTTAATACAAGCTAGAGTCATCTGAGAGGAGAGAACCTCAATTGAGAAAGTGCCTCCATAAGATTGGGTTGTAGGTGAGCCTGTGGGGCGTTTTCTTAGTGGTTGATGGGTGAGAGCTCAGTCCATTATGGGTGCTGGAACCCCTGGGCTTGTGGTCGTGGGTGTGGTGCTATAAGAAAGCAAGCCGAGCAAACCTTGAGGAGCCAGCCCATAAGCAGCCCCATGGCCCTCGCATCAGCTCCTGCCTCTGGGTTCCCTCTCTGTTTGAGTTCCTTCCCTAACTTCTCTCTGTGATGGACTGTTACCTGGAAGTGTAAGTGGGATATACCCTACCTAAGTTGCTTTTGGTCATTGTGTTTCATCACAGCAATATTAACCCCAAGACAAGATCTCAAAATGGAAAGAATCTGAAGACACCCTGCAGAAAGGAGATCTCATGTTTAACAAAGATACATCCAGGCATCTGTTGGTCAGGGTCCAGGATGTGTGGGCTCTAAGAAGTTTCCATGTGGTCTACAGGAGACTTCTTGTCACATGCCCCTACCCTCCTCCACCCCTCAGCATACAGGTCATTCTACCAGCCACCAGACAGAGTAGCATGTCATTCACTTAGGACCCTGTGTAGCCTCAGGAGGATGAGATGCCTGGCCCTGTCACCCTCTGGTCCTCTCAGAGTCAGCTCTGCAAACAGTTCAGACTAGGAACTGAGAGGAGAGAGAACAGGCAAGGCGGGTTGTGAGCAAGCAGGCAGTGGGAAGGTCTGCAAGGGAGGAATATCAGAGATGGAGAGAAGATGCCTGCAGAGAGAGAATACAGGGCAAGGTGAGGCAGAGGGTGGCCTGAGCATTGGACCCTCACGAGAATCCAGAAGACAGCTACAGTCCAGTTATTTGAGCTTTGAGTTTTGTTTGCTTCTTGGGGATGACCGGTTAGGGACAGGGGTAGATGCAATCTGCTCTTCCAGGTGAGCCAGTGCCCTTGTCAGTACCTCCCAGGTAGGATTGGTACCTTAAAACTTGGGTCTGTTTGAGAGTTGACTCCAAGCTCCTGAGTCACAGTGTCCACTTCAATGCACTGAGGTTGATAACCCTCTCAAGATCCCAAGTGTCACGGAGCACTGAGACACTCAGAGGGTACATGAGAACAACACTGCCCTCCTCCCCCACAGAGCCTAGCTGCAAACTCTGGGGGCTAGCTAGCGCTTCATCAATGCTGCTGTAAAGGCCCCCCTCTAAGGATTCCAATTTCTCATGGGATGTCCCCTGGGCACATTTACTCTCTTTGTGACCTTGGCAGCCCAGACCTGGGCCCTCTGTTCTGTCAGGCAGGTGTGTGGCCTACAGCACCTGATCTAAACTTTACCTTGGTGTGAGATGATGGACCACAGGGATATTCCCTGAAGAGTCAGATTTGGGTTATCTAGGAGAGTCTGGCCAGAACTGCAGATGTGGGAGGGGTGGGATCTTCCCTTAGGTCTGCCTCCCTCATAGCTATAGTTTTGTGTGTCTCTAGGGATCATATCACTTACATAAGCCTTACCTCTGTTCCTACTAACCTCTTGTTCACCCTGATCCTGAGTGAACAGAACCCAGAAGAAAGATGAATAAAAAGGTGTTGGGCAGAGCCCTGGAGGAGAGGAGGGAGGCTGTCCCTTTTGGGGGTGTCTCCTTAGTCTCCACAGCCCGTGGGCAGGTATGCAAGCGTACTGGGCGGTGACTCCCGGTGTGGGTTTCTGTGGGGGTGCACGGTATGATTGGTTGTGGAGGTATATGGGAATATGCTGTATGCTGTGCAGATAGGTGACTGCGGGTGGGACAGACAGACAGCACAGAGGGACAGCCTCCTCTTTGCTCATCTTGTTCAAGCATGACCATTCTGTAGGCTCCAGGAAGCCCTGCTCTGTGTGTATTTGAATGTTCTGGAAGCTTCCTCCAGGGGCTTGTGTTACAGCTTCTCTACTGTCAGAACCCCCTCTCCCTTTCAGCTGAGCAGGTGAGGTAACACATAACCTGGGGCAGAGAAAGCAAGGGAGGAGGACTGCTGCCCTTGGTGGCTTGAGACTGAGGCTGAGAAGGAACCTTGGACACAGAATAAAGTTCACCCACTGCATCTGCTCAGAACTACAGAGGATCATTCTCCCACACAGGTGGGAAGCCGGTCCAGCAAGGCTCGAGGGACATTTCCCATGACCCTCAAATTTCTCCAGCAGCTGGCAGCAACAGATATCCTCGTGATACCCTGAGAGTCTCTGGGACTTTTCATAGTAGTATTTGGTACACCCTCGACCCCAGGCAGGGGTCACATGTGGATTCACACACCTGCTCCACTCCGCAGTGACTGCTGTGTTCAGCCCATTGTCCAGATTGCAGTACCAGGCTGTTTTTCTCTAGTATGAGAGCTTTCTTATTCGTGACTTCTCCACGCCACTTAAATAAGCTACCAATGACACATGCCACACAATTTCTTAACATTGGGTACAGTCATTTGAATGAAAATGCCA
>LR749813.1:1021073-1044645 GCA_902729485.2 Mus minutoides
GTTAGAGCACCCGACTGCTCTTCCGAAGGTGATGAGTTCAAATCCCAGCAACCACATGGTGGCTTACAACCACCCGTAACAAGATCTGACGCCCTCCTCTGGTGCGTCTGAAGTCAGCTACAGCGTACTTATGAAGAATAATAAGAAATGAATCCTTGGACCGGAGAGACCAACCGGAGCAAGCGAGGCTGTCCGGAGCTAGCGAAGCCGAATGGGGACGGCCGGAGCAAGCCGGGACTGCCGGAGCTAGCAGAACCGATCGGAGCAAGCGAAACTGATAGGAGCAAGCGGAACCGATAGGAGCAAGCGGAACCAATCGGAGCGAGCGGGGCTGACTGGAGCAAGCGGGGCTGGCTGGAACAAGCGGAGGCTGTAAGGGGGCAGCCGGGAGCGAGTGGGGCTGGCCAGAGCGAGCAGAGCCGGCGGGAACAAGGGGAAAAAATGCCCTTCATATTTGTATGCTTAGTCTCCAGTTAGGTGAACTGCTTGAGAAGGATTAGGTGTGACGTAGTTAGAAGAAGTGTGTCACTGGGGGTGGGCTTTGAGGTTCCAGTGTCTCTGCCTGCTGCCTGTAGTCAGGACATCCAGCGCCCGGTTACTTGTCCAGTACCATGCCTGCCTGCATGCTGCCACACTCCCCACATAACTAACCCGCTAACACTGTGAGTTGCCTTGATTATGGTGTCGCTTCACAGCAACAGAACAGTAACTAAGAATGTAACATGAATTCCTTTGGAAAGATCCACACGCAAACAAGGGAACCTGTTAGGAATGCTGTCTGCCCTCTCTTCATCTTATACAAACTTGGCACTGTCCTCATACACTTACCAACGTGGTTTCTCTTTATACACCAATGCCAACATAGACTTGGTCTGAGACATTTGCAACCTGCACAGTAGATGCTGCATCTCAACAACCTTTCCAGACTGTCAGGTCTTCCCCAGGTCTTCCCCAGGTAACTGTACACAGCACATTCTTATTGTGCTGTGTGAACAAGAAATACTAGGGCTAAGCTACTTCATTAAAGATCCAAGATCATAGGAATCCGGGTATTGCTTTTCCCACTGCTCTCTGCTCCCCACTGTCCAAAACCTGCTAGGTTATATTCTACCTCAGCTCAGGGAAGTCATATCTGCATTTGTATCAAAAAACAAAAACAAACAAACAAAACCCAGACCATTTCACCTCAGTCTATTTTGAATGTCAGCTTTATTTTCCTATAACCTCATGTCTAGATTAAGGAGCAAGTATCCCACTAGAACTTGAGTCCCCCCCCCCCAAACCCTCTGATATTTAAACCCAGGTACTTCCCCAGGCTAATTGTAGTCTCAAAATAAAATTGGCTCTAATTTAAATATATACTATATATACTTAGTCTCTCATAGGAAGCAAGTCTCAGCAATTTTGCAGTTTTATAAGATTTATTTGAATAGACGAGTTGCACACTTCAAGATGATCAAAATGCTTAATTTCAGTATAGGTATTTTAATTTTTTTTTAATGACTTCGTTTTCATGCATGCACAGAGACCAGAGGACAACTGTGTGTCAGTCTGTCCTTCCCACCATGTGGGCTCTAGAGGTTGAAACTCAAGTTGGGTTTGGCCTTTACCTGCTGAGCCATTACGTACTTTTAAGTGGGCTCTAGAGGTTGAAACTCAAGTTGGGTTTGGCCTTTACCTGCTGAGCCATTACATACTTTTAACTGAACATTTTGGAAAGAACTGCTTTATGGGAAAGCACTAATACTCTGCACTGTCTAATGTTCATGTGTGTTCCTAGACTGATGGTTTCCACAGTGCTGTTTTCATTTTATCCTACTTAACTACTGAACAAAGGCAAACAAAACCCGTAATTGCCCAGAGGTAAGGGGATGTGAACCAAGTAAATAGGTTTCTGCCCATGGCTTAAGTATGTTTGGTCTCTCTTGTTTCCAGCAGAAAAATATTATAAAGCCTTTTATTACTCCTAAGGTCTCTTGCGGTCATCTGTTTATGCTACAGTGACTTGATGTGTGACTCCTCACTAACTCCAGGATTTGGGCTGGTTGTCAAAGGAGGCAACTATGTGCTAACAGTTGGAACTTGCAGCAACCCCTGTTGACTTCTGGCAGGGGAAACTTATCTAACAGCCAAGGACTTCATCAATCATGGGCACACAGTGTAATCTCCATAAAAGCACTAAACAAGGCTCAACAGGATAAGGCATTCCAACTCTATAGGGACAGATGCACCTTCACATGGTAACCCTTCGGATCTTGTTCCATCTCTTCATCTGGCTGCTCCTGTGACATTCACAATATAATTCAGAGTAAATGGTAACTTTAAATTGTCTCTTTATGTTTGGTGAGTTACCATAGCAAATTACTGAACCCAGAGGGTTCAATTTGTAGCCAAATCAGTAATTTAGGACTCATCATTAATGTCTGACTGTGGGTGGAGGAGGAGACAGGCAGTCTTCTCAGACTGAGCCCATTTCACTAGAAGGATAATTATTATGGGTAGAGACTAAATTGATATAGATTGCAGGACATCCAGTTGATGTTTGCAAACAATTGAACTGGTGTGGAACCCTGAATATTTGGTACTAGAGGTGTTTTAAGTAAGAAAACTTTTCCTTTCTTACCTATTACCAATTGACAACGGAGAAATAACTACTGTTTCTCAGCTTCTTGGCAGCTCAAGTGATCTTATTAATGGCTTACATTTTTCTTAAATGGGGTAAGAGATTTCAAAAGGTATCTCGAGAATTCCAACATTTTCATGGAGCCCAATACACAAAGCATCAAAATCAAAGCGGATACCTTTCTTCAGGGCATCGCTATGTTTGTAGAGTTCAGTCACTACAAAATAGGAACTCTAATATGCTGTTAATATATTTTATGCTTGTATGGCAGGCATCTATAGCAAATACAGTATCTACAGTCACTGAGGGCTGCAGAGTATTGGGGGTATGCATATCATATACTCAATGTGACATGCATGCAAACAAGTCTTCACTAATTTGCACTCCTTGGGGTTCTTGTGACTCTAGAATACTGCCTGTTAATGTCACTATTGATTTTTAAGTTATCTTTTGTTAAAATCTGAGCACTAGATATCACACTTTATATCACAGGTTTTACAAAGGTCTGTGTGTGTGTCTGTGCTTTACAACTCAACCTTATTGGAAGTATTTACAACACACAGCTTGTTTATTTCTGAGTGGTCAGTCATTTGCCAACATTTTCCTTCTTGTTCATTTCCACTTTGGATCCGACATTTTTAAAGGCTTCTTCCAACAATTTTTATTTTAACGTTTGTGTTTTCCCCTTTTAAAGGGAGCGTAATGCATTCTTGTTGTCAAAATGAAGCAGAAATACATTAATTTCTCTCCTCCTCCTTGAACGTGTTTCCTTTGGTCTCCCTCAGTTGAGGATCCCTCATTTTCTTCAGCCCCACAAAATTCCTAGAAAATTTACTTTTCATGGTGCTGCTGGGAATAAGCTGTTTTCTTTCATTATATTTCCTGACTGGTTACTGCTATAAATCAAGTTATTAGCCGGGTGGTGGTGATACACACCTTTAACACCAGCACTCAGGAGGCAGCGGCAGGTGAATCTGAGTTGGAGGCCAGCCTGGTCTACACAGCCAGCTCCAGGACAGCCAGGGCTACACAGAGAAACCCTGTCTTGAAAAACAAAAATTCATTTTTAAAAAAGTTATTTTTGATATAGTTTTCCAGCTGCTCATCCTGATTAAAAAGAAAAAAGAAAAACTGTTTCCAAATAAAGACTGCCACATTCATTTCCTTCTAATGGTTTTCCTCCAAGTAATAATTGATGAACCACAATCTGTTTATTAAGCATAGGTTTGTTTGTTGGTATTGTTTTGTGTATGTGTGTGGGTTTTTTTTTTTTTTTACTTTTTTTTAGTTTTGTTGTTTTTTCTTCATTAGGATTTGTCTTCATTGTGAACATCTTGGTGCTGACTTAGTTGGAAGCTAAACCTGAAAGTTTTCCCACATATGTTACATACATAGGGTTTCTTCCAAGTATGGACAGTCTGATGTATAATACAGTCAGAACTAAGGCTGAAGCCCTTGCCACACTCCATGCACCGGAAAGGTTTCTCCCCAGTATGGCTTCTCTGGTGTCTAATTAAGTGAGCATTGACGTGGAAGGCTTTGCCACACTCGCTGCACTGAAAGGGTTTCTCTCCAGTATGGATCCTCTGGTGCACAATATAGTCAGAGCTACAGCTGAACGCTTTCTCACATTCCATACACTTGAAAGGCTTCTCCCTGGTATGTATTTGCTGATGTCTGGTTAACTTGGCATTGATACTGAAAGCTTTCCCACACTCATTACACTGATATGGCTTTTCTCCGGTATGGGTTCGCTGGTGATCCAGCAGGTTTCTTTTAGAGGTAAAGCATTTCCCACACTCATTGCATTCGAACGGCTTCTCCCCTGTGTGAGTTCTCCGGTGCTGCATTAGCTTTGCATTGACATTGAAGGCCTTCCCACACTCACTGCACTTATATGGCTTCTCCCCAGTATGGATTCTCAGATGCTGCCGAAGCTGGGAGTTACACCTAAAAGATTTTCCACACTCACTACATTCATAAGGCCTCTCCCCTGTGTGGATTCTCTGGTGCTGGATTAACTTCCCTTTGGCACTAAAAGTCTTTCCACAGTCGCTGCATACGTAGGGCTTCTCCCCTGTGTGCACTCGCTGATGTTGAATGAGCTTTGCATTTTTAGTGAAGCCTTTCCCACACTCGCTGCAGCGATGCGGCTTTTCCCCAGTGTGTATACTCTGATGCTGCCTCAGCTGGGTGCTGCACCGGAAGCCCTTCCCGCACACATCGCACTCATAAGGCTTCTCTCCGGTGTGAATTCTTTGATGCTGAATCAATTTTGCATTAACATTGAACGCTTTCCCACAGTCGCTACACTCGTAAGGCTTCTCTCCAGTGTGGGTTCTCTGATGAGTAATGTATGCAGAACTGCAGCCAAAGCCAGCCCCACAGTCCTTGCACTGATATGGCTTCTCACCTGTGTGGATCCTCTGGTGTCTAACGAGACTTCCATTAACACTGAAGGCCTTGCCGCATACCTTACACTGATAAGGCTTCTCTCCACTGTGGATTGTCTGATGTGTGATATAGTGTGAACTGTAGCTGAAGCACTTCCCACATTCCACACATTTGAAAGGTTTCTCTCCATTATGAAGTCTTTGATGCCAGACAAACTTGGCTTTAACACTGAAGGCTTTGCCACATTCTGCACACTGATAGGGCTTCTCCACATCACAGATTTCTGGCAGCTGATTAACTTGAGAGCTACCTTGAGAAGCCTCTGCTAATTCTCTGTGTTTCAGAGGTCTTTCCTCTGTAGAAATTCTTTCATTCTTAGTAAGTTTGGTATCAGAATATAGCTCTCCAGTGGAGCTGGTATGATCCTGGGACAAGTGTGAAGTCTGACTAAACAAATACCCTTCCACAGAGCTCGCCTTAGCTCCTCCATCAGCCGCACTGGCACGCCCCCTCTCACTTCCTGCTGACTGGATTTCCTGTTGTTGACCAAAACCATACATTTTTGAAAAGTTTGTTCCCTGAGAAAAGTCCTTCTGAAGTTCAAGTAATGTGTTCTTTTCCTCTTCGCTTCCTTCTTTTGTCAGGTTATTGCCAGACTGGATAGCAGGACATTCTACCAAAAGAAGTAGAAAATAGTAAAAGATGTCATATAACCACAGTAGAAGAGAATATAACAATTAGAAAGCTATTTATTATATATAGGGTCTCAAGGTGTTGCCTATGCTGGCTTTGAACTGACTAACCCTGCACCTACTTTGTAAAGGCTAGAATTACACGTGTATATCAACATACCCTGCTCTAAAGGGTCTTTAAAAATCGCTAGACTAGGTCAAATAACCTAAGGCTCATCCACAAGGTATAACTGCCATTGTTAAAGGAAGGAAATAGATCCAGATATGTGGTCCATGAGAAGATGCCCAAGATAAGGTAAAACAAATAATAAATAAGAAAGAGAGAGAGAGAGAGAGAGAGAGAGAGAGAAAACAAAGCATATTCCAATTGTGAAGAATGAGAAGAGTGGACAAGAACATGTATCTCTGTGTCAGGAAACTTCTGAAGCCGGGCGTGGAATAAGTACAGCTCTGTTAGACCACCTCACCCAAGCGATCCCCATTCACGCTCTCTAGGGGCAAGGGCACTGCAAAGGTGACCACGGTAACAAAGGTTAAACAAAGGTGGCAGCAGTGAAGCAAACTCCCGGTCTTGTCCATCAGATCAGTGTGTTCCCATCATCTCACACCTTCCTACACTCTATAGTTCCTTCTTGGTTGTCCCTATGGATCAAGCTCCTTATATAAGCAGGAAATGATTAACAAAGGAAAGGTAGAGGACCTAAGGACGTGCTGCAAAACCCGGTCTGACAGACATCAGCAGAGAAAGCAGAAAAACTGGGTTTTGTTTCCTTAGAACTTCACTTGAGCCTTCCTGCAAAACTTTGTAAGGCCCACCTGGCCACACCTCTTCCTATCTCTCCGAAAATACTGTTATACAAAATTTCTTTCCATTGATCCTAAAAACCAATCATCTTTGAACATTCTTTTTAAATCATAATTTTATAGTCCTGACCTCTCCACTTCTCAAATCCCTCCCCCCCCCAAAAGCTTCCTTTATTTTTTCATCTCTCATTTCCCCGCAACCAAATAAAATATGCCCTTCCATTGTCTGTAACCAGGCAAGGCTTCCAGCAGTGGGACTGGACACCAACCCAGCCACAAAACCTTCGACCCACACCTGTCTTGCCTATAAGATCTACTGGGGCAATGGTGACTCAGAGACTGTGTATGGCTCAGAGACCTAGGGTTCTAATACTCTGCTGCGGTACTCATAGGTGGCGTCCAGCCCATCAGCATCAGAAAGGCTCCCTCTGGCAGATGCAGACCTATAGCCAAACATTAGGCAGAGCCTGGGGAAACCCAGCAGAAGGGGAGGAGGATTATAGGAGCCAGAGGGGTTGAGGATACCAGGAGAACACAGCCCACAAAATCAACTTCGCAGGGCTCCTAGGAGCTCAGAGGCTAAAGTGGCATTCACAGAGCCTGTGTGGGTCTGCGCTGGGTCCTCTACATACATGTTGTGGTTGCTTAGCTTGGGGTCCTTGTGAGACTCTAACAGTGGGAACAGGGGCGTCTCTGACTCCTTTGCTTGCTCTTAGGACCCTTTTCCTCCTACTGGGTTGCTTCATCTAGTTTACTCTCGCTGCATCTTGCTATGCCATGTTCGCTTGCTATCACCGGGAGGCCTGCTCTTCTCTGAAGAGAAACAAGGGAGCAATGGATCTGGGGAAGGAGCCTGGGAGGAGGAGGGAGGGGAGTCTGCAGACAGGATGTATTGTATAAGAGGAGAATAAATAAAAAGAAAAAAGGGATAATGCCCTTGCCTTACTACTTCATTAAAATTCTTTGTAACACAAGTAACCTCGAGAGAGGACTTTAAAACAAACGAGCCTTTTCAAAGTTAAACATGATGCTGCTACAGATCCAGTGCTCCTAGCTGTCCATCTCTACCTGTCACTATTAGCAGGAAAACCTTTGGCAGAATGCTCATGATGGGCTTGAGGTGCTTTAAAAGATCTGGTAAGGGTCTTTTCCCTTCTACCATGTGAGGGCTTAGCAAGAAGACAAAAAGCTGCCTATTGATCTGCAAACAGGCCTGTGTCAAGCACACGTCCACCTCACCTGGATCTTGGACTTCCGACCTCCAAAACTGGAAGAACAAATTTGTGTTCTTAAAAACCATCCAAGGTACTCTGTTATAGCAGCCCACACTAAGGCTTATGAAAGATGCAAATTATGTTGTTTATAAACCAATCTACACTCTGTTCCAACAGTTCAAAAAGATTAAGGCATCCATAGTAACAGAGACTTTAAAATCCATTTATCCAAAACATGAGTTACCAGGTGCCTAAAATGAACTTATACTAATCTTTTAAATAACTTTTCTTTACTTTTTCAAAACTAGATTTTATTCCTTCCTTTAATGATAAACATTTTCTAATATTTTTTAAAGTCTGCAAAAAATATAATAGCTTAATTGCTAAACACCCCTTCAGCCTGCAGAGGCACCTCAACTCAGTCCCTCTCTTTGAGGAGAACTGGGGCTGTTCCCACTGTCTGATGCTCAAGTGTATCAAGGCATCCCTGGGGCATCCCTGGGGCATCCCTGGGGCATCCCTGGGGCATCCCTGGGAAGAGGCACATTACTTACCAGGCTTCAGCTCGAGAAGACAGTATCCAGGTTACCAAGTACCAACTTTTCTTCCTGAAAGACTACCAATTCACCCCTGCTCCACAAGTCCTGCCTCTGTCCTGCTACCTCGCTAACATCTGACAGCACTGGGGTCTCTGATAGGTAAGTTATCTCACACCACCACAGCTTTTGCACAGTGAAGATCAATGGCAGGACCTCGAGCATTCTAAAGAAATGTTCTTCTCCTATGCTGCATCCCTAGGACTTGCTTGTCTTTGGTGTCTACTAAGGATAGACATTTTTCAGATTGATTAACATTTGTATGTGTCATGGAGATCAACAACTTACTCTTTACCAACTTTTATTAGTGACCTTCCAAACCCCACGGTATGGCAGATGTTAATATCAGTGTCCATTTCATCTTTACTAACATGCCTTCCGTTTAACTTTCTGAAGTACTGAGCTGCCCACCCAAATCTTATTTTCCAGCTTCTCTTTCATAAAGGATCTTAGGTCCAGCAAGTAAGACCTCATAGAAATCGCTGGTTAAGAAAAGGGCCTTTTGTTCTGTACTGTATAGTTTCACTACTACCACAGCCCTTATGCGCCCACCTAGTCCCTCTGCCCACCCAGAGCCTGTCTCACTTTTTGTCAACAAATGAGATTAACTGTGGCACACAGAATGAGACCTGAGCACCTTTGATTAGGGCCACACAGTAAGAATGTAAATGCAGGCACTAGCCTGGGCCTAAGACCTACTGACAGTCTGTGTACCTCTAAGAATCCCAAGTAATCATGTACACATCATTGAATGTACATAGCATTCAAAATGCATGAAATAGGGGCACGTTTATTTACACCCTCAGTGTATAGATAATTATAATCTAACTAAGCTAGAGCCTTAATGGAAGTCATCACAGCTGGCCTTGAACCCACAGAGTGGCAGGCACCACTGCTCTACTTAATTGCCACAGTTCCAGAGGTGAGTTCACTGACACTAGAGACCTCAAATAACTGACCTGCTCTGCCACATAACTAGAAAGAAACAGTTTCCTCACAAACACAGATGGTATCATACCACAGCAAAGCCTGTAGCTTTAGCTATTTCTGCCTCTGTGTAAAATGGTTAAGGCTCTACCTCCACTTTTAGTGGCAATGCTCAAAAATGTTAAGGACTTCCACCCCCAAATCACGAAATCCAGCCTTGTTTGAAAATGGTGGGGTCGGAGACAGAATACGGCATCTGGGAAAATGCACTGCCATACTGCAGAAACCTGGCAGTGTGGGCCTCCCTTACCAGTCCAGAGGCCCTGGGAGTCTGTTCCAGTGGCCAGCTGAGACAGGTTTTCCAGATCCTTTCGTTGCTCTAGCTGTGAGATCACAGCAGGTTTGAGAAGTGGAAATCCTGGTTTGGGAAAAGCAAACAGAAGAGAATGAAAACTCTCCCACACGTACATTCCTAACTTCTCCCAACTTCTCCTGAGGCTGGCGCAGCCACGGGGGAAGAAGGTAAGATCCTCAGAAAGGGGGCGGACAGGAATGAGAAGGGTCAGAATGAAAGCCAGGGACCAGGAGCAGAGAAAGCTGGGAGAGTCTGCCCAGAGGGATACCAAACTTGACCTTAGCCTGAAATACCCAGAGTATATTGAAATTCTTAAAAAGACTCAAGAGAGTAAGGTGAGGGGCAATCTGAAGGGGCCTCTGTAGAACAGCAAGTTTCTCTTTTTCAAACCATGTCCAATATTCAGCTTCTCTAGGGCTCTCCAGAAGCATGCCTGAGTCTTAGCAAAGTTCTGTGTTGGCCCCAGACAGCTTGAGATTTGCTCTTCCATCACTCTATACCTAAGAGATTAGAAAAAGCCCACTCATAAAGGATTACCAAATCCCCACCCACCACTTCTTAGGAAGAAAGGAGCTAAGAAATCCAAAATTGCAGAGTCTAAGTCCCAGGGAGAGAAGCCTTACCCACAGAGACCAAGTTCCTATAATTCTCCAGCATGACATCCCTGTACAGTGCTCTCTGTTCAGGAGACAGACCATCCCATTCCATCTGGGTGAAGTACACGGCCACATCCTCAAAGGTCACCGACTTCTGAAACAACAGGTTCTTGCTGCCCTAGGGCCAATTCCCTGGCTCAGGCCCTAAGTAAGGGGCAGAGGGTAAAGTAAGGGCTTGGGGACAGGGCTTACGAGGAGCACAAAGTTAGTAACAAGGGAAAGTGGAGAAAAGACACCGGGGAAGTTAACTATGGGATATCCTCCTCCTCTTACAGCAGAGAAACCGCATGCCATTTTCATACTCGGCTGAAAGAAAAAGAATCCCCGTGAGCAAATTTGACCGCACAATTCTACCCTCACACAGGCTGTCCCTCACTGGCACACTGCTGGAAACATCTGCAGCCCCCGCTGCATCCCTGCCAGGTCTCAGCTCCTCGCACAATTCTACCCTCAGACAGGCTGTCCCTCACTGGCACACTGCTAGAAACATCTGCAGCCCCCACTGCATCCCTGCCAGGTCTCAGCTCCTCTTTGGTTAACCTCAGCCCCCAGTTCCACGGCCCCCATCCTCATATGGTAAAACACATGTCCCTCATCCTTCCAAGGGTAGCCTGGCTTCTAACCTATCTGGCCCCTGCCTCCCCACAGGTCTGCTGTCTCTCCTTTGCTTGCTCCCACTTTCTACCATGGTCCTCACCCCTCCTAGTCAGAGGCACAGCTTCCTTCTTACTAATTCCTCAAAGTACCACATGGGTGGTTTCCATGGCAACATCTTTTCCAGAAGCCCTCTGCCAGGGTGCTAAAGTGCAGTGCCATGCAGACTCTTGTGTGACTCCGTCCGCTGAGTTCACTGTCCTGCCACCTTCACTGGTCACTGCCCAAGTCTCTGCCACCTGTCTGCCCACTTTCTCATGAGATCCAGCCGGCAGGCAGAAGCGCTTTGCCTTCCGAGTCTTACCAGCTCCCAGTTCTCAATCTGAACTGCCCAAAAGTAGGGATGAGGGTCCTCCGGCTCACCTGGGGCCAAACCGATGGGATCATGGCTGCCATCACCTGGTCTCCCTCTCAAGGAAGGACTGGAGCTGAGGAGAAACAGAGGGTGGGGGAAGGGTGTAAGGCGAGCCACCCCAATCAGGAGCATAGTTAAGATCTGAGGCACGGGCAGTTGGTTTCCAGACAGGAACAGGAGCTGCCAAAGAAGATGGAGTGACCCCTCACTGGTTCAAGTGCCAGGTATTCTTCCCAGGAAGGACACTGATGCTCTGAAGTTGGCTGCCAAGAAGCCTGTGATTTGGCCATTCTTACAAGCATCATATAAAAGTACTTATAAAACTTAGGCAGAACCTAAAGAATAACAGACCAGGACTAGAGGATTCAGTTCTGGGGAGAACATTATCAAACCTAACTCATTTCTCTGTCTGCACCTGAGCACCATCTTCAATGACACCGCAGGAAAGGCCGGCTAGGTGACAGCCTTAGCATGGGGTCTGGGAGTCAGGCTGCAGGAATATCATAGATAGGAGGTAGCCCCTCTACCTGCCAGTTCTCTCATTCTTGGTGACAAGAATCCTCAAGTTTGCCAGGAGTGATGGAGCTGGGGCGGGAGGATCAGAGTTGGAGGCCAGCCTGGGCTGCAAAAGACCCTGCCCCAAAACAGAAGGACCTTGATAAATCCAGGGCATAACAGCGCCTATTTGAAACCTCAGCACTCAGGAGGCCAGGGCAGAAAGCTCCGGAATTCAAAGTTCAAGGCTACTTTGAACCACCCAGGAATCCTGTCTCAACAAACCATGGGGGAAGTAGGGGGGTGCACACAAGCAAACAAATGAACCCTAAGACTTTTGTGCAGGTCTCATCCATGGCCTAAGCTAACCTTGAGAAAGCTTGGCTAAAAGTAAGGCTGCCTTTCAGTTCTCCATCTAACCTGTTCACTTTGGGTCAGATGTGCCAAGTGGAGGCTTTCTGCAGTTCTCCTAGGCAGAGACCAGCTTTACAAAGCTGTAACCAACCTTCACAAGGGCTGATAACCACACATACCTCATTCTTGCTGCCTGTCTTCTCCCATATTCTAAGATGCCTGTTGCGGCAGACTGCAGACAAATAAACATCTGTGAGGCCACCCTTGACCATCAGGGGGCAGAATTTGATAGGTAAGTGCTTTTCCCATTAACCCTAGAAGGACATCTTTGAGATTCCAAGGCTCCTCAGAGACTCTGCAAGACAGAACCTGTTGAGGGCCGAAGCTGGTAAGGCGACCTTGTACGTACTTTATCAAAGCAAACTAAATTGGCCTAAGAAAGCCTTCCTACTCATACACCAGAGTCCTGACCTGTAGAGAATTGCAACCTAACTCAGTATATAAACAAATTCAAAACCTAACTTCAGAACTGAGTCTCAGCCAATCATAGTGGCCAGGCTGATCAAACTAGGTCCAAATAAGGCAAGTGCCAGGCACAAGCCAACTGAGCCAGCTCTTTAGTAAGGCACAGGCCTTCTCCTGTCTATAAATACCCAGCCCCATGGCATCCCTGGTCTTACAAGTTGTTGTGGTGTCAATCATTCTTTGCTCGACAGAACTGTTATATTTGTCTATTTTTTTTTCCTATTTTGCTATCTTTGTCCTTCACTCTGTCCAGGCGACTATATTCTATTCCTAGTTAAATTCCCATAAACAAAACAAAACAAAACCCTTTGTCCTACGTCCTACATCTGGAAAAACCTAGACTACAAAAGGATTTTTAAATTTTTCTACCTCTTCAAATTGCAGTTTTCCCAGCCATTTTCATTATGACTTATCTGGCAATTAAAAACTATCAGGCCATAAATTTTCCTCTGGCTCAGAATTAACCCTTGACCAAGAACGCTCAATGCCAAAGGTGTTTGGAAAATTCAATATCCACACCAAATTTTAAAAATGTCTACGAAGGGGGTGCCCAGGACGGGGGTGAAATGAATCAAATTCATTCTACATTTGTATGAAATTCTAAAAAAACCCTGTCTCGAAAAACCAAAAAAAGAAAGAAAGAAAAAAAGAAAAAGAAAAAAAGAAATTCTCTATAAATAAAAAACCTTGGAAAATGTATTCCTGTGGATATTCTCACGTATAGAAGACATGCACAAAGTATTCACCATCAGCACTATTTGTGATGTACAACCAGCCTAAAAACAACCTACCCACCCCCTGAAAAATGCAAGCTTCTGTATTGTTTTTATAGCTGTACCTTACCCAGCTGGCATATACACTATTTAGAAATTAACCAAGTACTCAAAAACAACAACAACAAAGCTTAAACTGTTGCATATGGATACACTTTTTAAAAAATAGGCTGTGATTAACACAAAATTCAAAATAGTTGTTACCTCTGAGGGTGGGAGAGTCTGAGAGTCAGGTGAAGAACCAATACCCTGATGGATGCGGCAGTAAGGACCAGATTCGTTCTTAACTGGCTGTGCATTCGTTACTTTTCTTTTTCTTAAAACTCTTCCTCTGTGTCCGTCTCTGTCTCTCCCTGCTCCCCCACCCCCACCCCACCCCCTGGAAAAATTAGGCTATAACCAAAGAGACCTGCATCCATCCAAATGTCGCACTGCCTTCTACGGGTTACGAAATAGCAGCAAATTTGAAACTAGTCTGTGTGTACTCAGCCATGTCGTTATCTTGTGTGCATGTGTGGGGCCTGACGTCGATGCTGCAGACCAGGCCTCAAGCTCAGTCTGTCCCCAACGGCTGAGAAGTGGCCTTGCTTTCCCTGCGGTGCCCCCACGCCCCTCACCCTGCCTGTGAGCCAGGGACAAGCGGTACACACCTGCAGGGCCGCAGCGCGTCAAAGGACCTGCGATGTCACCTCGAACCGCTTCGCCCCCGCACGCAGCCACCCTCTGTGAAGTGACACTGCTTCCCCGATCCGCCACCTGCTGAGCTCTCTGGGTCTGATGGTGGTCGCCACTCAAGCGTCACCGATATGGACGCGGAGACGTGGTGGTCCGCGAGGCTGACTGCGGGATCCCCTGCGAGCTGTCCGCCAGGACACACCGCGAACCGCAACGGGTCTGCACTCACCTGCGCAGCACGGTCCCCGCGCGGCCGGAAGTGCGTCACCGGCCCGACCCCGCCCCTCTCGGAGTGTTGCCCCTCCCTCTCGGGGGTGCCCCTCCTGGCCTCTGCGGTTCTCCTCTGTCGCCTAGGGCTCAAGCCCTTTGTCGCGGGGCTGTGAGATCTGACGTGCTAGGACCCTTACTTCTGGAGTACCGGATAGGCCCACCCGAGAAAGGCCACCCGAGTTTATGTCTTAGTAAAGCTGCAGGTGCCAGCAGGTGGACTGTGCCCGTGCGTCACAGGCTGGAGGACCCAGAGTCCACTTTAAAAATAAATATTACGTAATGTCATGCAGGCCTGCTGCTGGGCCTTGATTGCAGCTGTTCTGGAAGCTGAGACTGGAGATGAAGCTTAGTGATATACACTGCTTCTCGGGCACTCTGGATTTAAAAACCAGGGCAAATAATAATAATAACAACCACCTGATTCCTACCATGAAATTCATAGCTACCTGCTGTTGACACAAGAAAACAAATTTTACCTTAAAGGGGATAGGAGGTAGTTTATTCTCAAACCAAATTTAAGTGATCATAGCCCAGGAGCCCAGATTTAGGTCACCCCAAATTCTGCATTCCAACTCAGAAGCGGTTTAATAGTTTTACAGATCAAAAAAGTCCTAAATCAAAGTTTAACATAGATTGGCTGGGTGCGTCGGAGATGTGGGTACAGCAAGATAGGGGGTCACTTTTCTATATACATCAGATGGCTGCTATATGAAAACCTTCTTGGCTTTTGTGTTGGTGGAAGTTAGTGGCCTGTTGCAAGATCCCAACAGGTGTTTAATCTATTATTATGGGATGTTAGTTTTTACGGAAAAGTTAGCAAGAAATGGTTATTCAGAGTGGTAACGCTAGCCCAAAATAAGATAATTAGGTAGCCTTGGCAACTGTAGCATTCCAATATCTCAGCAGCACTATAGTTCAATAAGTCAGTCTCTGTAGACACGGCTTCTTTTCAGGAATTGAAAGTTGGCACTGCCTAGAGACCCACAGGTAATACATTGTAGAGGACACAATGACAATGATTTATAGGACATGAAAATGATTGATAGAAGCCACACTACTTTGGTCTGATGGCATACATATTTGCCATTGTCCCACATGGAATTCGGATTGTCAGAGCCACAGAGCTCCTGTCTTTCACTGGTGTTTCCAAAAAAAAATCACAAATGGTAAATGCTCTTTTGACAGAGTTCTGAGCGAAACACCGGATGGTTTTCCCTCTTCATGATGCTGGAGTCAGATCCCTGGAATTACTACATGTCATAATGTGTGAACATACATTGTAAGTCCTAGATACCAGTCAAGGTTTTCACTTACATGAACAACTAGTCACGCACTGGCAAGTCTTCCTCTGAAGCCAAGATTGTCTTACATCATAGGCTTTGTGGCTTACATCATAGGCTTTGTGGCACTTCTGACTTTCACCCACAATGCTACCCCTCACCAGCACCATCAAAGGTTAAAAAAAACTTACCCCACACAAAGTCCCAGAATGAACCCTGGGGGATGGTAGACAGTACTAAAAGCTACTGGGTTGGACCCTCTTTAAAAATTCTCCTTTCTGGACATGCTCCCAATATCCTACTCCTCACTGAGGATCTATTGAGAATTGATGGCTGCTTGGGGAAAGAGAGTCTATTTTCTTCAGGGAATGGGATGTGGTCCCTCGGAGGCTACCCATGCTCCAGGGCTAGCAGCACGAAGAGGACTCAGTGAGTTCTAAAAAGAACACATGAAGTTGGAGGGAAAGGGGTAGGAGGGAAAGGGGAGAATCTGGAGGGGAGGGAATGGGGGCTGTCAAAACCATTACATGTGTGCGTATGGAATTCTCAAGCATTGAAAAATGAACCCTCTTCCTAACTCTGGTAACATAGTCCTTCCTTCCAGCTTGGCTCGCCCCCATCCTGCTGTACCTGGGGGTGCTGGTTGCCCCCCCATCCCTCCTGGCGCCCCCCACACCCATTTTCTTTGCTCTTCTTGCACTTGCACACATGCACAGAGTGCGCTCCCCTTATCAGCCCTATCCTTCCTTTTGGCTGTTACAGGGAATGTCAGCTGAAATCCCACTCCTCACAGAAAGCAAGTCTTCCCTAACCACGCAGAACAAGGCGGGAGCCCCCACTTTTATGCCATCACAGCACTCTGTACTTCTCAGCAGTTGGCACATTTTTGCCTAGTTAGTGCTCATAGCTACATAACTATTTGTCTTTTCTGGTACTTCCATAAAGTAGAGATCATACATGCACATACATATACTACAGAGGAAGACTTGCTAGTGCATGGCTGGTCATTCATGTACGTGTAAACCTTGACCAGAATCTAGGACTCACACAACATGTGTTCACTCGTTTTAACATGTAGTAATTCCAGGAATCTGACTCCAGCATCATAAAGAGAAAAACCATCCCGTGTTTCACTCAGAACTCTGTCAAAAGAGCATTCAACATTTTGGATCACACACTTGTGATTTTTTTCCTTTGGAAACACCAGCAAAAGACAGTGTGTGCCTATTCACATCCTTAATTCAACATCGTTATCCTAAACTGGAGACAAAGCCAAGCTGGAAAAAGAGAAATAAGAAGCATTGGTTAACATGACCTCCAAACCTCCAGCCCCAACACCTGGATACAACCTTATTTCATTTCTGTGTCACCGAGGGTGGCAGTGACCTCAGTTCTCACTGTTTTCCAGAATGGGCACTACATGTGACTTCTCTCATTCAGATAGGAAACTGGTCTCCATGATGGACAGGCACGGTGACCAATGCAACTCTTATAAGGACAACATTTAATTGGGTCTGGCTTACAGGTTCAGAGGTTCAGTCCATTATCATCAAGGCAGGAGCATGGCAGCGTCCAGGCAGGCATGATGCAGGCAGTGCTGAGAGTTCTACATCTTCATTTGAAGGCTGATAGTGGAAGGCAGACTTCCATGCAGCTAGGATGAGGGTCTTGAGCCCACACTCACAGTGACACACCTACTCTAACAAGGTCACACCCCCTAATAATGCTATTCCTTGAGCCAAGCATATACAAACCATCACACCCATCTTCCTTAAGTAACCCTACTAAAATGCATTGGTTCACCAAATTGGACTTCAGTGGTATCAATACTTAGGTGTGTCATGGGTTTCCTATCTGATGTAAGTATGTGTATGTTACATCTTCCAGCAAAAGTTTTGTCATACACACTTACTTCATAGTCTCACTATGTACTTCAGGCTGGCTTTGAACCCATGATCTTCCTTCCTGCCATGGCTTATTGAGTGCTAGGATTTCAGGTATACATCACTATACCTTTTTCCTGTTCTTCTTGGTAGTGTTAATTAATTTACTGAATTATTCAACCCACTGTGTGGAAAAAATATATACCAGAGCAGGCAAGGTCACACACAAAGCAAAGATGTATAAAGAGTAAGCTTAATAATAAGTGTTTAAGATGTGTGTGTGTGTGTGTGTGTGTGTGTGTGTGTGTGTGTGTGTGTAATTACTCAGAATTAACCAAAGAAACTGAAAAGTAAAAATCACTTTTGTAAGAAAGGTATTCTTGATTGGTTGTATACAGTTAATGCCGAATCAAACAAAATCCAACTGGACTGATTTTGGAATTTCTGAAAATGGTTCTGAAGATCACCAGTGGGAAAATGTTAGACAGTTATGAGGTATACCTAAAATTTAGGAACACACATGAATTGAAAGTTTAGAAATGGAAATATATTCCAGAGACAAGAATTAAGTTAAAGAAAGTGATGTGTCTACGTTAATATCTTGCAATAATGATTTTAAGACTAAAATCATTATATAATGAAGTGATGGCTGCAAATTATCACCCATGAGCTTAGGAGAAGTTAGGACACACAACTTCATTCTAAGGACTTATTGGACAAGAAAGTACAACCACACAGTGAAAAATAAATAAGGAAGTAAATCCTGATAGGGTGTTGGTTTGGTTTAAGGAGCCAAAAGGATGTGAGATGTAGATGTTTGTCTTGTCATAATGAGGAAGCTGAATCGGAATATTCAGAAGGCTAGAACACACGAAGCAGAAACGGTAATGGCTCTCTTACTCAGGCACCCCTGAGATGCCTGGACCCATGAGAAGATGAATTAGGATAAGCAGCTTGTGAACAAAGAAAGATAATAAATATGCTTTGGTCCTTGCCTAAGTATTGGAATCACAGTAGGACTATCCCTTAACAATGTATGGGGTAGAGGAGAAGCTTGGGTGGAGGGAAGCTGGGGTGGGGGTGGGGAGGATCTGTGAAGAGTTAGGGGAGGGGAAAACATGGTCAAACTACATTGCATTAAAAACATTGAATTAAAAAACATAATCATAGTTTATATCACTGAGTATGCACCTAGTGATTCATAATTCAAGAAGTTAAATTGAAAACATAGCCTAGTAGACTGCTGAAGTGGTCATTGTAGAATTAGGATGGAAAGGTGTTTTAAAATGGTGGAGACACAAAAGGTAAGAGAGAGAGAGAGAGAATCAAATTAAACTTCTAGCCATACAAGGCATGGATGAAGAAATTAGGTGATGAGAGCAAAGGTGGTGAGTTTGGGGACACAGCAGGACTAAGCTACTCAAAAAAGAAATACAGAGAAGAGGAAGTGGCCCGTACACAGAGGTGAGGGCTCCTGGCCCCGCCATTGACCACCTATGAGGCTTTGGGTGGCATTAATTGCCCTTTCTGGAATGTATTCATTTAACTGTAAAAGTGACGTGACAGGGTGGATTTATATAGAACGATAGCCTATTGGTTTGCCTAAAGTAATGGCACTGGATTCTGGAGTTACACTACAGTTCATTACAGATATGGCATTGATGTAACCAGGGGAAGAGGTTGCCACGCCTGACTGCTTCAGGTGCATGTTCTGCCTAGCTTCTCAGAAATTTTCTAGTAGACATCAAACTCAGGTTATTATTTGACCACAGGGAAGACAGACAGATAGACACTATGGTTGATTTCTGACATGATAGCGGTTGAAAGTTATCCAAACAACAAGATGGTAGGATGATGAAATAAAGAGCTGGTCACTAAGTGAGCGCAGCATACCTCCTTTCTCATAGGTATCGCCTAGTAACTTCCTTCTTCCATGTATCTAATATGGGCCCTGGATATTCTAGGTATGAGACTCCTTCAGAATACTACAGGAGTACCAGCTCTCAGTCCTACAGATTCTGGGTCTCAGATTCAATGTTAATGGCTTTTTAATATGTATGTTTTTGCTTTCTTCTTAACCTAGCCAGCTCCCAAATACTTGAGACTTGATTATTATATATATTTATCAAGCTTCAAGGGCATAACAACTGAACAGTATTGCTCTATTTTAATCCTCTAAACTAACCTGGCTACCTCCTAGCCCACATCCCTGAGAAATGTGCATTTTAGTACTTATCTGGCTTTCTCTGATCCAGATGTTTTACTCCTGGTGTCTCTAGAACTCTCTCCATGTGGTTAATCCTCAGTTCCTCTTTCTCCTCCTCCCCTGGCAGGGAGAAAGTGTATATTTCAGCAACTGTTTCTGTTAGCTTGTGCCTTGGCTTCCCGTGGTACTGTGAAGTATAAAAAGATTTAAGAAAAATAAACTCAAGGCTTCTGGTTGCTGCTGATACTGCTGCTGTGGTATTGACCTGCAGTCCTCCCAAATGTACCGCTTGGCTTTGAATCTTTTCTCTGCCTTTCCTGTCTTTAATCCTCAGAGGCTGTTGACTCATGCCAGTAGGTCTGGTACAATTGACCAATCAGGGAATAATTGCAGAGCAATTGAGACAGGCGATTCCTTAGAGTAAGGATGGCAACCAGATATGGAGGCACAGAAATCAGCATTTGAATAATACAAGGACAATTTTTTCACAAGGCACAATAACATTATGCCTACCATTTCCCTAGAAAACCAAAGACCCCAGCCCATGCTGCCATAAAGAGTCTTGGAAAAAGAGTCTTGGTTTAAGGGATTATAGTCACCAAAATCCAACGTCCCCGGAAACCATCGGTGAGTCCTATACTGTGTGTCCTGTATGCAGCACAGGCGAGCCTTGCATTCACAATCCTCCTGTCTTGGCTTTCCTGAGTGTTGAACAGATATGTTCCACTCTGCATGCCCAGCAATAAATTTGTCCTTGGTGTCATCTTTAGAGGGAAACAGAGACTATCTGCTACTCTGATAAGGTTCTGCATAAGTCAAAATACTGTTTCAAGGTGAAAAAAATTAACATGAATAATTTACCTTACCTATGGAGCCCAAAAGTGAAAGTTAGTGGTTACTGGGATTTAAGGACATACATGTATGCATGCGTGCGTGCACACACACACACACACACACACACACACACACACACACAGAGACACTTCTAGCTTCAGATATGACTTAATGTTTGTGGTTGACACTATCTCTAAGATCTGACTGCTCTTTATCTTCATCCTCCAAGATATCCAGAAGGGTCCTCTTAGCTTAACCAGTAGCAATGGCTCGTGGGAAGGAAAGTGCGGCAAAAGCAGACTTCTGCCACACATCCCACTTCTGAGTGGAAGGTGGGCTCCAAAACTGAGCACACTATTACCGTGAAGGGGAGTGAAACAACTTCAGGAGGCCAGATGGCAAGTGTCCAGCCCAACTGTCTCCACAGAACAGATGTGATTGTAAAGACCTATGGACAAAAAGGCCCTGGACTGTGGGTTCCCAAGCCAGATGAGAGACAGAATGCTACCTATACCCTGGAGAGTTCTCAGGGAGCACAGCAGGAGGGGGGCTTGTTCCCTACCCACATCAGGCTTGGGACTACTCAACTCCATAGACACAAAGGCCATGTCATGATAAAGCCTGTTAGGCTTCTGTTTCCCTGCCAGAGAATTGGCGTCTCAGAAATCAAGTGGCCTGCGGTCTGCTAATCTAGCTACTGCAGCACTTCCTCCATTACCCTTTTTTCTACCCCACCACCCACCACCCCCTGCCATGACTTGCACTATATAAACTAGCCCCACTATTTCAATAATTCCTCCAACATAATCTCCTGGGTCATTTATACCCGCTATGTTCCCTGCTGCGGTAGACCCTGCTCGCCAGTTCCTCCACATCCTGGGCCCACCAGTGCACAGTGGCCAATGGGGATGGAGGACTTGTACTGGAGGGGTTTTCATAGTTGCTATAATCATCAGGTTTCTTCCCAGAATAGAGATTTTGATGCTGAGGTTTTCTCTTACTAGTGAAAACTTTCCCACGCTCTTCACATATGCTGGATAAGTTCTTAGATGTCTTTTTGATGTTCTTTAGCAGTAGACTTTCCCATAAGACATGTAGTGAGAGGGTCCTCCTTACCGTAACTTCTTTGGTGCTGAGTTAGCTCTGTGGAAAAGTTGAAGGGCTTTCTCCACACTTTATAAGAGTGAGGCTTTTCATCTGTGTGAGTGCAGTGTTGTTGACTAAAAGAAAAAGTCCATCCAAAGGTTACGCCACACTTAGTCCACTCATAAGGTTTCTCTCCCATGTAAATTGTCTGATGTCAGTGGATAATTGCTAATGGGAGCCTTTCCACACTGGTTACACATATAGAATTTCTCCTCCGTGTGGAGTCTCTGATTGATAACAAACTCAGAACTATTGGTAAAGCCGTTTTCACACTCCACACAGGGAAGGCTCTGTCTCCACTGTGTGCGCATCCCATGTGCCTTCTCACTGGAGGCTACCTGCCTCTCAACGATGGGCTTCTGTCCAGTGCAGATCCTCTGATGCTGGATTAATGATGGATTGCCACCAAAGGCCTTTCCATATTCCTTACACACAAAGGATATTTTTCCCCCCAGGGTGGATTCTCCGGTGTCTAACATAGTATGAAAAATAGCTGAAGATTTGTCCTTATCCCTCACATTCAAAGGGTTTCCATGAATAGTGGATTTTTCATAGTAGGAATTTTCTGGTCCTTCCCATATTCTTGAGTTTCTAGGAGGTTAGTTCTCTGAAGGACACACCACAGGATGGCATGCTGTTCTTTTCAGAAACCCCTTATGTTGATGTTGGCTCACCACCAATGTCAGTTGTGCTGGCTAGTTTTATGTCCGCTTGACACATGCTAGAGTCACTGGGGAGGAGGGAGCCTCAACTGAGAAAATGCCTCCCTCAGACTGGGCTGCTGGCAAACTTGAAGGGCATTTTCTTAATTAGTGATTGATGTGGGAGGGCCCCTTGTCAGTAGGGATACCCCTGGATTGGTGGTCCTGAGTCTATAAGAAAGCAGGCTGAGCAAGCCCTGAGGAGCAAGCTAATTAGCAGCATCCCTCCATGGCCTCTGCATGAGCTCCTGCCCCAGGTTCCTGCCCTGTGTGAGTTCCTATTCCAGCTTCCTTCCTTGGTGAACGGTGATGTAGAAACAGAAGCCACATAAACCCTTTCATTTCTCAACTTGTTGGTCATGGTGTTTCATCACAGCAAAAGAAATCCTAAGGCAGTGGTCTTAACATCGGACATGAGAAATGGAAAACGCAAATGCTAATTCTAAAAATGAAAGAACACACAAAAACTATAGGGATTTAAATGGCACTATACTTATCTCTACATCAAACTGCTGAGAAGAAAAAATGCTGCTAAAATGGAAATACTAAATACCAACTGAAGCAGAGAAGAGCCAGGATGAACGAACCTCAGCGGACACATCACATTGCTGCCCGAGCTTTCCTTGGCTCGAGTGCTTGAACAATGTGGCTTCCATAGTCTAAGTCTTCCTAGTATAGTCTAAAGTGTTTTGAACATAGGCTACCTCTGAGCCAAATGATATGGAACTTATATGGATAATGTCGAAGAGGGCCAATGCTTTACGTGCTAGCCATGGAATCGTTAAGGCTCAGAGTCACGAAACACAATGACAGACTAAAGAAAAGCAGACGCAATGGATGAGCTCTTGCATTTTAAAATTCCACACCCTGAAGATGCCCCTAAAGGTTAGGGACACTGCGTTAAGGGCACGTAGTTGTGGCAAGACAGAGAAAAAGGAAGTTACAAAGGTGCTTAAAAAACAAGACCCTCAAATGCCACACGACTGCCTACTGAGTGGGTCTCAGCCGCAGGTCCACAGGGGGGGCTCCCGGAGATGACTGAACTACACAAAAATCATGATGACTGCAATGTCTAGTTATCAGACTTTCAAACTCCAAACCGCAGCCATGCTGAGAACATACTGTTCTGATTCTGCCTATGTGGACACCCTTCCCTATTT
>LR749813.1:1044745-1077166 GCA_902729485.2 Mus minutoides
ATATATATATATATATATATATATATATATATATATATATATATATATATATATATATATATATATATATGCACATACATACATAGCATGTCACTGTTGTCACGGCTCATCTGATCAACTTGATCCAACCCTCCACCGGACACTAAAGGGCCATGCTGCTTGTGTCTAAGGATGGCCAGCAGAGGGCACTCACGACCTATGAGGCTGGAGCAGTACTTTTCTACTTTCTTGATAGCTTCCTGAGAAAGGACGTGCCTAGAATCTGATGGTTGAGGCTGGATAGCTCCTAGGGTAGCCTATCTTTTGTACCTCCCAACAATCTACTGCAACTTCTGCCCATCAAACCTCACGCTTTTGTAACAGTGACTCTTTCCTTCCTTTTAAGGCATCCCAGCTCCATCTTCTCGTAAGCTCTAGCATCTGGATTAGAGTCTAGTCATTCCTCAGGCTCTGGTGCCTGGTCAGTTATATAAGTGTGAGAAGGGCATCCTCAGACCCTCCCACGCCTGGGCTCTGCACTTCCTCACTGCCTTGGACTTAGTTGATGAAGCATAGCAGGCCTTCCTTCCCATTCAGCTTCCTTACAAACTGGTACTTTATCATTCATCTGACCAACAGGGCAGAGACAAGGATATCCTGGTCTCTGCTAACAGAGTCAGTTTCAGCCCAATCCCCCATCAGTGTCCACTTATGACCAACATCACTACTCAAATTCTTGATAGCATCACTTAAATATTCCTGGAATCAACTCCCCTTTACCTTAGCAAAAATTATTCTGGCTTGATACCTGCAGACACTCACCAGCTCTGATGGTGTACTACACTGATTGTATCTTCTGCCCAGCTGATGACAGGCCCCTGGCAAGTCTCTTTAAAAAAGAAAAAATCTTGAGTGACTCAACAATAAAGTCAGTAATTCTTGTTAGAAACTTGTGAGAAAGGAATTTTCAAGAGCTCTCCAGGTGACCCTTGGTGCATAGTGATGTCTAAGAACCCTGGATTGCAGGCTGACCCAGGGGCCAGGAACTGTTGTGTCAGATGGGATGCAGAGAGGGGAAAAAAAAAAAGCTTACACACAGAAATACCACCTGGGGGAAATCTGCACACAAACTCTTACAAAAGGAATAACCCTAAATTCGGGGTGGGAGAAGTAGGAAAGATGGAGGTGGTCTCTCTCCAGGGAGAAGAGAGGCATCAATTAGCAGTCTCAAAACTGTCCAACGACGACGACGACGACGACGACGACGAGGAGACAACATTGTCAGTGATTTCTACAAGAGTATATCAGTGGTCCAGCATGCCTGTTAGCAATCCTTAGGAGGTAAATCCTCAGGTTTACCTCATGCAATGTGGAAACTCTGGGAATCAAGCTCAGGCAGTCAGATAGGCAGAAAGTACCTTGACCTCCTGAGCCATCTTTCCAGTCATTGTAGAGGATTTCACATAGTTGGTTGTTTGTTTTTTTATCATGTGTGTACTGTGTGTGGTGGTAACATGCATGTGGATGCAGGTCCCTGTTGTGTGCAGAGGCACTGGATGGCCTGGGGCTGGAGTTATGGGCAGCTGTGAACTGCCTAACGTGGGTGCTGGGGAAGTGAACTCAGGTCCTCTGCAAGAGCAGTGTGTGCCTTAACCACGGAGTCTTTGCTCCAGCCCACAGGAGAAGATTTCGGAGCACATTTATCAGAAAGAGAAAATAGCTCTTCTAGTACTATCTCACTTCATTTTTTTATGTTTAAGTCTTTGATTAACTTGAGATTTTAGTTAGATGTCGAAATAGATTTTAGTAAGTCCTTATAAAATTGAGTTACTTTTCTAAAGTTAATTTGGAAGTGGATTTTTTTAACAACTCAAAAAACTAATTTTTTTCATCAAAAACTCATCTGAAATGTTGGTTAAGATCTCATGTACCCCAGGCTGGCCTTGAACTTGCTATGTGTGGGATGCGGGAAGTCTGACAGTCCTTGTGCTCACAGATAGGGGAAGCAGGAATGTCAAACACACAACGTTGTTCCTTCCAAGAAAGAGATGTCCGACCTGTTATCCACCCATAAAGCTGGCAGCAGATGTGGTTAATAGCCTAGTGATCTTTGCAATGTGTGACCAAGACCATTCTGGATCCTTCTCCAGACCCTTGTTGTGAACTTTTCAATCTGTTGAACCCATCCATAAGTAGGATGGCACAGGTACTTTACAGAGTTTTGATATCTCTTTGACTAACATAAGAGTTAGTTATTTTGTCTTAAGCTTTGCTGTGTATGTGGGATTGAGTTATCACCAGGAAAGTTTTCACCAAATCGTGTTGCGCTTAAATATGACTGAAATAAACCACTCACATTCAGACTCCCAAAGTTTGAACCAACTCTAGCCACTTAGCCGAGCTACCTTCTGCCTCCCTCAGATCATTTCTCTACTGGCTGTGGTGGTGCAGAGACCCTCAGAGCTATGTAACCAAGGATAACGTGGAACAAATCCTCCTGCATCCACCTCTGGGATTCAGAGATGACAGGAATGTCCCCAGTTTATATACTGCTGAGGACTGGTGGTGCAGCTCATGAGTACTTGGTGACCACTCTGCAAACTGAGCTAAATCCCTAGCCTCAGAGCTTTTGGGTTTGTTTTGTCTTAGTCACCGTCCTATTGCTGTGAAGAGACACTATGACCAAGGAAACCCTCACAAAAGAAAGTACTTGATTGGGCCTCAATTACAGTTTCAGAGGGTTAGTCCGTTATCAACATAGCAGGGAGCAGGGAGGCCTGCAGACAGACATGATTCTGGAGAAGTAGCTGAGAATTCTACATCTGGATCCACAGGCAGCAGAAAGAGAAAGTGACACTTGGTTTGGCTTGGGCTTTTGAAACCTCAAAGCCCACCCCCCAGTGACACACCTCCTCCAACAAGGCCACACCTCCTAGTGCTTCTCAAGGAGTGCCACTCCCTGATAATAAGGCGCTGGTGGTCACTCTTATTCAATCCACTACATTTTGAAATCCTAGTCTTGTACATTTCATTTTCACTTTTTTACCTGTGACCAGTTGGCCAGCTAGGCCTTCAGCTCTGTTCAAATAGAAATCTCAAACGTTAATTTTTGCCATCTTGCTGTGTTTTGTAGACTTTGATAGCAGTGAGAGTCACAGGCAGAAGGTATCAGCGGCAGGCAGCGCCCTCTAGTGTTACAGCTATCACAAAAGACTGAGGTCACTCGCAAAACGCTGGGTATGATGGTATGTGCTTGTTGTGTGAGTGTTGAGAAGCAGAGACTGGGTGATCCCAGGAACTTCATGGTCAGACATCTTCATTATCAGTGAGCCCCAGGTCCCAGCAAAGAGACCGTGTCTCAAAAATCTAAGGATAAGTTCCTACCTGTTAGCTCTGAAGTAAACGGCTTCTGGCCCCACTCATGTGATCTATACTTCCTCCTTGCTCTAACAATGTGTAACAACTGACTCCAACTCTCAGGCTTACCACTTCTACTGCTCTTCCATTTCTGCAGCTCATTGTGCAGCCTGCTCCCTGTCTATCCTGCTCTGTTGTTTCTTCTTGTTGTTTGGCCTGCTTGAAAGAAGCCTTGCATTAGGTCTAACACTGTGGAGGGGGGCAGGGGTAGCAGCCTGGGAATGAACCAAACTTCCTGCTTCTGTAGCTAGAGGAAAAGTATTTGCAACCAGTCACAGATAACATCACAGGCAAATAAATGAAGGTTGATGTTTGTGCCCATCATAGCATCTTCCTTGGACACTTAGTCATGAAGGGGAGGTGATTCCTGTGTAAGCTTGAGCAGAAATGGCTGCAGTGTTATCTAGAGGTCTCTGGGACATGTGGTAGCAGAAAGGGCAGTTCAACCTGTAACAGACCTCGCTGCAGTTGCACCTTCAGGAGCCAAAGTGAGCAGTTCCCTTAAGTTATTAGTCAAGTACTCCAAACAGCCAGTTCTAGCATCATGGTAGTCCAGCTGGCTATGGAGTTTTCCTGCTCAATGCAGTCAGGCCAACACCGTGCCTCTGGGAGATGTGAGTTCTCCCTTTAGCTCAGAAAGAAACCAAACTGCGTGTGAGAGATTGGCTCCCCTTAGGTCCTGGCAGGCAGCATAGCACTAGTTCCTGTACAGTTGGATTTGTTTGGATGGTATGTTTTCTTTGTAAAAACATTCAGTCTGTGTCTTTGCATGTGGCTCTGTGTGTATGTGCCTGTGTGTGCAAGTACCTGTGGAGGCCAGAAGGTGGCACTAGATCCCCTGGAGTGTTTCTAGGTGGTTGTGAGTTGCTCAACGTGAGTGCGGGGGAACTGAACTCTGGCCCTCTGGAGGAGCAACAATCTTGCAGATCTCTCTCACCTTCCTGTGGAGTGTTTTCTAAATTTTGTGTAGGATTCTCCACAGATGGCTTCAATCCCGTGAGTGCCTGGTGCTCACGCTCTCAGCGTCTGGATTCAGATGGCCAGCCGGAATTTCAGCTTCTGTTTTTCTCTCCAAGCTTTCCCCTTGAAATAGTAATGAGTTATCTTCGTGATTTTTGTGGGTGGCACTTGAGTGCCCCTCCATGGGGTTCTAAGCCATGCTTTTTCTCTGAGTTCATTCCCAAGACCTTTCCCCTCCACCTTCCCCATGAGCACATCTAGATTGTGATCTATAAGTTCCTGTTCTACTTGTTTTAAATGTTTGATTTGGGGGTCTTTTGCAATGTAGCTCAAATCTGTGTGTATGGCACGGGTCTTTAATAATGTGAGCAGATATGGTCTCACTTACTGGGTGTAGTCATTTTATTTGTTCCCTTGGGGAATTTTCTTGCATTGTAACAAGTCTTGTCATTGTCAAATCAGACTGTATTATGTCATGGGGCGGGGGAGGCAGTGGGAGAGTTAATGGCCCTCCAGCTCTGATCGGTGCCTCTGGAAAGCAGTTACTTTTATGGTGTACAGTAATGTCATCTAGATTGAGAAACTTCAACTAGTTTTCTATTAACCTGAAGATTTAAGCCTCAGGATGAGAAGACATTGTTCTTTCCACTGCTAATCTTTCTCATTGTCAATCGAAAGCTAACATCTAATAGGCTGGATACTTCTTAGGATGCAGAAACCAGTGAGTTTAGACTAGCAGAGAACAAAACAAACCAACTTCTGTCTGCATACTTTTTTTTTTTTTGAGACAGGGTCTTATGTGGTCCAGGTGAGCCCCTGACTCACTAGATAGCTGAGGCTGGCCTTGAACTCCTGAACCTCTTGCCTCACTTCCAGAGTACTAGGGTTATAGGCATCCTCCACCAAAGCCTACAATGAACTCTATTCTTGTTTTAACTTTTTATTGATTCTTTGTGAGTTTCACATCATGCATCACGATCCCACTCATCTCCATATTCCTTTATATCCACCCTCTGCCCTTGCAACCCCCTCCCAAAAGAAAATTTTTTTAAAAAATTAAAAATCAAAGCATAGAAGACATTTGTGATGAAAGTCACACAGTGTGTCCCACAGTGTACCCTTTTGTCCACATATCTTTACTTGCAAACGTTCATGGTAATGAGTCATTGGTCTGGTTCAAGGCCTCTGGCTTCTGCTATACTATCAATACCAGATCCTCACCAGGACTCCTCTCAGTTACGCTGTTCTTGCCCTGTGTGGCATGGAGATCCTGAAGCTTTGGATCTGCAAGACTGGCCCTTTTACACTCTCCAGCAGTTCCTAGATGAGCTAGATGTTAGGGTGGACCAACTCAAAGCCCTGGATGTAGGTGTGGGTAGTAGCTGAGCTGGTCAGCTTGACAGCTCTCTTGCACAGGCGCTACCTGGTAGAGTTCTCCAGCACTGCCCCAGCTAGCTCTCCCGCTCTCACACCCTTGGGGCTGGCTTGCCCCTGCCTCCGCCATAAAGGCCAGCTCTCCTGGGTTGCCCATTCGAGGTGCAGGGTCCACTCTCCCAACTGCCTCAGGCAGTGAAGGAATAAAGGGCATCTCCCCTGCACAAGGCCACCTCATGCAGGTAAGTGGCAGGGCCAGCCATGAGCTTTATTCTTAATACAAACTTATTCATCATGGCTACTCTGAAAGGGGCATAGTCTGCTGTGGTGGTGAAGGCAAGCCAGAGAGAGCATGTTGGCAAGGCTCCTCACAGCTTGGCAAATCAAGAAGCAGAGGGTAGATGCAGAGAAACCGTGGAAGGAAGAAAGTCAAACTATCATCCTCAGAGACTCAGCTTCAGGATCCACAGAGGCCAGCCTGGCCCTTCATTCCTCTCACAACAGCACCACCACCTGGAAGGGCAGGGTCCAAGTACATGAGCCCTGGAGTCCATTTCCTATCCAAGTCATAACATAATCGTATATTTAAATTTATTATCATTATCATTATTACTATTACTACTGACTTCAATGTCTGCTAAAGGCATGTACAGAGATCCTCCAGCATAGGGGCTTTACCCATGTGACACCACCAAGCAAGGTCATAGTATATCAACTTCATATACCTTGTAATCATCCACCTTGCTTAGATCTCTCATTAGCTCAAGTCCCTTGCTCATCACAAAGATGCTAGACACTTGGTAAGTGGCAGGCTCCATCTGTTTGCTGGCCTCTGAAGTTGTTCACAGTCTGATTTCCAGTTACCAGGATCTAAAGGAACAACGGGTGACTGAGGTACTATGGGAAGTGCTCATCCAGCCCAGAACCTTTCCACACTGCCTAGTCGGTTAAATGATGCTTAGTAAAAACAACTCTAAAACGCTTCCTACAGGATCCACTTCCCAAAGGAAATGCCGTGGGAACATTGGTTCTCAAGCTGGCTGCATTGGAGCCTGCTGCAAAGCTTTTCAAAACTATGATTGCATTCTACCCAGAGAGCACTAAACTCTCAACCGGGTGATTTACACACACACACACACACACACACACACACACACACACGCCCTTGGAAAGCCTTTAGCCATGGCTAAGGGCCAGTGTTACTGGCATCTGGTGGTATCTAGATTCCAAGATGTTGGTAAGTATCCCTCTGAGCCTAGGATAGCTGATTTACACAGACCCAGATGTCAATAGTTCCCAGGTTTAAAAAAGCTGCCCAAGCTCCATCTCATTATAGATGTGAATCCAGCCAAGAGTGGCATTTTTAAAAAGCTGCTCCAGATGATTTTAACATGCAGCCAAGCTCGAGAGTCCATGGCTAACGCCCGTTGCCAGAGAAAACTCCAGTACATAGCTAACTTCCACCCCGTGTCACTGAGTTTTGAACTGGGGAGCTCTCCATTCGAGATTGGGTTGGGAGTTGAAGGTGTTTGAAAAGAGACTAGTCGGCTGTTCTTTGTAATCAAGCCAAGGTGTCCCCCAGCACATGGTATCTCCTCCAAGGAAAGTTCTGTGGCTTATCGCTCACCTTGTGAGTTGGCCTTCCTGCTGCAGTTTGGAAGGACCATTAACCACAGTCAAACAAAGCCATTCCTAGGAACCTTGAAAACGTGGGAAGTGGGAGGAGCCAGGTACAAATGGTTCCCATTTGTGTGTTAGCTTCCATTTTTTAAAAGGGTCTAAAACAAGTAAACCCCACAGAAATTAAGGAGGCGTGGCTGGAGGGATGGCTCAGTGTTTGAGAGCATGATCTGTTCTCACTAAGTACCTAAGTTTAGTTCCTAGCCCCTGGAAGGGGGCTCAAAAATCACCTATAACTCTAGCTCCAGGAGATCTAACACCCTCTTCAGGCCTCTGGGAGGCACCTGAACTCATGTGTATGTACACCCATACAGATACACAAATGTATAATCATTTAAAAATAAGTCTCTAGGGATGGGAGTCAGCCCAGTGTTTTCCCAGAGGGGCCGCAAGGGACAGAGAAAATGGAGAGAGAATACTTAATGGGTACAGAGTGTCCTGTTAGGGTGACAAAAAAACATCTTGGAAAGAAATAGATGGTTGAGAAGCACGATGAATGTATGAGATACCACTGAGCAGTATTCTTTGAAATAGCGGCTCATTTAATAGTATATGAAAGGGGGCTGGTGAGATGGCTCAGCGGGTTAGAGCACCCTACTGCTCTTCCGAAGGTGATGAGTTCAAATCCCAGCAACCACATGGTGGCTTACAACCACCCGTAACAAGATCTGACGCCCTCCTCTGGTGCGTCTGAAGTCAGCTACAGCATACTTATGAAGAATAATAAGAAATGAATCCTTGGTCTGGAGAGACCAACTGGAGCGAGCGAGGCTGTCCAGAGTGAGCGGAGCCGGATGGGGACGGGGGCCGACTGGAGTGAGTGGGGCCAGCTGGAACAAGCGGGGGCCGTATGGGGGTGGCCGGGAGCAAGTGGGGCTGGCCAGAGCAAGCGGAGCTGGAGAAAGCAGGGTTGAGCAGAGCGAGCGGGGTTGACCAGAACAAGGGAAAAAAATAGTATATGAAAAATCTACAAAAGAAAGTTTTTATTATTTTAGCTAATATTTAACACTACTAACATAAAAGTAGTTATAAAGATATACATATTATGTCTATCTTCTAAATATACTCAACTTAACCTAGATACTTATAACTGATCAAATACTTTTAAAACATATGGCCAGAGAGATTACTCAGCGGATAAAGGCATTAGTCACTGAGCCTGATGACTTGACTCTCCTTCAATGTTGATAGAAATCAATAATCAGAAACCTGTAAACTATTCTGTTGCCTATTTGCTAGAGTCATTTGGCTCCTTAATTCCTAGAAATTAGTACACTGAACACTTGGAGGCAGCAGTAGTGGTACTTGGTGATCCGCCAGCACTTGTTGGGCAGAGGCTAGAGGACTGAGAGAAGAGAGCTAGCCTGAGTTACATAATTTTACAAGCTTTTGAAACCACACTTACAGGTTCTGAGATAAAGTTCATACTTGAACAAAAGTTTTAGAGACAGAAGAAGGAGCAGTATTTAGAGAGTGAAACATCAGTGATTACATAAATGTCATTTTTTTTCTTCCCTTTCCACCCCAAGACAGGGATTCTCTGTGTAGCCCTGGCTGTCCTGGAACTCATTCTGTAGACCAGGCTGGTCAAAGAGATCTACGTGCTTCTGCCTCCTGAGTGCTGGGATTAAAGGTGTGCCCCACCATCGACGGGATCACTTTGTCATTTCTGAAGATAGTAAACAAAATCAATATTGAAATAAAAGTAGTAGTGTCTTTTCCTGGCTGCTCTGCTTTTCTCTCCTATTTCCTGTCACAGACTCAGGTGGCCGGCCTGACTCAGGACAGAGACTTTGGAGGAAACTTGTAAACAAACATGCTTGGGTTGGGGGCATCCAAATTGCAAGTCCAGATCCAGACTTCTCAGTAGAGTAGAACAGTGTGAAATAAGTTTTCAAAATTATCCATACCCCAAAGACACTTGACACTCTGTAAGACTGAGCCCAGTGATCTACATATCTGTTAAGTTATTCTCTGATGGTGAAACGAGCCAATTCAAACCAAATGAAAACATATAAAGGCAAGTTTATTGGGAAGCTTCTCTCAGGAGGGCTCTGCTGGTTCTAAGGAACGAGGCCAGGGACGTTGCCATGAGGAGGGAGACAGGGGAGGGGGGAGGGAAGGAGAGAAAGATCATTTGAATGTGTAGAGGGTGGGGTCTGCCAGCCATGCCCTGTAACAGGAGAATTTGGAGGCAAGGTCCACTTGTCCCAGGTCTGAAACCCAACATACCAGCCTTTTGTTAATAATAGATGAATGGGGGGGTGACCTAATCACCTATGACTACTTCCTGCTGACATTAAAGCATCATTATTGAGGGTCCCAAAGCTGGAATGTTGGCCAGGTCCGGAAAGAGCAGGCTGCTGTCCAATCCCTGCACAACCATCTGGGGCTAGGGACATGAAGGCCCGATTGAAGCAGTGTCTTAGTCAGGGTTTCTATTCAGCTTACACTTCCACATTGCTGTTGATCAGCAAAGTTTGTCAAGACTGGAATTCAAGCAGGTCAGGAAGCAGGAGCTCATGCAGAGGCCAGGCTGCTCACTGGCTTGCTTCCTCTGGCTTGCTCAGCTTGTTTTCTTATAGAACCCAAGACTACCAGCCAAGGATGGCACCACCCACAAGGGGCCCTCCCCACTCCTCCCTTGATCACTAATTGAGAAAATGCCTTACAGCTGGATCTCATGGAGGCATTTCCCCAACTGAAGCTCCTTTCTCTGTGATAACTCCAGCTGTGTCAAGCTGACACACAAAACCAGCCGGTACAGGCAGGCAGTCTGTGAGGCTGGACTGGAGCACCTATGGGGAGCCACTTCAGAGCTGTCCTGGAGGCAGGAAACGCCTAGACTCGGCAGGATGCTGTAACCGATATTTATATTAGGGGCAGAAGATAAAGTTAATTGAGGTGGAAATTTCTGGTTTCTTTTGGAGACTCAGTTGTGTCGTGTGATGTTTTTCAGGAAACTGTATTGTGAGAGGATGTTTTGCTGAGAACAGACATGTGGCGTTTTTCTGGAAGCTGCCAGGTGAAAGGGCACGTGATGTTTTGCTGGAGTGGACGCTTGAGTGGACACGTGATGTTTGGAAAGGGTGTAAGTCTAACCCAACAGACAGTGGATGCTGTTCTAGCCTTGGTTCGCCTTGCTTTGTTTTTGCTAGCCTCTGGCATTGGTTCACCTTGCCCTAATCCATCGCTTGTTGTGACTTCATAGAGAGAAATGCACCGAAGAACTTCTTGTGATATTCCTGCGGATTGAGGTCTCTTCTGGGTTTTTTTTTTTTTTTTTTTTTTTTTGGATTGAACTGCTGTTACTGATTCGTGAGTGGGGCTTTGTGAGTGGATCAAGCTGCCTCTGCTGACTCATGTGAACTGAACTGCTGATATCCTGACAACAGAGATTGGAATCTCCCCCTAAAGAATGGTTTCTAAGCTGCCCCACACCCCCTTTGCCTTATTAACCTTTCCTTTCCACTACCTCTGGTGGGTGGCAGGCTAGAAGGGAGGTTACAGTGTTTAAGAACCTGTATTAAAGTGAAAAATCTAAGCCTACAGCTAAGTAGTTTAGGGAGGAAATTTTTCTTGAGTGTACATCTAAAACTTTAAAAACTTTTGGTCTTGGTAATTGGATGGGGGTGGGGAGGGCCAGGACCAGGGGAAGGGGAATAAATCCCACCCTTAGGAATAGGCAGGTGGGGAAACAAGCTATTGAGTGACAGTACTTACCTGGAACCCATTTAGATATGTTAGTATAACCACTGCTTAATGTTAAAGCTCTAAGCTTTGAAGTCTTAATCCAACAATAGTCTAGTGAGGGGAAGAAATCTGAGACATTTCTCATCCCTTTTAAGGCATGTTCTTATAACCATTTAAGATTTTACGTCCTCCAACCTTCATAATGTGCCTTTACCACCCTTAAAACACTTCTTTAGTCCCTCACCCAACACTTTCTTAGAACCTCAAACATGTTCTTAGAAATGTTGTCTGGGGCGCGGGAGCGCACATGCGCAGTGGGAGGGGGCGGGTGGGGAAGCCACTGGCACGAAGCTCCCGGACGCCCCCGCCCTGGCCCCAGCGCCCACCCGGTCGGCCCCAGCCCAGCCATGATCAAGGCCATCCTCATCTTCAACAACCACAGGAAGCCGCAGCTCTCCAAGTTCTACCAGCCCTATAGTGAAGACACGCAACAGCAAGCCGTCAGGGAGACTTTCCATTTGGTATCTAAGCGAGATGAGAGAACGTTTGTAATTTCCTAGAAGAAGGATTATTAATTGGAGGATCTGACAACAAGCTCATTTACAGACATTATGCAACACTATAGTTTGTCTTCTGTGTGGACTCCTCAGAAAGTGAACTTGGCATTTTAGATCTAATTCAATTATTTGTGGAAACATTAGACAAATGTTTTGAAAATGTTTGTGAACTGGATTTAATATTCCACGTAGACAAGGTTCATAATATTCTTGCAGAAATGGTGATGGGGGGAATGGTATTGGAGACCAACATGAATGAGATTGTCACACAAATTGATGCACAAAATAAACTGGAGAAATCTGAGGCTGGCTTAGCAGGAGCTCCAGCCCGTGCTGTATCAGCTGTAAAGAATATGAACCTTCCTGAGATCCCAAGAAATATTAACATTGGTGACATCAGTATAAAAGTGCCAAACCTGCCCTCTTTTAAATAAATATTAAAAAGGCCACTCCCAGGTAAAATCCAGAGGGAAAGTCATCTAAGTTCACCATGCAATTGTTTACCAAAAATAGAGAAGGAGAGTCTTAACTTTGCTCTTGGATTTAAGTCAAGGTACTGTATAGAAGCTGCATAAAATCAGTATGGAAGTTCAATGCTGCTTTTCTTGCTTGGTGATTTTAAAGAAATTGATGCCGGGCATGGTGGTGCATGCCTTTAATCCCAGCACTCGGGAGGCAGAGGCAGACGGATTTCTGAGTTCGAGGCCAGCCTGGTCTACAGAGTGAGTTCCAGGACAGCCAGGGGAACACAGAGAAACCTTGTCTTGAAAAACCAAAAAAAAAAAAAAAGAAAGAAATTGACTAGTTCCCGTGTGATTTTTCCTTTCTTTTCTAAATTGCATTCCTATGCCCACATACAGGCATGCCTCTATATATTGGCTATTACAGTATTTCAAAAAGTGAGATGTTTCTTTAATTATGTACAACCCAAGATGTTGATGTTTTGTATGGATCACAAGTGCAGCATTCTCTAATTCTTTCTGCTGTTTGTCACAATTGTTATTTAAAGAACCAAGTATGTATTGCATGAAAACAGGACCTTTTCTTTAGTTTAAATAAACTCCAAGGTAACTGGAAAAAAAAAAAAGAAATGTTTTCTGTATCCTCAGACCTTATCTAAACCTTAAACTTTACACTCTTTCCTACCCAGCTCTTCACCATGAGACACAGGGGGTTGGTTACTGTGAGCAGTCATTGTAAGTCAAGTTTCCTTAAGTAAAGGAATAATAAAAAGTTATTTCTTTGCATGGTCTAGTCTTCAAGTCCTGAAAAGGATAAGTTTTGCATGAGTAAGCAGGAAGTACTATCAAAATGGCCAATGTTTCAATTAAAATGACAGAGACTAGTCCAAAGTCTACTACCTAGATCATTGTCCCCCATTCCTGTGGTCTCCATAGCACCATGGGCACAGGCAGTCTTTGCCTATCAGGTCCAGACAATGAGCGGCTTTTTCTGTAGAGGAGGAACATGGGAGAGACTGACCTCATCTTGTCTTAGGCAGTGTAGGACAGTTAATCCTCTGGGTGTTGTGTTTGTCCACAGCTCAGGTCGGGCCCTAGCAGCAGGTGAGTCAATGGGGCAGACTTGCCCAGTGGTTACCATACCACAGTCCAGGTAGAGTTTATGTTTGTTTGTTTGTTTGTTTGTTTTGTTTTGTTTTTTGTATTGGAGACCATATCTTCTTGGAGACCTTGGCTAGAGGGGAGGAGGGTTGGGGGGGGGGGCTCTCAGCATGAAGACCTGAGTGTAGATTCCCCTTAAGAGCCAGGCATGGCAGCTCAGACCTGGAACCCAGATCTTGAAGGAATGGGAAAAGGAATGTGTAGATTTACACAGGCAGGCTGGCCAGCCAGCCAGTCCAGCCAACAGAGCAGGCTCCAAGTTCAGTGAGAGACCTTGTCACAAAATAGAAATGATGAGCAGTCCGTTTGTTTGGTTTTTTGGTTTGATTTGATTTGGTTTGGTTTGATGCTATCTCTGCATTCTGGGGGCTCTTGCTAGCAGCAAAGATTTCTGATACCAGACCTGAGAGAGAAGGACATCTCCTGCAGTGTGCTACTTCACAATATCCAATTCCTAAAACTCCTGGGCTGGCCAAGTCTTCTCAAAAGAGTTGTATATGTGCATGCAATGGAAGATGCTCACACAATTAATTTTATCCCTCCTTCTTTGATTAATTATTAAAGTGCCCCTTTGTTTGGCATTTAAATGCATGGCCATTCAAGAGGACCCAGTGCACATTCTTCCTGTACAGCGAGAGAAAGGCAGGTGACAGGGGGCTTGGGAAAGCAAGGAAACACACAATCGGGCACACACTCAGAAGATGGCATAAATGCGTGAGTGATCACCATTCCAAGATGGCGCCGGTTTCCTGTCCGCCCTAAGCGGTAAACAGCTCAGTGCGCAAGCGTAAGGGCCCATTCCCGCCTTGGGAGCTCTTACAACCCGTGATGCATTCTGGCCTGACCCGGAGATAGCCTATGGTATGATGCCACGTCCTAGGCGAGCATATTTCCCTATATAAGGACGCCCGTCTTGGGCCTCGGGGCCCTTCACCTCCCAGAAGCTTTGCTCTCCCTCACAAGATGCAATAAAGCTTTGCTGTAGAAGGATCCTGTGTGCGGCCTGCTTCTTCCTGCTGGCGGGATACGGGGGGGGGGGGGGGGGGGGGGGGGGGGGGGGGGGGGGGGGGGGGGGGGGGGGGGGTCGCATGTGAGGACCTAAGCATTACCTCCCTTAGAACCGTCTGAACGAGGCCAGTGAGGCAGCTCAGTGGATAGAGGTGCTCACCGAGTTCTGTCCTTAGGACCCACACAATGGATGGAGAGAACCATCTCCTGTAAGTTGTCCTCTGATCTCCACCCCGGCGCCATGGCATACATACACATGCACACACACACACACTAAGAAGGAACAAAACTGATAACGATAATATTGTTAAATGAATAAACAAAAAAAAAATCTTTAAAATGGCCCGCTGTCTGGGCTTAGAAAGCACTGACCTGTCATCTTGAAGGTTTGCCCTCAGAGTGGGAAGATGAGGGGCAGCTGGCTCAACCACTGCTTTTTCACAACACCAAGAATACTCTTCAGTCTTACTCTGATCTAGAACATGAAGCCAGTCCCTGCTGTCTTTCTCTGGTATCTGGAGCAATCAGCCTGAGGAACACAGTTAATAACTTAGATCCTGAATACAGTGTTTTACTTTTTCCAAATGTGCTGGTCCAAAGGCAAGACTTAGTCACTTAACAAATATCACACAGCAAACAAGCAACCTGGTTGGGAATAGCAACTTCACTTACACCCAACTCGCCACTCTCTTACCCACACACTCCCACCCTACCAAATAAACAATCCCTACTCTCATTAAATAAATACTATCAAATAAAAAAATAGTATGAGACACCAGCATGGATAACATATCTAGTGTCTCTGAGTTTACAGTAATAGATATTTTTATAGTATTTCCATATCTAAATTCCTTTTCTTTTTTTCAACTTATATTCTCCTCTTAGTTGTCATCCAAAGAATCTTTCTTTAGGAAAAACAAGTCACTCGAAAGTGAATACAAAGTTTCTCCAACCAGCCCTTCTTCAACACACGGAGCTGGTCAAACTGAGTAGCTATGTGCAGAAGAGTGAAACTAGACCCCCATAGCTCACCCCGCACAAAACTCAGCTCCCAATGGATCAAGGACCTCAACATACAGCCTGGACCGATCAGCCTGGACCGATCAATACTCTGAATCTGCTAAAGGAGACTTAAGAGAATCCGCTCCAGCTTACAGGTACAGGAAAGGACTTTCTAAGCTGGACTCCAGTAATGCAGACGTAAAGACGGACAACTGACAAGAGAGGACTCTTAGAAACTAAAAATGAAAAGCTTCTGTAAGGCCCCAAATGCCATCACTCTAGTGAAGAGGCAACCTGAAATTGAGACCCTAAAGAGTCTGTGCTCCCATCTGCTAGCATTTACCATATTCAGAATTTAAACTGACCACTTAAAACATGTAGTTGTCAATGTGTTTGAAAGCAGCAGTAACAAGCACCAAGCACACTGCATATCAATATGAGTGACATTCATGAGGAATCTTTGCCAGACAGGAAGAAAAGGGTGAAATTGTTGGCATCCTTTTTTTTTTTTTTAAGATTTCTTTATTTTGTGTTTATGACACACCAGAAGAGGGCATCAGTTGCCCATTACAGATGGTTATGAACCACCATGTGGTTGCTGGGAATTGAACTCAGGACCTCTGGAAGAGCAGTCAGTGCTCTTAACCGCTGAGCCATTCTCCAGCCCTTGGCATCCTTTTATATTCCTGAAAATGTGCTTCCTGGCTGGCTCAATGGAAGAGAGCAGCAATGCTTTTCCTGTCTTCCAGGTATCCCAAGAGCATACTACACACCTGACAAAGAAAACACAGCATACACACAAGAGAAGAGGAAACACTACTGATGAAAATGGCCCTGCACTTTACAGACCCCCAGAGAGACTTGTAGAACCTGGCACGGAGCTGTCCTATGAGACTGGTACTTCCCTGTAATGTCGTTTTCTATCAGTGTGACCAGGGCGCATTACCTTCCTCCGGAATCTTAATTTCCTCAGCACTAAAATAGAACTAACAGTAGAAAGTCCCTGTTTAGTGATGAAGACCATTCCTGTAAGTGTGGGTTATGTAAATATAGAGGTGGAAGGGAAGCAGTTAATGAAACTTTGGAACATTGGAATACAATGGAATTGTATTTGCAATTGGAATACAACAGAATTTTATCCAATTATAAAGAACATAGAAATATGCAGGGTCTAGATAGGGCTGGAAAACCATGGATGAAGTAAGATAAACCTGGCTCAGAAAAACAGGTACCATATACTCTCTTTCACATTTGGCCTCAGCCTCTAACTGTTAAATATGTATATCCAGGCAGGAGTAAATATGAGGACAGGAAAATAGGAAGGGACCCATGAGACTGGAGGGAAAATAAGAGGCTTTAAAGATATGAAATACCAATTTTTGAGAGTGTTCCTGTGGGTCCTACCCATAGGCTTTTGATTTGTCTCATTCAACCGGACATACCTGTAAGAAACCAGGAGGCCAAGGAAAGCCTCAGCCAAGGAAGGTCTTCTATGCCAGTAGCTCGTGTCAAGCCTCTCTCTGTGGCTGCTCTGGGGTTTATCAAGCTCTGTCTCTCCAATTTCTTCCTACCCTGGACTCTGGGACCATCTCCTCTTCTCTTCCTGCTGCCCACGTTACTGTTGGTTCTCCCTCCTAAGTTCCAAGACAAGCTACTTCAGCAGACCTGTCAGATAATTCATCCTACTTGCTTGATTTCACTGATTCACATGAATCACACCTGCCTCCCCGGGGAGCTTGCTGATTCTAGCAGACTGGCTGACCAGGAAGCTGGGGTTGCAGTTCCTGCCCACCACCACCACCACCACCTTTGCCAGCACTAGGGTTATAGGAACAGGGTGAAGGTATGTGCTATGAAATATGGTGAATGTGGCAGCTGTAAGGAGGTACCTGGCAGGCAGGGACCTGGGAAAGGGGTAGAGGCAGAGAAATAGGGGGGGTGGAGAAGGACAGAGGGAGAAAGAGAGGCCAGTAAGGGACACATGGGAACCGAGAAAGAGAGTGAGAAGGAGAGAAAGAAGGGAAAAAGGAGGAGGAACAAGAAGAGGAGGAGGAACAAGAACAAGAAAGAAGGCAGAGGGGCTGGGGGTCGTGATGCTGGCGGCAGCACAGGTCAGAAGATAGCAGCAGGCGATGACATAAGTTATTGCTAGGTTTCTATTTGGGTGTGTCGATACCCGACTGGCAAGCACTTCGCTGATTAAGCTGACCTTACAGCAGGAAAACCAGGCTGCTTGAACCATTCTTAGTTGAAGAATTTAAAATAGCCCGGCCACGCCAGGTTATGGTGTGATGAGAGGGTCACTCATCTCCCTCTCTCCTTCCTGTCCCTGAATGTGTCACCACATCCAGTGTCTGGGAGCTCGATCCTTCCCCAGGTCCACCTGGCACCCTAATCCTTTAGCAACTGAGGCCTGGCTTGTGGATGAACTCCAGGGTTCTGCCAGGTCGACTTCCTCCCCCACCCTCCTAACTTAGCCGTGTTCCGGTTCATTCTGTCTTCGTCTCCAGTGGACTCCATCGGACTCCACCGGACTCCACCATCCTAACTTAGCCATGTTCCGGTTCATCCTGTCTTCCTCTCCCACGGGCTTTGCACACCTGACTACAAACTTTGAAAGGAGCCTTCTCCTCTGGTGTTCAAGGGTGGAGACCCATGCCCGGAAGGGATGGGTGGAGGAGGATGTGGGGAGGAAGGTAGATCTTCCAGAAAACAGTGTTCTGTAAGGAAACAAGGACAAGAGGAACAGACGCCTGAACATCCCGTGTACAAAGACAGGAATCAGGAGAAAAAAAGAGTCACGGTCAAGTGGATGCCAAAGAGATTGTGTTAGATCTGTCAATACTCAAGGCAGAGCTGCGTCATGCTGCAGGAGCCTTTGGGAGGACTGGTTAGCACGGGGTCTCCTTAAAGGACTGCGTGAGCCCTCCCATCCCTGACATTGCTAAGACAGAAGGGGGCGCTTACGCAAGCTGGTGCAGCCACTGTGGAAATCAGTGTGGAGAGTCCTCAAAAAAAAAAAATCTATAAATAGATCTACCCTGCGCCCCCGCGATAGCACTCCTGGGGATTTATTTACCTGAAAGACTCCGTGCCAACGTGCCACAATGATGGCGGCCCATCAGCGTTTGCTGTAGCAGGATTCACAATGTGGAAGTTGTGGCTCCTAACAAGGTGGCCAGAGAAATGGAAGAGGAAGATGCAGTCATATATAGTTTGCAGGGTTATATGCAGTCACGGTAAGCATGTCATTGGCTAGGTCCTTCTACATCAATCACTAAGAAAATACCCTGAAAGAAAGGAGAGAAAGGACAGAGTTGAGTTGGCCTAGCGCCGGGCTTGAGGGCTAGAAGCTGCAGCAGAGTGGAAATTCTCCCACTCCTCAAGGCTCCAGGTATCCCAGCACCAGGCCACAGCGGACAACCTACCTCAGCTATGCACGGCTTAGTACACAGATGAGAATGGCCACCGCCACCATGCCACCCAGGTGCCGCCTTTCACCTTCCCCATGTCCCCTGCAGTGCCATGGACGATCCACAGCTGGCAGAACTGGTGCAATGCCCTGCCATCAAGAAACTCAAAGAAGAGCATCAGAGAAAATGGCTGTATCTCCTGTAAACGTGCCCTGGAACGTCTGTAATTTCTACTCTCAGAACCTTTTTTAAAAAGATGATGATGATGATGATGATGATGATGATGATGATCAATTCAAGATGGCAGAAGCCACGGGCCCTCACTTGCACGACTACTTTGCAGCTCATTGAGCAGATGCTCAGTCCCTCTTGAGGCTTGGGCAACAGACCCAGTACACAGCATGGGGCGGCTGCTCTGGCGGTTGCTGCGTGACTGCCCAAGGGCTTTGGAATGTCTTACTCAGTGAGCAGGTGGGCCAGCCTTCACTGGGAGGACAGAGAGCTAGACAGCAGCCTGGAGCTCTTTTGAATGCTGTCCCTAGACACCCTGCCCAGACAAAAGACAACCTGACTCTAGGCAACAACAGGATATCTGAGATGAGTCTCAGCTATAATCCAGTATTTACAGTGCTTGGGAAACCAGAGACCTTGAACCAGACCAATGACTTGTTGCAGTAAGTATTTGCATATAAAGTTATTTGGATATATATATATATCCAAGCACACACACATATATCACATATATATATAAAACATATGTGTATATATATGCACACACATACATACACATACATATAAACATACACACACATACATATACATATATGCACACATACATATACACACATACACATATGTATATGTGTATGTATATGTATATATTGTATGACACACTGCAGTTTTCAGAGAAGTGGGAAGGACTGTGGAACAAATGTCCTGCATATGGCAAAGAGGCAAAGCTGGAGGCATAGGGTGGTGACAGATGTTGAAGCTCAGCATAGCATGTCATTACCACGTAGGGCTGGCAGGATGGTCAGCCACAGCCTAGAGCTCAAGCAGGCAATGGCAAGATGCTCAAGATGGAGAAAAGTTCATTTTCTAGATTGGGCCTCCTTGAAAAGGCGTGTTTATCATGTGGGAAATAGGAGTTTATCATGTGGGATGGGAGTAGGGTAAGGAGAATATTCTAGAGGAAACAGCAAGCTCAGAGACATGCTGTGTAAAAAAAAAAATGCATAGGGCTGAGTCAACGGTTAATTGGTTAAGAGCACTTCCTGCTTTTGCAGAGGATCCAAGTTCAGTGCTGTTAAGCACCTATATGGGGGCTCACAACTATTTGGAACTCTAGTCCCAGGGGACCCAAAGCCAGCTTCTAACTTTTCTGGGTACCAGGTACACCTGTGGCACACATGCATACATAAAAATATAATTCATGCACATAAAAATCTAATTAATTTTAATAGGGAAAAAAAGAACAATTAAAAAAAACACCAACAGGTGGGCTTGCAAGCTGGTACAACCACTCTGGAACTCGGTTTGGTGGTTCCTTAGAAAATTGGACATAGTATTACCAGAAGATCCAGCAATACCACTCCTGGGCATATACCCAGAAAATGTTCCAACTTGTAATAAGGGTACATGCTCCACTATGTTCATAGCAGCCTTATTTATAATAGCCAGATGTCCCTCAACAGAGGAATGGATACAGAAAATGTGGTACATTTATACAATGGAGTCCTATGCAGGTTAAAAACAATGAATTTATGAAATTCTTAGGCAAATGGATGGATCTGGAGGATATCATCCTGAGTGAGGGAACCCAGTCACAAAAGAACACACATGATATGCACTCATTGATAAGTGGATATTAGCCCAGAAACTCAGAATACCCAAGACACAATTTGTAAAACACATGAAACTTAAGAAGAAGGAAGACCAAATTGTGAGTACTTCAATCCTTCTTAGAAGGGGGAACAAAATACCCATGGAAGGAGTTATAGAGACAAAGTTCGGAGCAGAGACAGAAGGAAAGACCATCCAGAAACTCTCCCACCTGGGGATCCATCCCATAAACAACCACCAAACCCAGACACTACTGCAGATGCCAACAAGATTTTGCTGACAGGACCCTGATATAGCTGTCTCCTGAGAGACTCTGCCAGTGCCTGGCAAATACAGAAGTGGATGCTCACAGTCATCCATTGAATGGAACACAGGATCCCCAATGAAAGAGCTAGAGAAAGTACCCAAGGAGCTAAAGGGGTTTGCAACCTTATAGGAGGAACAACAATATGAACTAACCAGTTCCCTCAGAGCTCCCTGGGACTAAACCACCAATCAAAGAAAACACATAGTGGGACTTGTGTCTCTAGCTGCATATGTAGCAGAGGATGGCCTAGTTGGTCATAAATGGGAGGAGAGTTCCTTGTCCTTGTGAAGGTTCTATGCCCCAGGATAAGGGAATGCCAGGGTCAGGAATCGGGAGTGGGTGAGTTGGGGAAGCGTGCGGGGGGGGGGGGGGGGGGGGAGGGATAGGAGATTTTTCAGAAAGGAAACTAGGAAAGGGGATAACATTTGAAATGTAAATAAAAGAAAATATCTAATTAAAACAAAACAAAAACCCAAATGCTTGTTAATATAAGAACTTGATTACCTTTTTTGACACCAAGCTACTTGTAAATAAAAGAAACTGTGACCCCAGTGTGGTAGCTGATGGCCAGCTAGTGGATTATGTAAAGTGATACAGTTACGCCCAGGAGGTAAATGTTGCCACAACCCAGGTGAGCTGTGTTCTTGGGAAGGGAGCTTAGCATAGCTAATCCCCAATGTTGGGTTCCGTTTTGGCTACATTGAGTCTCATTCACAATTTGTACTCTTGACTTACTTTTTTTTGGACAGAACTAGACAGAGAAGTTTCAAAAGCAAAACAAAAGAAAACAAGATCCAATATCTGCAGGAAAATAATTCATGGATGCTCTGTAGAGCAAAGGCAAGCGGACTCTCAGGAAGATAGCACCTTACTCTCAGGATAATGCCCTGTGTATCAGTGCCTTCCCTAAGGGTTTAAAAGGAAATGAACACAGCATTCTCACGGTAGTATTTAGAACTTGATTATTTGCTAGAATTGTTAAACATGTTTGACAAAAATCTTTTTTTATGGTATGCCCCTTGAATCTGGCATCTAAGCTGGCCCAGTGGTTCATTCATTCCTCTTATTTCATAATGAGCACAGGATTTAGAAATCCCCTAAGCATGCCCTGGAAGACATCCACAATTGGCACACTCAACTCACCTCCACCCCTCTATTGCATAATGCTTCTCTCTTTCTAGATTTTTTTTTTTACTATATCAATGCAAATAGTGTTTTCCTTTTCAGAAACACAAGCCTCTTGATATAATTTAGGAAATGTCAGTAGTCACAATGGCTTGGTAGTGTGTACTGGAGATAATGATAAGGATATTTAGACTGAGTCATATCCACCTATTTACACTCTATCCTTTAAAGGGTGTTATAGGATTTAGGTTATCTTTAAGTTAATCCACACAGGGTAATAAAATGTAAAACGAAGTGACCAGTGTTGCAGCATAGCCACTGTGCTCGAGGTGAAAGGGTGCTTATCTGTGATGGGTGCTTCACAGATCTTATTGAACTGGGTTTGCTTCAGGTACATTCATTTGATTACACTGTTTGGTCATTGGAGACGGCACCTGTTGCACACACGGAGCAGTGAGTTCCTTTCTCAGGGTTGAACAAAGGTTCAGTCAATCCTTTTCACGGGCTTTTGATGAACACCTTGTATAGGGCAGGCACTATACCCAGGGCTGGACATTTGCAGATGAGAGGAATCTCTTTCTCTAGATGAGCTGGGGACACAGGGGTAAGGCTTGTGTTAGAGCTCTCTGCCTGGGAGACTGTACAAGTGATCTGATGCTACCATAATGAGTAACAACCAACTAATGGCTTCAGTGGTATATAATAACTGTAATTGTCCACTTGTTGGGAGTGATGTGGCTGTGGTCCTCCTGGCTGCTATTGGCTAATCAAGGGTGGCCTTAGCTAGGACAACCATGGTAATTTGGATCTGCCTGCCTTTCTTCCTTTCTCTCTTCCTCTTTCTTTCTTTCTCCCTTCCTTTCTTTCAGATTTATTATTATATGTAAGTACACTGTAGCTGTCTTCAGATCTGCCAGAAGAAGGCGTCAGATCTCATTACAGATGGTTGTGAGACACCATGTGGTTACTGGGATTTGAACTCAGGACCTTCAGAAGAGCAGTCAGTGCTCTTAATCGCTGAGCCATCTGCCTTTCATCCCTATTATTTTAGCTGGAATAGCTATTATTATTCTCACAGAAGCAGCTTAGACACAGGCCTGACTGTATATGTGATTTTTCTTTGTTTTTATTTGAGACAGGCTCTTACTCTGTAGCCCAGGCTAGCCCTGAACTCTGCAGTGATCCTCCTGTCTCTGTCTACCAAGCCTTAGGGTTATAGACATGTGTCACCACCCCAGCTACTGGACAAGCAATTTATTTATTTATTTATTTATTTATTTTTGACGATTTCATCCATGTATGTAATGTATTTTTATACACTCACTCCCCTTTACCCTCTACTCCTGCCCCCACTCCTTCTGAACCCCATCTTCCCCCCAAAATCTCCTTTCCTACTTTCGTGTCCTTTGTGACCAGTTTTTTAATTAGGGTTGTTTGCCTGAGCATGGGTAGGGCCCCCTTACAAACATAAAACAATAAGCATGCGATTGGAGGGCTTTGGAGAGATGACACCAAATGCTACCCTCAAGTCACTGCACCAACCCTAAATGGCATGGGGGTTTATTTATTTGTTGACCCAAGATCATGGTTTTCTGTTTGCATTGCTTTCTTCTTCCTGTTTTATCCAGATCATACAAAAAGACCGAGTTCATGTATAGATGGTTCTCTGCCTCTTGCCTGCCATCTCACTGTTGAGAACAGCATACCACATCCTTCACTGTCCTGCCCTAAAGGAAATCTGGGCCATATCTCACGGCTTCTTCTGCCTCATCTTAAGTGACAGCCCCACAGTGGGACAGTTGTCCCCCCTGCTCCATACGGCTGCCTGCACAGCATCCTGACTCCCCTTTTCTAAAGATGCCTGGCTTTGAAGTTGATGTTAACCAGGCTCCTTACCCTGATTGTGACCATATGGCTGCTGTCCCACCTCAGTCCTGCTCATGGTGTTCCTTCTAGATCAGTGGTTCTCAACCTTCCTAATGTTGTAACTGTTTAATACAGTTCCTCATGTTGTGGTGACCTCCAACCATAAAATTATTCCCTTACTACTTCAGAACCATAATTTTGCTACTGTTATGAATCATCATGTAGATATCTGACATGCAGGATATGTGATGGGACCCCTGAGTAATTCTTTTAAGGGTAGAGACCCACAGGTTGAGAACCACCAATCCTGACCCATCATGCCTGAAATCTCTGGCACCCCGCTTCTAAGAGCCTGCCCCCTCATGTTAGCTCTGCAACACCCTTGTCCATTTTTTTCCTCCTCTAATCCAGCTCCAACCCCGCCATCATCCTTACAGTCACCCCAGTGAAGCTCAGTCCTTCTGCTGCATAACCAGACTTGGTGGCATACATCTTTAATCCCAGCACTTGGGGTGTGGGAATCACAGGAGTATACTGCTACACCTGGCCCTTTTTGAGGTTTTGAACACAGCTGACTATTTCTTTCTCCATGATGCAATTTCTTTCCATGGCTTGCAGGACCCCACACTGGCCCTACATACCATCTCTGTGTTAACTTTCAAATGTGTACCATCAGCTAGAGATCTCCTCCGATCTCTGGATTGGTGTATATAACCGTCCACTTGATATTTCTACTTGGATGTCCACTAGGCAACTTGAACTTGACTCTTTTAGAATTCAACTCCTGAATTTCCAATCCTCAAACCTAACTCCTTTTTCAAAAAAAAAAAAAAAAAAAAAAGGCTGTGTATCTCTAGCCAGTCTTCACATCTGATGAATCAGTGAATGATTTGAATCTACTTTTTAGCTGTATATTTTAAATGGTCATCGTAGTATCTACTACCCCATCAATATGCCATCCTGCGACCTTCTCTTCTGCTCGACCTTCTAACTGATCTCGGGGAGTTTACCCTGGTCCTCTTACAATGTGAGTCACTCAGTTATCCACAATGGTTCCTGTAATGTCATCTCTAAATCCCTGCCCCTCAGAAGCCTCTGAGTTTAACTTAAGACAAGACCAAAGTTTCACTAATAATGGAAAAGGCAATGTGTCCTACCCTACTCATTGCTGTCCGTCAGAGAGTATAGCCCATGTAGCCAGTCCAATGGGCTTCCTGTGAGCCCTAAGAGCTTTTGCATTTTCTCTTCCCTTTATCTACTGTGTTTCTTCCGATATTTTCTTAGCCTTCGAGTTCTTTGTCTCTCCCCTCAAATGTTATATTCTTCTACCTTCTAGTCATGAAGATCCCCCCCAAACACAATCTGTCTATCTTCTCTTACAGCATGCATATTGGATGGGTGAGAAACATAACAATATTAACTGACAACACTCTACAAAGAAGGTGTCTGAGTTAGGGTTTTACCGCTGTGAACAGACACCATGACCAAGGACAACATTTAATTGGAGCTGGCTTACAGGTTCAGAAGTTCAGTCCATTATCATCAAAGCAGAAGCATGGCAGCATCCAGGCAGGCAGGGTGTAGGAGGAGCTGAGAGTTCTACATCTTGTTCTGAAGGCAAACAGGAGAAGACTGGCTTCCAGAGAGCTAGGATAAGGGTCTCTAAGCCCACCCTCACAGTGACACACTTCCTCCAACAAGGCCACACCTATGCCAACAAGTCCATGCCTCCTTGTGGTCCCTTGGCCCTGGGCAAAGCATATTCTGACCGCCTCAGAGGGCTTCACCTGTGTTTGCTTCACAGGTGTTCTCCATACCCAAAGCAGAGCCTGGCCTATAACAGACACTCCACAGGTATTTTGGACCTTATAACATGAAAGAGGTTGTGATAGACCGTAGAGACACCAACTCTGAAAAGGTACTTAATGGCAAACTGAGGAGTTAAGAATCAAGTCTGTAATGTGTTCCAATGCAGTGTTTGAATCTAGGATGTGCTAGAGATTAGAGTTGTACAGGAAGCGATCACGCCAGTGGCTGAGTGATGACCAGAAAGGATGGGATGGAAGAGGAAAGAAGAGTTGAGGGCTCGCTGACATAAATCCAATCAAGAAAGACTGAAAGCCTGAGCAAAAATGGTGGCTCCCAACATAAGGGGGACACATCCCATGGCTACTCAGGGGTAGAACATACAGACCTTAGCTATTAGCATAAAGCACAGGGTTACAGCCCACCACAAGACCCACTAATGTCCTTTCCAGACTCCACCCCGTTAGGCAATCATAGTTGGTTTTGAAGCCGAGGTAGACTTCTAGAAGCCTGATGCGGCTTTGGCAATTCAAGCTCCTGGTTCTGCCAAGGCACACAAAGATGCCTGGGCCTTACTGGGCATCCTGACTCTTTGTTCCCCCACTTTATCATCCCCCCTTACCTGTTAAGGGGCCTCAAGAAAACAACAACCAAAGACAAATTTAAGACTGCATTCTCTTTCCCCCTAACTCTGATTTATTCTAATTCCACCTTCCACCTCACCCCCACACCTAACTCTGATTTACTCTAATCTAACCTGTTCTTCCACTGTTGAAACAAACACTTTAAACACAGAGATTAGGGCTCTCTCTCTGCCATGAAATTCCTACACAGTTGTCCACTGCCAGATCCCACTTAAAGAAGGAGGCTCTACTTAGGGCAACTGTCCATTTGATAGTAATGTTTCTAGCAACTAACATCCCGCCCTCCTAAGTTGCAGGTACATCCCCAAATGCTAAGGTCAAACTTAGAGAAGGTTACCCAAGCTCTCTAAACACAGCTACTTATCCAGTGCCTTGGGCTTGGTAAACAATGCAGGGTTGGTGGCTAGGGTAAGAGAGCATGGACCCCTTAGCTCTGTCAGACCTGCCATCCACATTGTGGGCTGATGAATACTGAGCAGGATGAAGAGTGTTAGAACCCTCAAATAAAAGGAACTCACGGAGAGACTCATTCTCTTGGTGGCATTGTGGTCAGAAAAGTCCATGCAGTCAAGAAGAGCCATGGAGACACTCCAGGAGAAATAGCCTGGGGAGGCAGGAGCGGGATCCTGTAAGTAGCATATATATTAATATTAGTAATTGTTATGTCTGTTTAAACTTGTTTAGAAGCTGGTTCTGAAACCAAGATTCATACATGCACCCTTTCAGATCCAATCATGATATTGGCATGCACACACACATACGCACACATACCTCTGACAGAGAGGGAAGAGAACTGACAAACAGCTCAAGAGTATAAACAGTGGAGCCTTAGGAGAGATGGCTCAGTGGTTAAGAGCACTGGCTGCTCTTTCCAGAGGACCTCGGTTCAGCTCTCAGCACCCACATGGTGACTCAAAAACATCTGTAACTCCAGTTTCAGAGATCCGGTGCCCACCTCTGGCCTCTATGGGCATTTGACATGTATTCATATACATATGGACATATATTCAGGCAAAACACCATATATGTTAAGCAAAATACTAATAAAAAAAATTAAACCCATTGTGCCCTTAAAAATAGCTTAAAGGTTAACTATTTCGAACAGAGGTTACTATCGTTTATTCCATGATATAAGAGTGCCTACAGTAGGAAAAAGAAGCCCAACGTTCAGCCATGGAAAACTCATCTATGGAGAGAAAACTCAGTTGGGAACAAAGTTGACTGCCTCATCATCCCCTGATGGTTTCTGCTAGAGGTTGTGAGTGTCTGACTTCACGGTGCTACCATTCTGATGTTTGTACTTTTACTTGGAAGCTTCGCCCAAGGGGATGCTGTGCTCTGCCTGGGACACTCTCTCCTATGAGCTCCAGCCAGCTGCCTTCATTTTACTTGATTTCTGCTGGTTGCCATGGGTACCCTACCTAATGTCATATTTGTCTTCTACTATTTGTACTATTGGGAACTCAAGCTGGCTGCTATCTATCTATTGCCTATCACCTATCTCTCTATTTTATCTATATAATAATATATTAATATATTGGCAATATATTGATATATAACCAATACATATTATATCTCCAAAGTAAAGGAATATTAATATATATATTTATGCTATATATATGTATATATATATATATATATATATATATATATATATATATATATATCACTCATGCAAAACCAAAAGTTTATCCACTGAAGATTATCCTCTTAATCACACAGAATATAACTGTTGTCCTAAGATAAATGCACCAGATGTGGTTTCTTCTTTGAAGGAGTGGCTCTTTCAAAATATAGGAGGGGGCAGGATATGGGATAATCATAAGAATGGTGATAGACCCCACAGAAACTGGTCCCCCGTGCATTCCTGCTGGAGCAAGGGGAACAAACACCTCCCGTATCTAAAATTACAAAACTTACAGGCCAAACATATAAAGATTTTTGGTTTTCTGCATATCATTTTCTCCCTTGTCCTTTTTGTGATTAACAAAACTATTCAGTATGTAATATCACTGATAACTCTACAGGCAATGCTGGAAATGTCAATCAATGTAAAGCGTCCTCTAAATCTTAAATTCTGTGGGATGGAAAAAAGGAAGGAAGGAAGGAAGGAAGGAAGGAAGGAAGGAAGGAAGGAAGGAAGGAGGGAGAAAGGGAGGGAGGAGGGAGGGAGGGAGGGAGGGAGGGAGGGAGGGAGGGAAAGAGAAAGGTATAAAAATCCAAATGGTGCCGGGCGTGGTGGCGCGCGCCTTTAATCCCAGCACTCGGGGGGCAGAGGCAGGTGGATTTCTGAGTTCAAGGCCAGCCTGGTCTACAAAGTGAGTTCCAGGACAGCCAGGGCTACACAGAGAAACCCTGTCTCGAAAAACCAAAAAAAAAAAAATCCAAATGGCAAGAAGGTTTGTCTAAGAAAACAAGAAGAAGCTTGGTGGTTATGGGCACATTAAACAGGTGGCCTTAATTTACCATGGTGGGTATTGTATGTAGTTTTTATTCAACTCTTTTTACAAAAATAAAATGAGAATGAACAGTTAAGTAGGTAAGACATCTTTAAAGGGGTATAAGGTTTATTTTTGATAAACATGGTTAAATACTCTTAAAGGCCAGCTATGTCTTAGTTGCTAGTCTATTGCTGTGAGGAGACATCATGACCAAGGCAAATCTTATAATGAAAGCATTTAATTATGAGATTGCTTACAGTCTTAGAAGGCTAGCCCATGGTTATCATAGTGCAAGGTAGACAGGCATGGCACTGGAATAGTAGCTGAGAGCTTTATATCTGATCCACAGATATAAAGGCAGAGGGAGGGAGGAACACAGGGGGGGGAGAGAGAGGGGAGAGAGAGAGAGAGAGAGAGAGAGAGAGAGAGAGAGAGAGAGAGAGAGACCTACACCTCAGCAACACATCTCCTCCAACAAAACCACACCTGCTACAAGGCCACGCCTCCTAATCCTTCCCAAACAATTCCACTTCCCAATGAATAAGCATTCAAATATATAAGACTATAGGGACCATTCTTATTCAAACCACAACAGATTATCTGTAATTGTTGCTAATATTCTTGTCCCTGGGAGCAGTAAAACAACATTTACACACACACACACACACACACACACACACAACTTCAATAACAAACTGAAGTTCAATTCAATTAAAGTTCACTTTGCGGGAGTCAATACATTTTTGAACTTCCTTTCAGAGCCTATGTAAGGTGTTACTTACAGGTATATGGTGTTCCGCTCCCAATTGACCATACCCAAAAGTCTTATCCAGCAGCTATGAGACCTTCTTCATCACCACTTAGATGGAGCCCCCTCCATCTTCCTCAGGCTCTGTGTACTCTAACTCCTCTCTGGGCTACTCTGAGAGTTGTCAGATAATAGGCAGCCATTGGATACTCCAATGAGAATCTTATGCCTTTATTGGTGGGGGTGGGGGAGAGTAGTCATCCACATTGCTACTGGATGATCTTTTCCAAAGATACAGCTAAGTTCCCCCAGATCATAGTTGCTTGGCTCAGAGGACAGTTACTCATGTCACCGTGATAAAATAAAATTTCATCCTGAGAATAAAATATAAAAGAAAACAAGGATGCCGGACATGGTGGCGCACGCCTTTAATCCCAGCACTCGGGAGGCAGAGGCAGGCGGATTTCTGAGTTCGAGGCCAGCCTGGTCTACAGAGTGAGTTCCAGGACAGCCAGGGCTACACAGAGAAACCCTGTCTCAAAAAACCAAAAAAAAAAACAAAAAAAAAAAAAAACAAGGAGCTGGAGAGATGGCTCAATGGTTAAGAGAACTGACTGCTCTTCCAGAGGTCCTAAGTTCAATTCCCAGCAACCACATGGTGGCTCACAACCATCTGTAATGAGATCTGATGCCCTCTTCTGGAGTGTCTGAAGATAGCTACAGTGTATTCATATAAATAAAATAAGTAAATAATCCTTTAAAAAATAAAACAAAACATAGAAAGATTTAATCTAAGTCACAGAACATTTGTAGCAGATAAGACCTAACGATGACATATGCTTTGTGGTGAAAGAGTATAAAAAGTTCAAGACAATAATACTTACTGTCTGATAAACCAATGGGAGGTGCTCTTAAAATAATGATTTACTTGTTCACAAAAAATTTAGTTTAAAAGCAAACGTATGTATGATCAATATAATTGCTTGGTTTACTAACTTTAAAAAGCTTCAGTCACTTGGGAAAACTGAGTCATGAAAAAGTGTTTGGTTTTGTTGTCTAAAATAAATCGAAATGTTACACAGAAGTTAAAATTACAAGATTGGTGAGGCCGTGCTTCTGGATGTTCAACAACCAAAGCCTGATGACCTCCCTCCCTACCAAAGATAAGAGGATCATAAAAGACTGACAGTGTTGTAATCCTTGTCATCCATGATCACCTGAGACCTGGGGCATGATGGGATGCCTCTATTAAGTCACCTGTTCCCTAGATCAGAAGGCCATTTGGTCTCCAAAGAGACTGAACAGTTACCAGTACACATCCTACAGGTTGAAGCATCAATGGAGGACGTGTTCCCTGTGCTTCCTAAGGAGGCTACATGTTCAACAGTGCCCTGACTCATCCCTACAGATAACACTACTGGTAGAGAAAAATCAACCAAAGTCATGGGTCTCCTTATATGTTCTTATGAGGAAACTCTAAGGAGTCTCAGCTAGCATCAAAAATTTAATAATAATAATTTTTTAAAAGCCCACAGATACCTGCCTAACATTAATTTAAAAGAAAAAAAAAGACATCATCCAAAGAGCATTAACTGTAGCTCAAGCCTGTGGTCCTAGCATTTGGAAGGCTGAGGCAAGAGGGGTCATCGCAACTCCAGGCTAGCCTTGGCTACACAGTGATTTCTAGGCCAGCCTGGGCTAAAGAATGACCCCCCCCCATCTTGAAGACATAAGGATTAGCTCACAGGGGTAAATGTTTATGATATAAGGGAGGGAGACTCTGGAGTCATCCTCTGCCAGTGTGTATACCAATCCTCTCGAGTCCTAGCCATAAAGAGCTCCAGTGTCCATGAGACAGCATTGGCATAGTTACACAGAGAACATCACATAGCAAGAAAACAAGGCATGAAACAGCTCAATGAATCATACAAGGATGCTCTGTGTCTGAATTGTACTTTGGAACTTAATTATCTTAAAGCAGAAACAAAGGGCTGAGATGACATAGGGAAGGGCTTGCTTTGCAGGCCTAAGGGGCAGAGTTTGGTTTCTAGCTTCCACAAGCTGAGCATGGTGGCCAATGTCCTTAATTCTGGTGCTGGAGATGCAGAGACAGGGGGATTCCTGGGACTTGTTGGCCAAAGTCATGAGTTCTGAGCTCAGTGAGAGACCTTTGTTTCAAAAAATAAACAAATGAAGGACAGTAGAAGACCAGACATCCTTTTGGCCTACACACAAATGCACACGCACACACACACACACACACACACACAGAGAGACAGAGAAACAGAGACACAGACAGAGACAGAGAGACAGAAACAGAGAAACAGAGAGACACAGAGAAAGAGAAAGAAAGGGAGGGAGAGAGGGAGAGGAAGGGAGAGAGGGAGAAGGAGGAAGAGAGGGAGAGGGAGGGAAAGAGGGAGGGAAGAATATACAAACCTCTGTGTGCCAGAGTGAGGCATGAACCTTGGCTGGCCAATTTTACAGACTTCTACATGCAGGGGAGGAAAGGCAAATGGCTTCCTGCGGGCAGCAGTGTGGCTGGGCAGTTGTCTTCCCTCCTTTACACGTACTGCATCCTCCAGTTCTTTGACACTGAGCAAGGGCCGCTCCTACAGTGAGTACAAGAGTAGAGCCCAGCTGTCCATCTCTAGTTCTTCAGTGTTCACATCCCAGCAGCCACTTGGAAGAAGAGAACTTTGTCTCCACGTGCCAGAAGGAACCAGGAAGTGACTGCTGAAAGTAATACGGGGTGTGTGCCGGGGGACGGGGGCAAGGGGCCTCCTCAGGTTCTTGTCATCTATACAGTGATAAGGCTTCCAGGGACACAGCTGATGGGAATCTGGCAGACCTGGGTGTGACTCACTCCCACACGGCCTGGCTGCTCTTTTGTGAAGCCTGGAAAATACCTCAGCAGCTGATTAAGAAAAGGTATGG
>LR749813.1:1077266-1155465 GCA_902729485.2 Mus minutoides
AAAAAAAAAAAAAAAAAAAAAAAAGAAAAGGTATGGTCATTATTAAATAATAGCTTAACAATTTCTCCAGATTTATTTTATTTATAAGTGTGTGTATGTGCATGTGCATGTGTGTGTGTGTGTGTGTGTGTGTATGTATGTGTGTGTGAGAGAGAGTGTGTGTGTGTGTATGTGTGTGAGTGTGTGTATGTATGTATGTGTGTGAATGTGTGTGAGAGAGAGTGTATGAGTGTACGAGTGTGTGTGTGTCTGTGTGTGTGTGTGTGTGTGTGTGTGCGTGTGAATGTGAATGTGAGTGCTAGTGCCTACAGAGGCTTCAGGTCTTCCGGAGCTGGAATTACCCTTGATGTGGGAGCAAGAACTGACCTAGGATCCCCTGCAAAAAACAGTATTGCTCCTAACCGCAGAGCCATCTCTGTAGCCCCCCGTAACTAACACCTTTAAACCCTTATTATTGCATAAAAGTGGACAAGGGACTCTGTGCACACTAATCTCAATATTTATAATATGTAAGATAGGCACTGTCATGCCTATTTTATATTGATTTTTCCAGTCAGACCTCAGCCTTTGTACTCCATGGCAGTTTAAGGTTTTTTTTCCAGATGCATCCATTGGTTTAGATGGATACATTGTGTCCACATTGTATCCACTGTGGACAATCAGATAAAGTACCACAGAGTGGGTATATGTTTTGCCCAGGAGCACACAATGATTAAGAAGTTATAATTTTCTATAACTTGCTTTTTGTCATAAAAGGCAAATTCTTCCCCCTTTAATCAAACCAGACACAGGGAAATCGATATTCTCCTTGCCAAGAGCATGCTTGTTATCCTCTTACAAGGAGAGTGAAGATATTGGACATGACATAGGAGCTAAGAAATGTTACCTCCCTAGGGTGGGGTAAAAGAAACAGATGTGATGCCTGGAAAAATAATCTTTGTACAGTCTCCTTAGAGATAAGGGCAAAATACATGAGGGAGAATGGCATACAGGACCTTCTGGGCTGGCAACTGTCTGGCAACATGCCTTCCAACCTCACCTCTGGAACCCCAGGGGTCTCTTCTCCTTCCATGATGCCCTAAAGGGATCTGATGCCCTTCTGGCTGCCTAAGAAAAGTAGACATTCCAGTATCATCTGCCATCCTCCACAGCTTAGCCCACCTACAGGGAGGCTCCTCACCCTGACTCTTCACCCCATCCCTCAACCCTCAAGGGATTCCAGCTGCCCGTACCACAGCTTTCCTGCAGGCAGAGCTTTCTGGAGCCTGTCTTGCAAGGTGGGGGTGCTGTTTCAACATAAAGGAGAGGGCAAGCAGAAGGGTTAGGTATGCAAAATGCCAAGGAGGAGGAGTTCATGAGTCAGAGAGAGAACAGCGCTGAGCCTGCAGGCAGCGAGCCTCTCAGTCATCGTGGGCACTGAGGAAGCCTAAGAAGAGAATTCCTTGGGGAGCAGCTATCACGAAGGACATTATCCCAGCTACAGGATCAGCATATCAGGTAACCCTGACATCTGAGCTGTGGATTTTGATGGCTGGAGGAAGAGGGCTAGGACAAAGGGAATGGTGTTGGGGAACACTCTGAATCACCAAGGGAATCTTCTAGAAAAGAAAAAAAAAAAAACCTCATACTGCCTACCAGAAGCTGAACCCCATCAGCTCCATCCATAAAGGATAAGAAAGAGCCTCAAATGTGGGTAGGAATGTTGTAATGGATCCCTAGTATATCTGACCATCCAGATTCTCTCCCGTTCTCCACTGAATGGGGGATCGGAGCAGGGACCTTTGTCCAGCTCAGGCAGAGCGGAGCATGGCCATTAATCAAATCAAATGGGTAGAGCAATTGCAACGAACCATCAATCAATCAAATGTCAGTTGTTCCTTTTGATAAATAAGGAATGGGAGGGGGCAGTGAGATGGTCCAGTGGGTAAGGGTGCTTGCCACCAAGCCTGAGGATCTGAGTTCCAGTCCCGAGACCCACTTGGTGGGAAAGAATCAGTTTCCACAGTTTTCCTCTGACCTCCGCACACATGGTAGGACATATATAGTACATATGTAAAATGTAAATTGTAAGAATAGGAAAGTGGCCAATGCTGTTTTGACAGTCTCAATGTGTCTAATTGGACACACAAAGGCCTTTGGAAGTCCAGAAGTTTGTTGTAGATGTGAAGTATAATGGCCTTTATGGAGCAAGCATATCAGCTGAGGTGGAGGGGACCTTCTCCTCAAACGGCCCTGGGGAATTCTATTTCATTAGGGCCAGAATATGATATGTTTAAAATAAGTATGAGATCATGCCCGTTCCCCTCAAGTTAACAAGGACACCCCAAGTGTCAAGACTGTCCCCACAGATATCGGTTCACTCCGACATTCATGGACAGGTATTTCCCTGAGCTGTGAACCCAACACTGTCCACGGGCTTACAGGTAGGTACAGTCCCTCTATCAGTCCAACTTGAGTTTGTTTGTTGGAGCGTGGTAGCTAAGGGTGTAATCCTGGCACCTGGGAGGCAGAAAATGCCGTTTGGTTGAGTTTGGGACCATCTTTGGATGTAGTGTGAGTCACTGTCTTAAGCAAAGTTTGTTTTGTGGTTGTTTTTATCTGGTAACTTAATCCCAAGAGTTTCCCAGGTCTGTAGGCTATCTGTGGTGACGGCAGTGTCCCCGACCCACCTCCATTCCCAGTGCATAGCGACTTCCTGCTGTCTCTACCTTTTGCTTGCCGGGACATTGTTTCCCTAAAGAATCTAAAGTGGAGTTGTGGGAGTCTTTAGAATGCTGGCCTCTTAGATTGATATGCAGGGTTTTTGTCTGCCTGTCTGTCTGTCTGTCTGTCTATCTGTTTAGTTGATTTTGGTCAGGATTTCCCATTTTGCTTCCAAAAGCATATGTGCTCCTGATTGGTAGGAGAAGATCTATAATCCAGGCCCTTGTAGTCAGGCCGTGGAAGGAAGCCCCCCCCCAACCCTAGTGCCTCTATGGTCCCTGCCCTTGACACAGGTCCCCCTCACCAACATCCTTCTGATGATGGTTCTCAAGACTTGAGTGTTTTCATGCCGTTTCATTCCCAAGACAGTGCTAGGCATCTGTCACTGTGACCTTTAGTGCACACCTATAATCTCAGTGCTTACGGGGTGGAGGAAGGAGGATTAGAAGTTGAGGGTCATTTCCCAATACCTGACCAGTTTGGAGACCTTGTATCAAACAAAGCTCAAAGGCCTTTCTGCTTCCTAACAATGTGATTCGTCCTCATTTCATCCAGCTAGCCATTGGTCCAGGAGGCTAAAGGCGTCCTAATGAGCTGTGGAAGTGTCGCACTCGGGAGCCAGATAAGACATGGCTGCCTCTTCAGTAACTGCAGCTCAGTGGGAAGTCTGCAGCTGTGCCCTGTGCAATTGGTGGGATCTCATGTACATTTGGGAGACAGGGGGGTAGCATTCTTTTGGGGAGAAAGAGGGCCTGTAAGTCCTCTCTTGAAGGAAGAATTGCAGTTCCCTAATGTCTCTCCAGGCTCCTTGGCAACAAGACAGGTCGGGAAGCCCTGGAAGTTGAATCTGAGGCTAACGGCCTAGAAACAGGGAATTAAAGGACAGGCAGGGTAGGTAGAGTGGGGCCCTGGGCACAAGGCCTGGGGATTTGGGTTTCATCCTGTTAATATGTTAGTCTAAGAGATTTTAGATCAAGAGAGTAACAGGAGGTGCTTTAGAAAGAGGTGTGTTGGGCTGGAGAGATGGCTCAGTGGTTAAGAGCACTGTCTGCTCTTCCAGAGGTCCTGAGTTCAATTCCCAGCAACCACACGGTGGCTCACAAGCATCTGCAATGGCATCTGATGCCCTCTTCTGGTGTGTCAGCAACGGGAACATTAAATAAATAAAAAAGAAAGAAAAAAAAGGAAAGAGGTATGTGGCCATGGGTGAGGGGAGGGGGCGAGGGACAGGAGAGAAGTGCCAAGGCCTGAAGCAGAGAGGAATTCCAGCAGCAGGCTGGACTTGGAGAGTTTTCTCCTCCCCAGTGAGCCTCCCTGAGCATCATGTACCCAGCTCTAGATTATCCTCTGCCTCCACTGTTGATTCTCAAGTTACATTCTGCCTGAGCTGGGCACTTGAATGCTTTCTAGTGGGCTGGGCAGTCTTAGCATGTGCTGCTCAGAGCCTAGTGACCAGGGACTGGACAACTTCACAAAAGCTTGCTCTTTCTGGCCAGGATTCAGGCCAAATTAAAACGGAAGCCTGGAGGCTTATACCATGATAGAACAGCAGATATAAGGTGCCAGGTCGCTCCCCAACACCCACCCTAGTACCCTGAAAATAAAAAGGGAAGAAAACACAGAGAGAGCCTGGCTAGAGGCCAGGGGCAGCTGGCACATGAGGAAGGCACAGAGCCATTAATCCCTGCAGGACAGAGTTAGCCCAGGACTGGGATAGAAGGAAAATCCTGCTCTCCTAGCACCAAGGGATGTTAGCTTTGGGCTGAAGCAGTTAGAGGACCTACCTATAAAATTCTAGTCCAGGTTCTGGATGTCCGAGGGTTGAATTCTTGTCTAGTTATCCTCCCCAATACTCTACTGCTTCTTATCTTTGTTCTACAGCATTGTTCTCAGATTATCGGGTGGAGAAGTTCTCTATCTTTGAGCAATGGAGCAGGAAAAACCACAGTTAAACCACGGTCAATAAATGAAATAGTTTCTAACTATTCCCTCTTGGACCTCAGATTTAGGAACTGGTCATCTCCTAAGCCATGGGAGCTCAGGCAACAAGGCAGGGAGTACTGTTCATTGACACAGTCCCTATGCTAGATCATGGGCTGTATGTGTACATGTGAGTCTATGAGGACTATACATGTGCATGTGTGAGTCTATGGGGACTGTGCACACGTGAGTCCATTACCCTCTGCAGTATTCCCTTCAGATAGGCCCTCTCGCTGGACATTGGGGCCAGCAAGCCCAAAGCATTCTCCCACAACACAGGATACCTAGATGGCACCCAGATGGCTGTGCCTTGCGTTCTGTGGGTGCTGGGGATATGAACTCACATTCCCATGCTTGGGCAGCAAGTGCTCTTAACTACTGAGCCTGGCAAAGTGCTAGGATGTGTTGGCCACAAAGGGATGAGGGCTAGAGAGACAGATCCACGGGTCCGCTTACCTTGAGAGCACCAAGACCTGAGTTTGATTGTTAGAACTCACATTTTAAAAAGCCAGGCATGGCAGTACTCACTTGGAATCCCAGAACTAGAAATCCCAGAGGCTCATTGACCAGCCAGCCTAGACTATTAGGCCAGCTCCATGTCAGTGAGAGACCCTAAGGGGGCAGGAGCATGTGTGGGGTGGAGAGAGGGAGAGAGAAAGAGAGAAATGGCACAAAAGCCTATTGTGGCCATCACACAATAGGCATACATATACATACACATACACAAAAAGTAAGGAAGAAGACTGATCCTCATCTGATCCTTTTGGTCATTCAGAGGAAAAGCCAGATTGTCGGTGAATGCGAGAGATGGCAGGGGTGGGGGGATGCCACTGCCACACAAAGTCTCGTGAGGATCATGACACATTTCCATAATCTTCAAGGGGACTTCCAGGGGAAGCCGAGAGCTGGCAAAGCATGCCCTACCTCTTGAGGAAACAGGTTACAGACTCCAAGAATCACCTCTGCGGCTGCCTCCTCCTCAACCCTCTCTCTAATACCTCCCTCCATGTTCACAGGAAGCATGAGAGCTGACTGGCACTGACTGTCACATACACACACAAGCACTCACAGATGTACATACACATGCACACACATACACACACATGCATATTCACACATGTACACACACATATATACACATACACACATGTAAACAAAAGCATATACATACACATGCATACACACATGCACACACACATATATACACATGCACACACATGCATATGCAGACACACATACACAAGCACTCACACACATACACACACATGCACACACATACACACACTCACACAATACACATGCACACACACATATATATATACTTTTTGACTCAACAATTCGCTTCTGCGCATTGAATCTTACATGTGTGTAGGTAGGAAGCTTGTGACTGCAGCCTTTGAAATAAGGGAGCTTGGAAACAACCCAGGAGCCCTTGGTTAGATAAACTGTTGTGTGTCCACACAATAGGATTCTGTGTGGTACAAAAAAAAAAAAAAACCCAAGGAAATGCTTTGTGTGTTCTGAGTCTCCCAATTATGTTTACAAGAGGAAAAAAGAACAAAGAAAGAAAGAGGGCAAAGCACTCTGGGTAGAGAGTTGATAACAAGACAGGCTTGGAGGTGGGGTTCTCTCTGGGTACCAAGGACACCCTCCATTGACAGCTCGCTGTCCCTTATCCCATTCCTTTGAAATATGTCCTAGTGCCAGTCCTAAGACTCTTTCCCAAATTTTTGAAGTATCCTTGTTCTTGATCCCTGAACAACAGCAATTTTAATTCTGCTATACTAGTCCCAGTGATAATTTGTGCAATCAAACTAGCTCATATAGTCAGCATCTGATTGCCCCTGAAGGGTTCTTTTTTTGTTGTTGTTGTTGGTGGTGGTGTAATGGTACCTTTACTAAAATTCTTTCCAAAAACATGAAGAATTGCTGTGTCTTCCTGTGACTCTAGTTCCTCAGTTGACCTTGTTAACTCCCACCAAAAAAAGCAAGCTGTTTTCCTCCCTGCTGGCGGGGCCTTCTTGGTAACCTCTGTTGTGGCTGCAGGTTTGGCTGGAGGAGCTTTAACCCATTCTCTTCTCACCACCGCCAAATGATCCCAACAATTTGCATTGGCAGTGGAGGCCTCCGTTGAGTCTTTAGCTTCTTTGCAGAGACAATTAACTTCCTTCACCCAACTTGCCTTACAGAATCGACAAGCACTTGATTTGCTGACCGCTGAGAAAGGTGGCACCTGTCTCTTTCTGAATGAGTCAGACATTGTAGAATCCAACAGTTACATAAAATTAATTTAGAGCTCCAGGCAAAACAGTTTTCAGCTGCTGATGATAATTTGTAGAAGTCCTCCATGTTCACCCTCCTGATGCCCCTTCTTGGACCTTTAATAAGCATTTTATTATTAGTAACTTGGGGCCTTTTATTTTTAACAGAATTACTGGTTTTATAAAACAGCAGATTGATTCCATGGCATTGAGACCCTTGCAGATTCATTATCATAGACTTGATTTGGCTTATAGAGGCCTTGCTGAACCTGAGGTTGATAATTCTCCTTCAGGAGCTGCATAGGATTCAGACTGGTTCTTGATAGAATTAATCTAGTATGGGCACCAGCGTGGGCTGCAGGGCTAAGCACCGCAGGGGAAGGTCTCACACGGACCATCTCTGAATTGGGAAGGTCTCACATGGACCATCTCTGAATTGGGAAGGTCTCACACGGACCATCTCTGAGTTCCCTCTGAGACAAACCAGGTTTGCAAGGAGGTTGGTATCTGTTTTCAACCTTATCCTAAGGATTTTTCTAAGGCTTTGCCTCACCTCCCCAAAGATACCAAGAGCCATGACTGTGGGTCGTGATGGTACCCACAGGAGGAATGAGGTCAATGGTTGACACCCACCCATCCAAGGATGAGATGACTATTGATCAGCCCAGTTCCTTAGGGCCTTAGTGGAAATAATTAAAAGGGAGGAGATGCTGGGAGCCTTGGCTTCAGCCATGGCCTTGTGGAAATTTTCTAGCTTACATAAACAATCCTGAGAAGATGTTAGTGGTCATAACAGAAAGAATATTTGTGGGTAGAGAGGACACTGTGATCGTTGGTTCCAGGAGCTGAAGATTGCCACCTGACCTTGGGAGAGCCCCGGGCCTCTTCCCCCTTCCCTTGAAGCCTCCTCTTGCTTATGCTTATGTTGCCACTCCTGAATAAAGTGTTTCAGAGCTTGATCAGTCTAATTGACTTGCTCTCATTCTTCCTGTTTCTTGTCCCTCCCACTCTCTCTCCCCTGCCCTAGGTCCCTGCTGATTATCCCTGCAGGTCGAGTACCACACTCCCAATTTCATGGCTTCTTCTTCTTCTTTTTCTTCTTCTTCTTCTTCTTCTTCTTCTACTTCTTCTTCTTCTTCTTCTTCTTCTTCTTCTTCTTCTTCTTCTTCTTCTTCTTCTTCTTCTTCTTCTTTTTCTCCTCTTCCTCCTCCTCCTCCTCCTCCTTCTTCTTTTTCTTTAACTAACCCACCATGTCCAGTGTGTGCTACTCAAAAACTCAGGACCACAAAGCCATCCTGGGAGCATGGTTGGACTACCAGGGCCTCCACCTGAGGGTCTTTTTTATATGAAATAAGCCCACATTGTGAAAAGGATAAAGCCAGTTGTTCCAGCAGTCTTTGTGATTTTTTAAAATATGAATTAGAAATAGAAATATGTGCTTTAAGTACTGAATGTCTCCTCCTGAGACACCCTCCAAGCACTTTCCTCCCTCTACTGTCGCTTTGTGTAACGAACATCTGAATTACTATGAGGTGACATTCTCTGGTATTGTACACTACAACTTGCCCAACCATGCTAAGTCACCCTGAGTAGATTATCAAAGCAGCCAGGCTTTTCCCAAGTTGAAGCCCTATGACCAAACAGCCACAGCTTTCGCTAACATGGCTCCTAGACTGGTTCACCACACTTCTGTGGAGGCGATGATTTGGCTGATAATGCGCTCAGAGCATTTATCTCCTGTGTAGACACAAGGTTAGGTTTGGAAACAGCTTCCCCTTTTGTTCTTAGTCCTGTGAGATGAGATTAAGTCAGAAGGAACCCAGTGCAAAATGTAGTATGTGGCTCTTGCACTAAGGAGACAATTCCCAAGCCAGGTAGTTTGGCAGCCTACAGCCCTAGCCTTCAGGAGATTACAGTGGGAAGGTCTTGGGCCTCAACAAAATGGGGAAGGGATGAGGATTGGTCTTGTGGGACTCCCCTTCACATGAGGGAATGGGTGAGGATACTGTGGCTAAGCGTCTCACTTCCCTTGGTTTGGGGAGGACCACAAGGCATCTAACCAGCACTTGGTCAGACAGACAGCTTTGCCTACAAGGCCACACTCTGTCAAGGGTATAGAAGGTGTGGGATGTGGCAGAACCCCCTATAGTGATTGCTGGGTAAGGATATTCTCGGTGGTTTGATGGATGAGAAAGACCAGAAGGGTGTGTTTTAAATACTGTAAAATAGAAAGCATTGATCCAATTAAGAACCAGAATTACTTTGCAGAGGGATCTGGACAAATACTTGCAGAAAAATTTTTTTTAACATTGCTTCCTTGGATGGGGGTCCAGGAGAAGCCAGAAGGTAGATGCTGTAACAACCTAACTCAGCCCCATCCCCTCTGCTTGCCCCTTCAAGTTCTTCTCCTCCTTCCACAGGATGATGCTGTTGAAGAAAGGGAGGCTGCTGATGTTCCTGGGTTCCCAGGTGATCGTTGCAGCTCTCTTCGTCCATATGTCCGTCCACAGACGCCTTTCCCAGGGGGAGGAGTCCAGGAGGCCCGTGCATGTGCTGGTGCTGTCTTCCTGGCGGTCGGGATCCTCTTTTGTGGGACAGCTTTTTGGGCAGCACCCGGATGTGTTCTACCTGATGGAGCCTGCCTGGCACGTGTGGATGACTTTTACCAGCAGCACAGCCTGGAAGCTTCACATGGCCGTGCGGGATCTTCTGCGTTCCGTCTTCCTGTGTGACATGAGCGTCTTTGATGCCTACATGAACCCAGGCCCCCGGAAACAGTCCAGCCTCTTCCAATGGGAGCAAAGCCGGGCCCTGTGCTCGGCGCCTGTGTGTGACTTCTTCCCTGCCCACACGATCAGCTCGCCCAAGCACTGCAAACTGCTCTGCGGTCAGCAGCCCTTTGATATGGTGGAGAAGGCCTGCCGCTCTCACGGCTTCGTGGTACTCAAGGAGGTGCGTTTTCTCAGCCTGCAGGCCCTCTATCCTCTGCTCATGGACCCTTCCCTCAACCTGCATGTCGTGCACCTGGTCCGAGACCCCCGGGCCGTGTTCCGATCCCGGGAGCACACCACCACAGAACTCATGATTGACAGTCATATTGTGCTAGGGCAGCATTTGAAAACGATCAAGGAGGAAGACCAGCCCTATTATGCCATGAAGATCATCTGCAAAAGCCATGTGGACATAGTCAGGGCCATCCAAACCCTCCCTGAAGCTCTGCAGCAGCGCTACCTGTTCCTGAGGTATGAGGACGTGGTTCGGGCACCACTGGCCCAGACGTCCAGACTATATAAATTTGTGGGGTTGGATTTTTTGCCCCACCTCCGAACATGGGTTCACAATGTCACCCGTGGCAAGGGCGTGGGTCAGCATGCCTTCCATACTAACGCCAGGAATGCCCTCAACGTCTCTCAGGCATGGCGTTGGTCTTTACCTTACGAAAAGGTTTCCCAGATTCAAGAGGCCTGTGGTGAGGCTCTGGATTTGCTGGGATACCTCCAGGTCAGATCCCAACAAGAACAAGGCAACCTGTCTCTGGATCTTCTGTCCTCCTCCCATATCTTGGGGCAAGTCTTCCAAGAAGGTTAAGGAGGTCTGTCTGCACCCCTTGGTTCCAGCCTCAGTCACCATTAAATGCACGGAAGCCTGAAGGTATAACCAAACTGAGTGTCCCTTTCTCCTCAGCCCCAAGCAGAGGGGTCTTTGTGACTAACTCAGGTATACCCTACAACTGAGCCTAAAAAGCCAAGAAACAGTATCTTTCTGTCTTGAAAATACTTAGAACTTTAAGCAGCCCCTTTGACCTGTCAAGCAAGACTTTCTTGTATCCTTGGCCTTCCTACCTGTGCATACCTTGGAGACTACAGTCTAGAGGCCTAATGGACACAGCAAACAGCATCCGTGGAGTGAGTCTGTAAACCTCCCTGTCCACATCTTCCAGAAGAGAAAGGGGAGAATAAAAGCCAGGGAAACGCGGCTCTTATCAAAGAGCTCCCAGAAACTTCCACAGAGACACAGACCCTCAAAGTTCCCAGAGGATTCGAGGAAGCAGGAACAGGGGTGGGTGCTTCTCTGTGAGTCTGCCCGCTGCACAATCGGTAATCAGAAACAGGAAGCAAACAACACAACAGGGCCAGAACTCAAGTTCAAGGTGTGTCTGGTATGGACGGTATCTCTCCTCAGTGTTTTCCTGACATTCGGGACTCTGACCTGTGGAACTGACTGCAGTAAAATGAAAACTATACCCTCAGCTTCTGTTTTGACTTCCCTATGTATGTTTTCTAACTACCCATCGCCGATGCTCATTCTCACAGGGTTCTAACAACAGACATAATCATCTTTACAGAGCTTGTTATTGTGTTTTACTATTATCTGACACACATATAAATACCACTACCTTTTGCAGTCTCAGTTGTCTTCAGAGTTGATGGAAGGCAGATGCATTAGTGACAGACCTGCAATAGAACGCCATTGCAGAAAGCAATTCTGAGGAGAACAGGTTTACTGTTTGGCTTATAATCCTAGCCAGGTTACAGTCCACCATGGCGGGAAAGGCACGGTGGCAGCAGCAGAGTGTAACTGGCAGATCACATTCCACCCACACACAGGAAGCAGAGAGAGAAAACAGGAAGTTGGGCCAGGCTGTAAAACCTGAAAGCCCACCCCCCAGTGACATACTTCTCTAAGGAGGCCCTGCCTTCTGAAAGTTCCATAACTTCCCAAACACCACCAACAACTGGGACAACGTGTTGAAATGCACCAGCCTATGTATGATATTGTACATTCAGACTACAGCTGACAACCAGAAAGTTGGCCCTTCCATGCACAGTGCACACACTGTAACAATGTGTACATCACTCTGGGGTCTCTGTACATAATTCTACTTCCTCAGCCAGAAGACCTCAGCTCTAGCTAGTCTTTGTCTCCTCCTGTTTTTGCTAGTTGCCTTTCTCCCAGTCTCTGTCGATGTCACCAGATTCAGCTGTGCCCCGAGGCCAGCTGGTACAAATGTGCACTGCCAGGTCTAGTGGGATCAGAGCCTCTCAGTGTGGATTCTGGATGCTTACCACACTGCTCAGCAGGCTCTCCAGGGCCCAGTGACTTCTCCTGGCACGGTGTCCCCTATGTTAGGCAACAACGAAATTCACCTCCAGGCTCCAGGACAATCTGAGCAGTGTGTCTTGCTGCCACTGCTACCACTGGGGTAAAAAGAACAAAGATAGATGCCTACTTAAGGGTCTGGGGGGGTGGCCAAGGTTAAGAGAACGTCCTGCTCTAGGAGACAACCTGAGTTCAGTTCCCAGCACCTATGTCTTATGGCTCACAATCACCTGCAACTCCAACTTGAGGATCTGATCCTCTCTTCTGGCATCCATGGGCATATGCACATACATTGCACATGTACACAGAGAGACAAGACAGACAGACAAACGGATGGACAGACGGACAGAGACAGAGAGAGAGACATACAGTATCCACAGAGGTCTGGAATTTTATGAACCTCTGAGCTATGACTTTACTTTTAAAGAACTCATTTAGTCCAGATCTGACAGGTTCCGCCACTTTGAATTTCCTTCCCACTTCTCATTGTTCCTTGCTTCACAAGGCTTCCTCAGTGTCAGGTTGGAATTCTCCCCCTCCATTATTCTGAGCAGCAGCCAAGTGCCCTGTCATCTACGAAGCCTGAGCAGCTGGCTTCCCTGAGCGGCTAGCAGGATTGGTTAACCTTAATGTACAGACTGCTGCAAAGGGAGAACATTTATTCGAATGCCAAACCCAGGCAATTCTCAGGACTTCTCAAGAGTTCACGACCTGGAGCTGGAGAGATGGCTTAAGCTGGGGAATTGATTGCCGTGCATGCGTGCGGGAACCCATGTTAAAAGGCTGGGCGTGGTGGTGTGAGTCTAAGATCACGGTGCTGCTATACAGGAGGGGAATGGTGGTTCCCGAAGCTCTTTGGCCAGATAACATAGCCAAATGTATGCACGCAAGCTAAAGAGAGACCTCATCTCAAAAACTAATGCATAGAGGCTGGAGAGACGGCTGATCTTCCAAAAGACCTGGGTTTACTTCCTAACACCCACGTGATAGCCCACAACTGTCTGAAACTCCAATCTAACACCTTCTTCTGGCCTCCAGGGCATGTGTATGGTACACAAACATATATGCAGGCAAAACACCCATACGCATAATAAATAAATAAATAGATAGATAAATAAATAAATAAATAAATTTGAAAAAATAAGGTAGAGAGCAATGGGAACTTCAACTACAATTTAACTATTTCTATCTATAATTCCTGTGTGGTCTCACTTTCTGTGTATGACAGCAGTTGCTAACAATTTAATGAATTTTAATTACAACTATGTTTTTAAAACCTGTGAATGGTAGCTATGGAAAGGTAGAATCAATTTCTGGTGATTGTACAAAATCTGACCTGGTGTTGATCTGTAGTCTTTTTTTTTTCCCAAGCCAAAGCTAATCATTTACTATATAGTTTGTTGTGGCTTATCCTATGTGGCTAGTCCTAATAATGTCTATGTATATTATTATAATTCTAATGAATTACTTTCACAGGCTAAGAGAGCAACATTTGTCGAATGACTATGTGTGAGTGATGTGTGCCACTTCGCGATGAATCTCTGACAGTCGCTGGTCAGGAAGGCCCGGTGTGCTGGTCCAGGAAACAGGCTCGGGATTGTACCGCTCTCCTCACAGACATCTCTGGCCCACCAGAGGAAGAGTGTTTTCTAAACATATATATTGTAGAAAGTAGTCACCAATAGCATGAGTCTAGATATGACTTTCTGTCAAGCATGGCTTTATTCATTCCATATGTTTGACAAGGTTCACAATATGCCAGGGAATGTGCTGGAGGTTGGTGTGGAGGTCCTGTTAGACCATTTGTGGGTCTGTATTGGAGCAGGATACGGGGTCAGGGAATGAGGAGGATGCTATGTTACAGAAGTCAGAGAGAGTCATTATCTCTGAGGGAGAGTCTCTGTAGCAATAAAAGAGCATGATGTTGAGAGACCTGGAAACAGATGCCCAGACAAATGCCGGAGTCAGCAAAGACAAAGCCACAAAGGGTCCACAAGGGCTAGGACTCTCTCACAGATGGTCACACAAAAGACAAAAGGCACAGGCATGGCAGGAGGGACAATAAACTGAGAGGTCAGGAACCCATGGAATTGTACTGCCTGGTGACTCTGTTACTGCCAGATGGGTTTGCTCGTATCTCCATGTTCTTGTTCATAAGGACAGGGTGGGTAGTATGACTACATCACAGCTTCCAGGGAGTTACTGGGAAGATTGGTGGGCAAACACAGAGGGCATCCTTAACATATTATATATAGGATATATAGATATATGATATATATATCATATATAAAAATTATATATATATATATATATATATATATATATATATATATATATATACACACACACATACATATATATGCTGTCTTCAGACACACCAACCAGAAGAGGGCATCAGATCCCATTACAGATGGTTGTGACCCATCATGTAGTTGCTGAGAATTGAACTCAGGACCTCTGGAAGAGCAGTTAGTGCTCTTAACCGCTGAGCCATCACTCTAGCCGTAACTGTGACTGGGAATGTCATGTGACTAGCACAGCACCAGGCAGCTCAGTTAATACTGAATCCTTGCTGACTGCTGCATCAGCATCCCTTCCTGGTGCTGCCAATTACACAGACAGGAGGAGGAGACGGATGCAGGGCTCCCTGGGACTTCTGCATCAGTGGCTCTCAACAGGACGTGGTTCCAGTCTCCCCCACCATGTATGTGTTTGTGGTGGTTTTGTTTTTGTTTGTTGTTTGTTTGTGTGGTTTTGTTTGGGAAAATTATTTGCTTGTTGTTTGTTTTGTGTTTGTTTGTTTGTTTGTTTTTGAGACAGAGTTTCTCTGTGCCCTGCTGTCCTGAACTCACTTTTTAGACCAGGCCAGCCTTGAACTCATAGATCCTCTGCCTCTGCCTCTGCCTCTGCCTCTGCCTCTGCCTCTGCCTCTGCCTCTGCCTCTGCCTCTGCCTCTGCCTCTGCCTCTGCCTCTGCCTCTGCCTCTGCCTCTGCCTCTGCCTCTGCCTCTGCCTCTGCCTCTGCCTCTGCCTTCCCTATGCTTGGATTAAAGGCATGCACCACCATGCCTGGCTATGTTTTAGTATTTTTAGTTGACTTATAGCGATTGTGCATTTTTCTCTGGGGAATTTGGAATTGTCACAGCTAGGTAGGGGTGCTGCTGGTGTGAGTGGGGCACTAAAAGCAGTGGTCAGGGAAGCTTCCAAAGCAGAATCATCCTGTCCAAAGTAGCATGCAACCATTGAGAAACTCTCCCCACAGGGGCTTCTCTTGATCTCATCACCCTGATCCAAATGAATGTGCTACCAGCCTGCAGGTCTCAACTGTGGAGAGGCCATGCTGGAGGCTTTGAACGCTTTCTTAGTCAGTGGTGGAGTAGGTTGGGGGAGGGAAAGTCAGTTTTCTTCTGGACTATGGATCCTGACAAGCTACACGTCCTATGTGGTGGCTTCACACCCATAAACACTTAGGTGGCATTAATTATAAACTCAGTGAGGAGAGAGAGAGAGAGAGAGAGAGAGAGAGAGAGAGAGAGAGAGAGAGAGATCAAGCTTGGAATGAAGATGCACTCTTTTAATCCCAGGGAAGCTGAGGCAGACAAATCTTTGAGCTCAAGGCCAGCCTGATCTACAGAGTGAGTTCCAGGACAGCCAGGACTACACAGAGAAACCCTGTCTCAAAAGCCCTGTGATATCAGTGGGTCAGGAAGACAAAGGGTAGGGGTGAAGATGAAGTTGGGATGGTTACACAGAGAGATCCAAGAGGAATTAGGGAGTAAGGAATGGATGTGATTAAAATACGTTGTGTGTGTGTGTGTGTGTGTGTGTGTGTTTGGAATTCTCAAAGGATGATTTTTCTCTATTTAAAGTACAGAGCTGTGTCATGGGAAGTAAAGAGAAAGGAGTTTAAGAGAGGTGTGCAGGCACACTGCCTGGGACCTGTCACTCAAAGGTGGCTCTGTCTCTAACCTGAGGCTTATGCCCATATTAATTCAGGCAGCCATGACCTAAAAGGCTTGGAGGGTGGAAAGGGCCATTCAGTGATGCTCACTGAGTCATTTTGCTGGCCCACTGGCAACCTTTTAAACATGTTTGTCCTACCCTTTACCCCCGTGTGAGATGCTAAGATCTCATACTCATCTATCTGCCGTGTTCTGTGGCAGCCCCTTGGAGCACACATGCTACTGTTATTTCTAAATTTCTGGTTCCCTTCCCAGAATCCATTTCCATCGCCTTGGTTGTGACATCACCTTTTCTGACAATACATGCTTACGCCTCCCCATCCTTAATCCTTTTCCCATCCTTCCCAGACCCTCTCCTGTTCTTTCATTTGTAACCTGCCCACATTGTATCCCCTACTCAATATCAGTTAAATGTGATGAAATAAACCCAGGGATGAGAGCAATTTCAATCTGGAAAAAAAAAAAAACCTATTGATTTGTTGATTATTAGTAATGACTGAGAATGATGACAACCCTTGGCTTCCACATGTGCACATGCACACACACACATGTACACGTGTACATACACATGCACACACATGCATATACATACACACACAAAGTACACACATGCACACACATGTACACATATATACACATATACACCCACATGCACACACATACACACATGCACACACGTACATACACACATGTGAGCACATACTTGCAAATATGAACATACACACACATGTACACATATGCATGCAATAAACAAGCAAAGAACTCTAACTGTGCCTTCCCTGTACCTAGGCTCTACAAAGATGAGCGCTAACCCTCTGGGCTAGTCAAACTGACCTTTGCTGCCGGTATCCAAGTAGGCTTCATACTAATCCTGAGAAAACCATAAGGAAACTGCATTATTGTTTGTGTTTCAAGTTTATTACAGGAAATAATAGCACTTGGCGCTACAATTCATAAAATCCTAGGTCATTCCAGAGTTAGTCTTACTCCACCCCTAAATCAATTACTGAGACGGGTGAGATAAAACACTGGGCAGAACACAGTTCTTTTACCTGGGGCTAGGTTCCAGGAAGGGAACCAAAATATGAGAACTTTATGGGATGAGACAGGGCGGGATAGATAACGATGTACAAGAACATTCTGGAAATAATTAACCTGAAATTTCAATTATGCCGAATGTAGCTGGAGTCTCTCTATGAGAACCTCAGCTATGCCTGTGTGCACGGAAAGAAAAGAACACACACACATATAAAGCTACACCCAAACTCATCTGACCAGGGAAGATTTCATTTTGTCAGAACGTCATGTCTATCATGTCTATCAAGAGAGTGTATGGAGAAAGGACAGGCTGGGGAGTGCTGAATGTCTTCAGCCCTGACAAGCCAGGATGGGCTCACACCCTGCTCTCTCCTAGCCTGCTCCTATACCCCAGCAGGCAAGTGCTGAATGGAGAAAAATCCCATAGCAGGACAGCTGCCTTCATGTGCAGTGTGTAAGAGTCTGCTTCAGCAGGAGACAGCCAGAACTCCCCGTCGACTCCCGCTCGACAAAACCATCACCCCTCCTTTGACTATACACCTCCCCTTCCTCCCCCAAGGAAAACCATGAGCTAATGAACTTCTTAACTCTCCCATGCCAAGTATCTGAGTGTCCCACCCTTGGAGGTGCCAATCTTAGCCCCTCCCACCTTCCAATCCTAGCCCCTCCCATATTCCCTAAGAGCAGTCTGTTCTTCAAGTTTACTCCCTCTCTTCTGAACCTCAAATTCGGGTTTCCCAGAGCTTTCTGAGAAATATCAGAGTTCATTCAAAGTTTAAGAAAGAGAGAGAGCCATTCAGAATTGGATATTTGGATGTTGAGATGTTGTGAACATTAATTCCAATTGTCAGCTTGATAAGAGTTGGGTTCACCATGAGAGAAACAAAACCTCTGTGTCTGACAGGGCAGACTACAAATTACAGAAAGAAAATAGAACTAAATCTAGATGGGAGCTGTGCCTTAGCTTTCCGGTGTGGGCATCTTCAACCTATCACTCCAGAGAGACCACAAAGATAATTCTCTTTTAATGAGGGAGTCGGGGGGGGGGGGGCTGCTTTCCAAGAGGTTCATACTCTGTGTTTTCCCAAGCCCAAGCCTGAATAAACCATTTCCTCCACCAAAAATAAAAATAAAAATTAAAAAATGAACCTCAAATTCTCTTCAACTAAATCCTCTTCTTTGGTTCAGTGTCCACAATGCTCTCCCTTCTTGGAAAAATTAATTAATTAATTAATACCTGCCCCTTGTTTCCATGCCTAAAGACTAGCGGGGTTCCTCACTGCCTGGCCACAGTGCCCAGATCTGCTTGCTTAGCCCGCTATAATCTAGATTCATCGCCTTCCCTTCCACTGATCCAGCTATCATTGACCACAAAATATCCAATTCCTTGCTGTCCGGTAACTTCAAGTGATACAGTCTGGTGCTTGCCTCTCCACCTCCCTTTAAACACCTACTCTAGACGTCTTTCTGCCCCTCTGCTTCCTCTCAGCTTTCTATGTAAGGTTCTTTTTCCCTAGCTGCTAAATATTGGAAGTCCCTAGGCTCATTCTCACTGGGGGCTTGCTATCTAATTCACCTGTGCCAGGAAATTGTAAGTGACTTACACATATCCAGCCCTGACCCAGACACCTCCATAGACCTAGATCTGTACAGTCCAATAACTATGCTATAGGGAGAGAAAAATATCAGATTGTCCAAATCCCGTGGTGTAGTTAGAAAGCCTCACAGACTGATCCTTGAGGGTAGCTCCCCCATGAAGTCTCAGCTTTTTACCCTTCACCCTTAAATCTGTGGCTCATCCAGTCGGGCACATAAATATCTCCCTTCCGGTTTTGGACCATATTTGTGCCACATAAAACATCATCCGATGGCTGTCATTTCACTGTCTTTCTCTCACCTGGGATAAGCCACTATTCCCTACCACCAACTTCTGTGGCTTTTGTTATTGTTTTCCTTCAGGTTCCAAGGGATGCCCTCTGGAAGCCTTCCCCATCTCCGTCCTCTTCATTAGTTACCGCCCTTGCTGATTCAGTGCGGTGGGGTGGGGGTCGGGGGATGGACCCCAAAGCCCACAGGGTGGTGCTGCCCACAGTTAAAACGCATCTTCCTACCCCAGCTAAGCTAAAGTTAGTAAGCCTTTACAGGAGTACCTAAAGGCAGAGCTAATACCTCACAAGCACACCCAGAAGCTTATCTCCTAGGTGACAATAGATCCTGTCAAACTGACGGTATTAACCACCACGCCCCCACATCCTTGCTGTGTGACAGTGCAGTGAACGTTCCACTGTCACAGACAGCATTCTCTGTAGTAAAACTTTACAGGTCAGGTGAGCTGTAAATCCTTCGAGGAAAGGGATTGTCTTTTCGACTGTGATATGTCAGTGACTGATGCATACCAATCACTCAATAAATACTCGTTTAATACACTCATAAACTTAGCAGGAGTATCTAAGGCTAGTTTAAGGCTAATGAGGCCACATATTAAGATTAAGATGAAGGTTGGAGAGATAGCTCAGTGGTTAAGAGCACTGATTGCTCTTCCAAAGGTCCTAAGTTCAATTTCCAGCAACCACGTGGTGGCCCACAATCATCTGTAATGGGATCCGATGACATCTTCTGATATTCATATACATAATATCTTATGTATATGATGTTTATATTATGTAATAGATGTTTAAAAAAGAAAGAAAGAAAAAGAAAAGGATTACGATGAAACAGCAAACTAAAACCATGAGGGTCTCTAAAATGGCCACACTTCTGTCATAATATGCCCAAAAGGCTCATTCTTCATGGACCATTTAGGCGAGAAGAAAGCACACGTAATCAATTTGCAGAGACACATTTAAAGATCCAGAAAATAAAGAGCCAGCACTTAACGTGCTTCCTGTTTGATAGAAATAGAGGAAATTGAATCTTAAAGCTAATGGCTTAGAAAGTCACGGGTCAAGTGGAATGGGGATGGGTTCCTAACATAGTGGATTCAAACAGCAAGTTGACATATATTTTTAATGGCGATAGGATCTCGGGGCCCCAAAGGCTGAGAATTCCCACATTTTCCAAAAATGGGAATTACTAAAGTGCTGCTCACATGCGTTCGACAAATCCCTGGAGACTGACTGCAACTTGGCTCTTGCCAAATGTCACAGCAATTTTTCCTCCCTGGTTGTTGTTTGGTTTTCTTGCTTCTCTGCTGACATCAAGCCCAGCCGACTCTAAGTTACTCCATGTTGTGTTAGACAGTGGTTTTTCGGGCTTGTGCCTTGCCAACCCCAGTTTACAGTGTCCTTTGATTCCACTTGAGTGCGAAAATAGATTCGAGGAGAGTCAGGCATGGTGGGAGTTCCACTAACCCACAGTCAGGAGTCAAGAGGTAAGAGGGTCATGAGTTCTCTTAACCACTGAGCCATCTCTCCAGCTCCGTGACAAAGTCTGAAACTTTAAATGGATACCATAAAGCCTAAAGCCTCTGCATAATATCCTCCTACTACCTAATATCCTCCTACTACATAATATCCTCCTACTACCTAATATCCTCCTACTACATAATGTCCTCCTACTACATAATATCATCCTACTATAACAACTAGAGAAATATTTATTCAAGAATTATTCAATCCTGTAAGAACAGAAAAAAATAAAATGTCTGGCATTCGAACCACAATCTGACCTTAATCCCCAAGGCAGTTCAGTGAGAGGGACATTATAATCCAGGCAAGGTAACAAGAAAGATGGGGCTCCCTCTTCTGCCAGCTCCTAGTCTAAAATTAAGGTTTCACTCTAGGAAGGGACAGGAGGCCAACATCTCTCGGGGATATTCCCAGCTCTTCCCCCGGGCAAGAGACAGGACTGAAACTCCCTTCCAAAACCTGGGTCTCACTTCTGGATTAGAAGCCAGACTTAGCCAGAGAAGGCCAAGAGTGTTGGGTCCCACATGCTTCTACTGGGTGCACTCCTAGGATCCACACTGGACGAAGAAGATGGAAAGACCAGAGGCTACTGGGTACATCCCAGCGTCCCGCTTGTGTGCCGAGGCAGGTGTGTCACTTCTGAAGGGCACCCTACTAAGGCATAGTGGCAAAGATTCTGTTCAGTGAGATGGGGAGAACTTAAGAAGAGGGGGTTCAGCAGCTCTTCCTAAGACATCGTACTTACAGGAAAACACATGACGTTTGTGCCTCAGTGTGTTATCAGAAGCAGTAGCAGGATCCAGAGAGAGGGCTCAGTTGGTAAAGCACTTGCCACACAAACCTGGGACCTTAGCTGAGATCCCCAGCACCTACGTAAAAGTCTCAGCCCAGCATATGCCTGTGGCCCAAGGCTACCTCTGTGGAGGCAGGAGGATTCCCTGGGAACCGCTGGCCTGTTAGACTTGCTAAACTAGTGAGCTCCAGATTTAAACATGAGAGACTCTGTCTCAAACTTAAGAGGGAGGGTTTGGAGAGATGGCTTCATGGACAGGAGTGCTGGTGTTCTTCCAGAGGACCTCAGACCAGCTCTCAGGACTCAGGTGGCAGCTCCCAACCACCTGTAAGTCAGGTTCCAGGGCTTCTGAAGCCCCTTCTGGCCTCATCAGACGCCCATACACCCATTGCACATGTACAGACAAGCAGGCTCACAAACATACACATACTTTTTTTATATATATACTTTTTGAGCCAGGGTCTCACTCCATATCCCTAGTTGCCCTGGAAGTCACTAAGTGGATCAGGCTGGCCTTCAGCTCACAGTGATCCACCTGCCTCTGACTCTGCCTCTGGACTGCTGGGATTAAAGGCATGAACCACCATGTCAAGCTTAAATCTAAATAAGTAAATAAGGTGATATCAACCCCTGGCCTTCTCATGCAGATGCACCTCCATGCACACGTCTATGAATATACACACATGTGCACACAAACATTTAAAAAGAAATAGATGGAGATACTGAGGGAAGCAGTTAGGAGGAGGGTCTTGGTGCCATTAAATTAGTAGCAACAATGAAATTTTTCAAAACATCGTCACTTGTGGCAGAAAACCAAGTCTTCCTTTTTAATAAAGCTTTTCCCACTTCAAAAGCCCTCTCCATTAGATTAGACTGAATGTGTCTGAAAGTCCCCAAATATAATAATGCAGAAAAGTTTGTTTGTAGTTGGCTTAACTTAAAGGAACTAGGGGAAGAAAGAACTAAGAGAATCCTTCCTGGGATCCCAGCCAGTATCTAAGACTGCCTGTATCCGGCGTTATCAAGAACAATAAAGCAATCGGGTCCTGGTTACTAGAGAGAACACCTGGCTATGCTACTGAATATTGCCAAGAGAGGTTAGGCCAGGAGCTCTGACAGGAGACCAAAGAAGAGGAGGAGGCAAAGAGAGTTCCATTAAAGCAGCATTTGTCTCAGATCTCCAGGGACAGTGGTTGACAGGGTTTCCCTCCCTAAGGACAGTACCACATCCTAAATAGCAACATCAGAGCCTGCACACACCTGGGGCGGGGGATACACTTCTGTGACCTAGCCCAGCCAAGTCACTGGAAAACAAACAAATAACAACAGGCCCCAGAAAAGAGAAGAGTTAATATCCAGAATTTCTATAAAATCTTAACTGAAATATACAATAATGAAGAGGTTGGGGGGGGGGGACAGATTTGTGAAAAAATTAGGAAAGCTTTTCCAAAACAAGAAAGAAAAACAAATCAGCCAGAAGTCTGAGCGCCCAGATGCTGAATTTAATGTAACAAAAAGGCCAAAGTTCCAATGTTTGTTCTAAGACACAAAGGACACCAAGCTTAAAAAGTACAGGAAGGTGCATAGCAACGCCTTGTCAGTATTGATAGAAAGATTTAGGCAGAAATAGAGAACAATCACAGCATGCCAAAACTTCCGAGGTAGAGCTAACACAGAGCTTAGAGGAAAGGCCTCAACTTCAAGTGGTCAATAGTCAAAACCTAAAATCTAGGGATGGGGAAACTGTCCAGTGCTTAGAGCACTTGACACACAACTTTAAGAACCAGGGTTCAAATCAGTCCTCATGCAAAGGCCAGGCAGGAATGGGCAGACTGTAAATCCAGCAACAGAGATGGGGGGAGGGGAGGTGCCTAGAGCAAGCTGACCAGGGAGACTAGCCATGTAGGCAAGTTCTGGGTTTGATGGAAAGACCAACCCTGTGTGCTGGTCTGAATGAGAATAACCTCTAGAGGTTCATATATTTGAACACTCAGTCCCAAGTTGGTGAAACTGTTTTGGGAAGGATTCAGAGGTATGGCCTTGTTGGAGGAGGTGTGTCACTGGGGGATGAGCTTTGAGGTTTCAAAAGTCCATGTCATTCCGAGTTAGATCATGTTAATAAAATGAAGTGTAAAAATCAGTTGAGTTCTTCAGTAGACACAGACTAACGCCTAAGTTCAACAATCTTTTTTCTTTTTTAAATCAACAAATTAAAAACAGAAGGGAACTTTCTCAAAGTGACAGCAGTGAAAACCCATAGCTAACACCACACTTACTGGTGAAGAAACTAATTATTCCCCAACATCAGAAACACCACAAAGATGTCAGCTCACACACACACTCAATACTATTAGTCCCTCTCGGGGACAACTGGGCAAGGGATAGAAGGTATCCTAATTGGGGGGAAAGAAGGCAATGATCTCTATTTGCATGTGGCTCAGTAGGACCCATAAGAAATCCCAAGGAACCGATCTAAAAATGTTTGAAATAATTTAAAAGGTTACAGAATAGCAGATCAATAAGCAGAAACCAATTCTGTTTTTAATTTAGAAAAAGAATCAGATGAGCTACCTCAGTGGGTGAAGGTGCCTGCTGCCAGCCTGAGAACCTGAGTTTGATTCCTGAGACCCACATGGTGAGAGAAGAGAAATGGCTCCCACAAGTTGTCTTCCAAGCTCCACCATGACATGAGGACACAACAAATAAATGTATATAAAATATAAAGGATTGCTTATAATAATCTAAAATACAATTACACAAGCAAGGTTATAGACTAGGAGCAGTGGTGCACATCTGTAATCCCAACATTTGTGAGCCTGAGGCAGGAGGATATCCTTAAATTAGAGCCATCTGAGCTACATAGCAAGACCATGTCTCAAAAAAACATTTCTTTTTAATATATAGTTGTACCGAAGTAAAGGGCATAGAAATAATTGTTGTGTAGCCCTGGCTATTCTGAAACTTGCTCTGTAGACCAGGCTAGCCTCAAACTCAGGAATATTTTTGTAAGCTTGTTTCTTTTACTTTTTATTTTATGTGTATGGGTGTTTGTCCTACGTGTATTTGCCTGTGCACCACCTGCACGAAGTGCCTGAGGGGATCAGAAGAAACTATAAGATTCCAGGACTGAATTTGTTGTTGCTGCTGCTGCAGCAGCAGCTGTTTCTGTGGTGATTGTTGTTGCTGTTGTTACTGCTGCTGTTGTTGTTTTAAACAGTGTCTCACTATGTAGATCAGGCTGAGCTCAAACTCACAGAAATCCATCTGCCTCCTGAATGCACCACCACACCCTGTGGATTCCTTGATTTTAAACTTGCTCCCACACTGTGGCAAGGCAATTAAGAACCGTTATTCTCAATTCTCAGGACAGCTCCCTTCTTAAGCAGTGTGACCCCTAAGTGCTCACTTCAGATGCTTATTAAAACGACAAGTCACTGGGCTGCTCTTATGCAGGCCCAGACCCTACACTTCTCATCACGCCTCTCTGCCTAATGAATCCAATAGTAGGGAGGTGGGGGTACCATCAAAGCCAGGGTACCATTTCCAGGGTACCATCTTCCTTGTGCCGACACTAAGATTGTTGATTATACAGGAGAAATCAGAAATTAGAACAAAACATTGCATTTGGGGGGATGATTTCTAGTTTAGTAGTTTAAGCATCCTTGAATATGCCACAGCGACCAGCTGTCAGTGGGACCCCGTAAACTTGGGCCTGCTTATTTTACCAACCAATTAAAACTCTCACCGAAAAGCTGCTTTGGTAATGATGACACACACCCTGATAAAAAGGTTTGGCTCATCAGCCCTTTCTCGTGTATTCATTGCTGTCCTTGTTCCTGATGTTGGTAATGTGAATTAGTTAACCCTCTCTGTGCTCCTGACAGGTTGCACACATGCCTGCCCAAGAGCTATCTGGATTCGCAAATGAAAGGCACAGATGAACACACACATACACACACCACACACACACCACACACACACACACACACACACACACACACACACACAGATAGGTGGGACAGCGGCCATCTTGGTGGGAATAATCTGAAATCAAGTCAGATAAAAGCCACCAAAACCAGTATAAGCAAGTTTTCCATAGACTTGGCAATAGGTCAGAGACTTAGGCAACAGGTCATGATAACGAAGCATCCAACAGAAGGGAAGGAAGGTGCCAAAGCCCATCCATAACCAAACCCCCAAAGGCTTGTCTGCAAAGGCTGTGACTTCATCTTCAAAGACACCCCAAAACCAACTCAGAGGAAAATCACAACACGCTTGATTGGAAATGGAAGATTTCAGACCTCACTCAAAAGCCAGATTCAAATTCACAACCTCACGTGACCTTCGGGTTCCTAACTTATGCACCAGTTTGAGAGGCACGATGGATATTTCGGGATCACGGAGCCAGTGCCTACTATTGCCAACAACACGACTCCACCAGACCGAACCAATGGAATAAGGAGAATTCATGCAGAAAATGTCTTCTCAAATGGCCCAAGGGACTTACACATAGAAAAAGAGGACATATTGTCAATGTAGGGTTCAAAAGTTACGGACAAGTTTTCAATGTCATGTAATAATTCGATGGGATTAAGATATGGGCACAGGGGTAAAATTCCTAAACAGAACACCAATGGCCTGTGCTGTAAGATCACAAATTGACAAATGGGACCTTATAAAACTGCAAAGCTTCTGTAAAGCAAAAGATACTGTCAATAAGACAAAAAGGCCACCAACGGATTGGGAAAGAATTTTTACCAATCCTAAATCTGATAGGAGGCTAATATCCAATATTTACAAAGAGCTCAAGAAGCTGAACTCCAGAAATTCAAATAACCCCATTAAAAAGTGGGGTACAGAGCTAAACAAAGAATTCTCAACTGAAGAATGCCAAAGGGCTGAGAAGCATCTTAAAAAATGTTCGAAATCCTTAATCATCGAAGAAATGCAAATCAAAACAACCCTGAGATTCCACCTCACACCAGTCAGAATGGCTAAGATCAAAAATTCAGGTGACAGCGGATGCTGGCAAGATTGTGGAGAAAGAGGAACACTCCTTCATTGCTGGTGGGATTGCAAGCTGGTACAACCACTCTGGAAATCAGTCTGGTGGTTTCTCAGAAAACTGGACATAGTACTACTGGAAGATCCAGCAATACCTCTACTGGGCATATACCCAGAAGATATTCCAACTGGTAACAAGGACACATGCTCCACTATGTTCATAGCAGCCTTATTTATAATAGCCAGAAGCTGGAAAGAACCCAGATGTCCCTTAGCAGAGGAATGGATACAGAAAATGTGGTACATTTACACAATGGAGTACTACTCAGCTATTAAAAACAATGAATTTATGAAATTCTTGAGTAAATGGATGTATCTGGAGGATATCATCCTGAGTGAGGTAACCCAATCACAAAAGAAGTCACTTAATATGCACTCACTGATAAGCGGATATTAGCCTAAAAACCTAGACTACCCAAGATACAATTTCCAAAACAGAAGAAAATCAAGAAAGACCAATGTGTGGATACTTCATTCCTCCTTATAATAGGGATTAAAATATACATGGAAGGAGGTGCAGAGACAAAGTTTGGAGCTAAATGAAAGGATGGACCATCCAGAGAGTGCCCCACCCGGGTGGTCCATCACATAATCAGCCACCAAATGCAAAAACTACTGCATACACCAGCAGGACATTGCTGAAAGGGCCCTGATATAGCTGTCTCCTGGGAGGCTTTGACAGTCCCTGACAAATGCAGAAATGGATGCTCACAATCATCTATAGGGCAGAACACAGGGTCCCCAATGTAGGAGCTAGAGAGAGTACCCAAGAGCTATAGGGATCTGCAACCCTATAGATGGAACAATATGAACTAATCAGAACCCACAGAGCTCACGTCTCTAGCTGCATATGTATTAGAAGATGGCCTAGTTGGCCATTATTCGGGAAGAAAGGCCCTTGGTCTAGCAATGTTTATATGCCCCAGTACAGGGGAATGCCAGGGCCAAGTAGGGGGAGAGGGAGGGTAAGGGAGCAGGGCAGGGGGAAGGGTATAGGGGACTTTTGGGACAACACTTGAAATGTAAATGAAGAAATTCTCTAATAATAAATAAAAAAGAAAAGATGTTTTTGTCGGGTGTTTACATTCCATTCGGGTTGTGTCACCGAAAGAATTTTGAAACCTTGAGTGTGTCAGTTACCTTGACTCTTCACTTGATGGGAACGGTGACCAGGACCTTATGTCTGCTTCTGTTGTCTTTGCCTTCTAACCAGCTGACACCATCCATGGACACATCTTTGTCCACACTGGCCAGGCTGGTATCAAGACTGGCAATGCCTGCCAGAAGCTACATCCTTGGAATATGGCACTCAACCCCATGTCCAGGTGCAAAGGACGAGACCACTTGGAGAGGTAACTCCTTTTGTGTCTTCTTCGGGTAGATGTGGAGGTGAGCAGGCCTCTAAGGCAGATGAGTGTAATGCAGACTGCTCTCCACATGGCAAGGACCCGTGGGGATATTCATGCAGAATCACCCAGCCTTTCCTGAGGGAACACTGTTGTGCCAAGAAGCGTTCGTGAACCCCAAAAGACCGCCAAGGAGCCATTTTCGATGTAATCACATTAGGGTCTCTTTATTATAAACTCATAATAAGTTTGGGCTTACTCACTGCCGACCCACGGGGTGGGGGTGGGGAGCTGGGGGGTGTGAAGCAGCCTGAACTCTCATCAGAACAATGTTTTAGAGAAAATGGGAGCAATTGAGGGAGGTGGGGGGGGGTTGTCCAGTCTGGCAAGCCTCTCATAGAATGACTATAAGCCGACAGATGGGTGCTCTGAAGTAAGACTGTATAATCACTAATGGTCTGAAAGTACATCTGAAACAATTAAACTAATCTTTGATTAACTGTTGCTAGGAAGTAGATAGGGAGTACCTCTGGCCAAGGACAAGCAGTGGGGTCCTTTAGAACCTGGGTGCAGCTTGGGTTCAGCTGCCGGTCAAGTTCTCAGGCTTTTTTTTTTTTTTTTTTAAGATGGAGACCTGTCCCAAGATGGAGGAGGTCTGGCCTCTCAACACTTCTTTCACCTTTGCCTTACGTTTGCATTCTTGGCATTGCTGATGGAAGTCTTTACCTTCACTTTACCTGTGACAGGTGTTTGCCAGAACCAGGAAAAAAAAAAAAAAGCCCGGACTATAATTCATTCTTGCTTGTCTCTGAGCATCATGGGGGTGGGAACAGATCACTACTCCTCTGATTGTTAATAATGGTGATGTGGTTGAGTCAACATAAGGCCATTGTTTGGGTACATCAGCTAACGTCAGATGTTCTCTTGATGGGAACTCAGTAATGACTTTCAGAGGTGAGCCAAGCTAGGACGAGTTGCTGAAAGCCTTTGGCATTAGAAGAATTGGATCTTCTGGTTAGGATATGGGGAGATGCCTGGTGCTAATAATTAAATCAGAATTTCCTGGGTATGTAGTCTATCATCTCTCTATACTGTAACCAAAATTACTACCAGTCACGGTCTCTTGGTTATTACCACTGAGCTGGGTTAGATAGTAACTGCTTGCTGAAGCATGTTTCTCCTCTCTTGGTACAGTTTATGGGTTAGCAGGAAGTCACAGAGACTGAGAAGGAGAAGGAAGGGAAAGGGAGAATGTGCACATTATTGTTACATGTAAGAAGTTCTTTTTAAAAGAGATTGTATGCTTGAAAATGAGAAAATGGATGCAAAACCTTTCAGCTGTTAAAAAATAAATGTCTAAATAAAGGTGGCCTGAGGTGTCTCTGTGCCAGAGTGTGTGACCTGTACCTCTCAGTCCAAGTCTTCTCTTGCCTAATCTGCACATCGTCCTATGGACTTGAAACAGCGCTGGCATAGGCGGATGCTGGCAAACTTGTGACCCAGGTAGCATTTGTAGACCTGGGACCCATCATCATTAATAAAGTTCCTACTGATACCTACACCAGCTCTTCCATCTAGAGTGTCTCACAGGCAAGTAGGATGCTGCTGGTTCACACGTGGGCATCCTACCACAGGCAAGAAGACTATGGTGGCTCTCTCAGACCACGGTGCAGGTCTTCAGGGCATCTGACTTTCTGCAGCTTTGGGGAGGGAACAGTTGTGGATTTACCTCTTCGGTGACAGAATGTCTGCTGATCACAGTAGGTCTAAGATGGAGTTCTCCACTTAGCTTGCCCCCCCCTCCATATTTTTACAGTTCTAGATGATCCTTAAAACTCCATCCTCATCACCCACACCTCCCTAGAGCACTCTGATTGCCCCTCCATGGTAGATGACAGGTCACTTATGACATCTCTTATAGAGGTCACAATACTGAGAAATCAGTCTATACTGAGCTTCTTTACCTCCTTATCAGGGACATATCTTCTATTGACACTTCTCTTTCCATTTGTCAGAACCCTGAATGTTAGTCTGACAGAATTCCAGAGCAACCTGGTACCCTCCTTTTTCACCCACTTCCCTCTGGCCATCCCCCTGTCATCTCTGCTGAGAACAGGTCCACCTAGCAGTGATCATTAATCCTTACCTTGAGACAGACAACCAGATGGTGAAATGCAACCTTTACTGTGACAAACACCTGGCTTACTGCTTGTTATGTTCTGGTGACATAGCTCTCAGAGATGTCAACGCTGCCATCACCACCATCGGCTCCAAAAAAAACATCCAGTTTGTGCACTGGTGTCCCCTGGCTTCAAGGTTGTTATGAATTAGAACTTCTCACTGTGGTAGCTGGAGGAGACCTGGACAGGGGGCAGCAGCTGGCAAGCAGGCTCAGCACTACAGCACTGTTGAGACCTGGGCTCCTTTGAACCACAACTGGACTCAATGTGTTGCAAATAGGCCCATGTTCCATGACATAGGTGGGGGGGGGGCATGGCAGGAGGAGAGGTCATGAGACCCCTTAGGACATGGCTACCCCAGAGAGTATGACAAGGAAGCAGAGGTGAACGTTCTTGATGGAGAGAGTGGAGATGAAGAATCATGGAGATTTTATATTGTATATATACATATTGTATATATACATATATATATATATATATATATATATATATATATATATATTGTATATATACATATATAATGAATATTATAATAATAATATGTATTGGGAATGGAGAATAATAGATATTTTATTTGTGTGTATATAATACATATATAAGGAATATAATACATAATAATATATTAGTATATATTAATTATATTATTATTATTATTCTATTCCTTACAGCCACCCAGCATGCTAAACTCCCAGAATCTGAGTTTCAGTGTAACAGACAAGCCCTGACTCTAACTGATTAAGTGGGCATAAGTCAATTGTGATCTGCTCAGTCTCTTCTATGTACAAGGTTTTTCCAAGGTTATATCAAAGAAAGATATTTAAGGGAAAAAAGCTATTTTGCATATAAATGAATGTATGGGATAAACTACATGAGATTTAGATTTGCTTTAAAAAACACACTGTAAAAATACAAAGCTTCTGGTGGCACAGTGATAATTACACATGGACGGTGGATAAATATATGGATAAATTACACATGAATGGTGGATAAATATACGGAGACTCATTCACAATGCTGCTGTTTCTAGCTTTGTGTGTTTTTAAGTCCCCACTCACATTTTTAAAAAGTATTCCTAAATTAGTTTCACCAGTTGATACTAGAGACGGTAAATGGCAAAAGCCAAGAATGCTGTGGAGGACTGATTTATAGCTCTGTCGTAGAACAGTTGGCACTAGCCAGGTCAGGGAGATGGAGGGCTTGTGTCTGCCCGGAGACAACACTGCAGGGCAATGGGCAAGTACAGTTATGAACCCAGCCCTTTAGGTGCTTGATATCATTGAATTCTCCCCTTCAAAGTTCTGCCCAGTGACTTCATCTTAACCAAGGGACTGAATTTAGCCACATCAATATGGGACTACTGGTACTGTTCTCCCTCTGGTGGACGCATTAGGAAGTGCATTTTGTGACCGTTGGCCTCTTTTCTAACATGTCCCACAGGTCTCATCAGGGACAACAATCAACTGGAATATGGGACAGGAGACTAGTCTGGACTCTTCTAAACTGTCAACACCATGAAAGACAAAATGGGAGCCTGGCCTTCTGGAGCAGGCTTGCTGTCTACCTACTGGGGAGACTGGGGCTTAAATTCAAAACCCGTTTAGGCTACAGAGTTCAAGTTTGGCCAAGTTAGCCAGTGACACCCTGTCTCAATCACAAGTAAAAAAGAGGACTGGGGATGTCACTCAGTGCTAGAGCCCCTGCCTAGAGTGACAAACTGTAAATTCGATCCCTAGAACAAAATAAAGGTGTGGTTTCAATAGTCTAGTGAATTTTAACTTAAGCGAGACCACAGAGCTATGATATCTAAATATAAATCATGAAATCTGGATTCCCAGATTTAAAAAGAAAGGCTAAAACGGTTATCATGGAGCTGTGGGAGGCTCAGTGGGTGACATGCTTGCTGCTCAAGGACCTGAGTCTGACCCCAGCACCCGTGCAAAGATGTCGCATATGGTAGTACTCATTTGTAAGGCCAGTACTGGCAAGCAAGAGGGACCTCAGCTAGTCCTTCCTAATCAGCAAACTCTAACCTGTGAGGGATCCTGTGGGAACCAAAATGGGTGGTGAGGTGTTTATAAAAACATAGAGTGGGAGGTACGGTCTATGGAGGTGTAGTCAGGTATGGGGGAAGGGATGCCTTCATGGGCCCAAGTTGAGGCATCCTTTCCCCCTGAGGGACCAGCCACACAACCAACCGACCAACTGATCGTATAGTATAGAACAGAGTTTATTCAGGGAATGGGGAGGGGAGTTAAGAGGGTAGTAGAGGCAGAGAAAGGCAGAGAGTGAGGAAGAGGAAGAGAAGGAGGAAGAGGAGGAGGAGGAGGAAGAGGAAGAGAAGAGAAGGGAAGGGAAGAGAAGAGAAGAGAAGAGAAGAGAAGAGAAGAGAAGAGAAGAGAAGAGAAGAGAAGAGAAGAGAAGAGAAGAGACCAGCCATGAGCACATAGAGAGAGAGAGGTAAGGGAATGGGGAGAGAGTGGGAACAGGAAAGGAAAATCAAGAGAGGAGCAAAAGAGCGAGGCAGGGGCAAGCAGCCCCTTTTATAGTGAGTCAGGTACACCTGGCTATTGCCAGGTAACTGTGGGGCGGAGCTTAGGCAGAATGCTAACAGGTGGTCTCTGGGGAACACCACGCAAAGCTGACCTCCAACTTCCACATATACACACATGCACCCATGGGCACACATGTGCACCCCACACAGAAACTTGTGTATACACACACACATGCACCTACTCATGACTTCCACATGTATACACACACATACCCACTTACACATAAACATCCACACATACATGTGCACCCCCTCACATGCATGCCCCCCTCACAACTTCCCCATGCATGCACACTCCCACTTACCCACCCACACAGTGCACCTCATACGTATGAACACACACAGAGAATTATTGTAGAATTATAATTCAGATTTTTGATAAATTATATATTCAGTGAAGTTCACAAATACTATTTTAGAAAACATTAACTGTGGCAAAAGGAAAAATGAACTCTTTAAGGTTTTTTTTTAATTGTGTGTCTGTGTGTGGTGGTGTGCACGTGAGTGCAGGAGCCCACAGAGGCCGAAGGTACCAGATCTTCAGAAGTTAGTGTTATTGGAAACTATGAGCCACCCTACCTGTGTGGGTGCTTGGAACTAAACTCAGGTTCTCTGCAAACATGCTTTTAAAAAAACAAAAAACAAAACAAAATCAAAAAAACAAAAAACTGCTGAGTTATCTCTCCAGCCCCGAAACTAATCAGGGAAGCAGAAAACTGATGTTCAGAGAGCAGGAAACTGATGTTCAAAGAGGGAGTCACAGTCAGCCAGCAGCAGCATTGGTGGCCGCCCAGGTCTGCCTGCCTCCAGAGCCACATTGTGCTGTGTGCCCCTTCCTCTGTCACATCCACAGGAAGCAAGAGGCAGGGCTGAGCCCCACAGCATCCTCAGAGTGCAGCAGTGGCCCGGGTGGTAAAGGGGCCCCTTACTAGTCTCCTGGTATCAGCACTCATTCATTTATTCAACACAAAATGCCAGGAGACAAGCAGCAGAGCCACAGCCATAGACTCCACACTCTGATGGAGGAGACAGAGGCTCAGTAACTCCTGGAGTCAGTCCGATCTTCATAATTACTAAACAAGATAAAAAAGGCAGCAAAGGGGAGGGAACTGACGGAAGCTGAAGGGCGGCGGCAGGTTTCCCCGAGCTGCGGTCCAAAGAGTAAATAAGAGATAATAAATACGTAGACAGAGGGGAAAGTCTTGGGAGAAGCATGGCCTTGCAGTAAGAAAGTTCCAAGTGCCAGCGGGTACATGATGCAAGATAAGAACGGGGGTGGGAGATGGGGGCGGGCGGTGGGAAGCAGGGCCTGAGCCAGGACCCCAGCACCCAGTAAAAAGGCAGGCCCAGTGCTGTGACTGACTGTGATCCCAGTCCTAGCCAGGGAGGATGCTTGGGGCTCGCTGGCCATACAACCCAGCTGAATCCAGAGCTCTGGGTTCAGTGAGAGACTCTGTCCTCGTGTTTGCTATCTTCTGTGTTTAAGAACCATGACCGAAAGCAATGGGAAGAAAAAGGTCTATTTGGCTTACGTGTTCCGATCACTGACCATCACTGAGTAAAGCCTGGACAGGACTCACGAAGGAGCAGAGGCAGGCAGCATGCTGGACTTCCTCTTCCTCCACTGTTCTCCACCGTTTGCCGTTTGCACAGCTGGCTTTTTTATACCACCCAGGACCACCTGCCCAGGGTGATGCCAACACAGTGGGCTGGCCTTTCCCACATCAACCTTGTGAGATGGCTCCGCAGTCAAGAGCACTTTGTTTTGGATCACAGTGGCACACACCTTTAATCCAGCACTTGTGAGGCAGAGACAGGCGGATCTCTGTGAGTTCAAGGCCAGCATGGACTACTTAAAGAGTTCTAAGACAACCAGGGCTACACAGAGAGAAACCCTGCAATTTCTTTTTTAAAGCACATATTGCTTTTATAGAGGACCCTGGTTCCCTTCTTCACATGGTGGCTCAGAACAATCTGTAACTCTAGTTCTAGGGGACCCAACACCCTCTTCTGACTCCTGAAGAAACAACCAACCATTCATGTGGTACATTTACATACATGCAGGCAAGACATTCATACACATAAAATAAAATTAATAAATCTTTAAAAAATAAAGAAAATACCCACAAACATGTCCCATTGGGCAGCCTTGCCTGAGACTGTCCCTCCCCAGATGTGTCTAGGTTTGTGTCAAGTTAGTTTTGTGTTTGTTTCACGAAAATCTAACCAGAATACTGTGCCCTTAAAATTAAGTGAAGCAGGCCCGTGAGGTGGCTCAGAGGGCAACAATGTTCGCTGCCATACTTGAAGGGTGACTTGAGTTCGACCCCTGGAACCTGCATGGTAGAAGGAGAGAGCTGGCTCTATCCTCTACATGTCCCCAACACCTACAGAAAGTTAATAAGGAGATTGGAAACCTAACACAGTTGGGCTTGGGTTTTACATCATTGTGGTTGTTGTTCAGATTATCCTGAGGTTAAAGGTTGATGGGCCAGATATGGTGAAGCCAGTTAAGAGGGTGTGGAGAACTCAGATATTGGTGCCCAGGGAAGGAGAGGCCGGACCTAAATGATATTTGGGAGGCTGGAGTTGGAAACAGGGAGGAGTCGGAGGTGCTAGCCAATCCCTGAGAAGGGAAGGGTTCGCCGGAAAAGGCTGGCTGTGGGCAGCTCTATTGTGAGTGGGACCTCAGAACCCATAACCTGGTGATGCTTCCTAAGATCTCCACGTGGAGCCCTGAGGAGACAGTCAGCTGTGCAGGTCTGAAATTCAGGAGACTGGTCTAGCCGGGCGATACACATTTGAGAGGCGTCAGCTTGTGGATAAGGCAGAACCCGAAAGTGAGTTTAAACAGAATCCCTGGGACTCAGTAGCTGTGGAAACGCTGAAATGAAGTAGTGGAGGGGTTGGGTGAGGAGTCTGACCGCCTCACCCACAGTAGCTCCGTATGTTCACAATAGGAGACAGGCTATGAGGTTAGGATGCTAGCCAGGGTGTGCTGAGAGACATTGCAATCTCCCATGTGTTAAGGCCCAAAGAAAACAAAAGACAGAATAGAGAAAGGTCATAAAGTGTTTCAAAGGAAGGGACTTAGAGCAGGGAGGGGGAGCTCTGGAAGAAGGTCAGTCAGAAATCTACGCTATAAATAAGCAGTTTCAAGCTGACTGCCACGGCAGTATGCGGCAAAAAATTTAATTGTTTTGGAGAGTGTGATCATAACATTAAATGTCATCTTCATGGGCTGGAGATTCTGGGGTAGAGAAAGGGAGCAGCAGGCTATGGGGTTTCCATGGCAACACAGCAAAGCAAATAACGTGACACCATCTAAGATTCAAAACATCCAGCTAGGAAAGCCAGATCAACGCCAACGACTGGACCCGTGGGCAAAGATGCTCACTGCCATGCCTGATAACCCGGGTCAATCCCTGAGACCCACGGGTGGAAGGAGAGAGACAGTTCTCACCCGGTGTCCTCTGGCCTCCGTATGTGCATTGCTCACCCCCACCCCCGCCAACCCCCCAAGTAGATGTAAGGGGAAAAAACATTTTTTTCTTCTTTTGTTTTTTTCAAGACAGGGTTTCTCTGTGTAGCCCTGGCTGTCCTAGAACTCACTCTGCAGACCAGGCTGGCCTCGAACTTAGAAATCCACCTGCCTCTGCCTCCCAAGTGCTGGGATTAAAGGCCTGCACCAACACTGCCCAGCTGGAAAAAAAAATTTTTTTAACCAACAAATATTTTCAGATTTGCAAGCAGTCTCAAAGGGCAGAAAGATAATCTCCCAAGGAACAGAAACAAGGATAAAAATATGCGTGAAATGTTGTAGTAGCCAACTGGTGTACAGTTCAGCCCTAGGAAAGAGGGCTTAGACCCAGGATGGGAGAGATGGTTCAGTGGCTCAGAGCACAGGGCCTGAGTTAAATCTCTAGCATCATTTCAGAGATGTGTGCTTGCTGAAACTCCAGCTTCCAGGGATCTGATGCCCTCCTCTTGCCTCCAGGGGTACCCACAGACATGTGGGATGCACTTGCACACACACACACACACACATAATCCTCAGAACCCGTTTATTAAAACATCAGGCACTGTGGCAAATATCGTAATCCTAGCACTTGGGGAGGCAGAGCCTCTCACCTGCCTAGCTTTGTTGGTGAGTTCCAGGCCAATTCAAGGCCCTGTCTAGGAAAATAACATAAACAGTGCCTGAGAAAGAATGCCCAAGGCTGTCTTCTGGCACCCACAGGCACACAGAGAAAGAGAAAAAGGAAGGAAGGAAGGAAGGAAGGAAGGAAGGAAGGAAGGAAGGAAGGAAGGAAGGAAAAAAGGTAAAACTAGGTTTGGTGGCGTGTGTGTGTGTGTGTGTGTGTGTGTGTGTTTGTCTACATAAGATTTTGCTATGTATCCCAGGCTAACTTGAACTCACTCCGTAGCTCAGGTTAGCCACCTAGTTCACAGTCATCCTCCTGCCTTAGCCTGCTAGGCGCTGTGATTCCAGGTAATCACTATCATGCCTGCCTAGAAATAATAATTTTAGATATTTACTGAAGTGTTTGGAGGGAAAGGTGATGTCTAGGAATTGCTCTATAGTACCTCAGCAAAGAAAACAGGAAGAAAAGAAGAAAGGACCAAAGCGCTGGAATCCTGAGATGAGTTCACTCATTCGTGTGGATTGCATTCTTGTTTTCGGTTTTATTTATGTTTCATAGTGAACAATTCAAGATCCAAAGACAACAAATCCATCCGGCACACACACTCATTCCACTCTAACAGATGTTCCGCTTGTTTTTCTAGAACTGTCTAATCAGAGAGCTGAAGTGTTAAAGCCCAGTTGACATTTGCCCTGCTTCCATTATGAAATGTCTAAGTCAGGAAAAAAAAAAATAAGCCCTTTGTACCCTGAGACAAGCCAGTGATAGCAAGGTCACTACATCCTGTTCTTCCCAAACCAATTCCTGTAAGTGTGGCCTTCAAAAAAAAAAAAAAAAAATCAGGCCTTCCAGGTGGCTCTTCCAGGTGGCTCTTCCAGGCAGCTCTTCCAGGTGGCTCTTCCAGGTGGCTCTTCCAGGTGGCTCTTCCAGGTGGCTCTTCCAGATGGCTCTTCCAGGTGGCTCTTCCAGGTGGCTCTTCCAGATGGCTCTTCCAGGTGGCTCTTCCAGGTGGTTCTTCCAGGTAGCTCTTCCAGGTGGTTCTTTCAGGTGAAAGCACCTGCCCCCACACCTGGAGTCCTGACTTGAACCCAGCATCTCACAGGGTGGAAGGAAAGAACAGACTCCTGCAAGCTTCCTCTGACTTGTACCATGGCGTGTATGCCGCCTCCCGTGCACATACATAAAATACACGTATCTTTTTCTTTAAGAGAGAGAAAGTGTTTTCCCTTTCAGAATGCTAAAGAAATTCCAGGTGGCTGTGAGCTGCCATGTGGGTGTTAGGAATTGAACCTAGGTTCCCTGGAAGAGCAACCAGTGAAATAATGTCACACTCTTCGCAAGAAAATAAATTTCCATTGTGAGCGTATAAATGGAAACTAGTCATTTTGCTGAGTTTTGGTTTGGTTTTCATTTTATTTTGTTTTTCTTTTCTTTTGAATGTTGGACTTTTCTACCTGGGCATGGCGGTGGGGACCTGGAATCTCAGCATGGTGAGGATCCAAGGTTTGAGGCCACCCTGAAGAACACAGGAAGACTTTGTCTCAAAGCAAAGCTAATTAAAAACCGCTTGAACTTCCTTTAAATGCCAACACATATTCCAATTGGGCTTCCAAAGGTCTTGCTCCCTTCGGCCTTTTTGTTTTTTTTTTTGAAAGTATCATGGAGATGTAGCCTCTTACCATATAGCTCACCTAACAGTGTGTTCTTGATCGATTTAGTATTTTAAGGGTTCTGCAAGCCTAGCCATGATCAATTTAGAACACACCCCTCACCCCAGTAAGCACTCTGTACACAGCGGCAAACACTCCGTTTCCTACCCTGACCTTCACTCCCAGCCGCAGGCAGCCGGCGGATCATGCTTCAGGCTCCGCGAGCTTGCTGTGGCTAGCTATTTGGTATCAGCAGAATCACACACACACACACACACACACACACACGTTATTTTTCACTCGGCCTAATATTCTCAAGGTCCAACAATACTGAGGCATGCATTGCTACTTTATTCCTTTCCACTGTAAAAAAAAATTTTTATTTACTTTAATTTTTAAATATACATAGAAGTATCTTTGCCTCTGTGTATCTCCGTGAACCACATATAGGTAGGCGGTGCCTGTGGAGGCCGGCAGAGGGCGTTGGATCCTCTGGAATTACAGGAGGTTGTGAGCTGCTACGTGAACGCTAGGAATTGAACTGGGCTCCACTGGAAGAGCAGCCAGTGCTCTTAACTGCTGAGCCGTCTCTCCAGTTGCCCCTTGTACTTTTAAATACTCTACTATTATATAATTTTATTGTAATTCCATTAGTGGAAATCTGAGTTGGCACCCCCTTTTGGCTGCAGTGCTGGGGTGCACATTTGTATGAATGCTTTAAGTGTGAATTAGGTACTTTTTATACTAAAACAAGTCAATGTGATTTGGATGAGGGTGACTATGAATCTGTAGCTCCCTTTGGAGTCTATGAACATCTTAATATTAATTCTTCCAACCCCTGCCCATAGGTAGAAGGATGTGTCCCACAAGCCAGGACTCTCTTTGATGTTAAAGCCTCTTCCTAGGGGAGGTATCCGGGCACCGGGCTCTGGGCTCCGGGCTCCGGGCTCTGCGCTCTGCGTGGGAACTTACAGGTCCTGTCTCAGGAGGGTACCTGTGTGTATCTGTGAAAGGGACGCAGAAGCAGATGTGTGACCTGAGCAGAGGCTGGAGTCTAACCTCACGCTCTTACAGTGATGTGTTTGCGAGCATATTTAGATTGTTTATAGTCAGTACGAGTCCCCCCCCCCCACGATACCATTCAACTGTAGGGTACTTATAGTCAGTCCTCAGTAGTACCCAGAAGGCATGGAGCTGACAGAGTCTCTCCATGATGGAACTCTTGCCAGGGTTCCCTGAGCCCTTTCTCAACTATTAACGGCTTCAACAAGACCTGAACAAAGCAGAAACACAGTTTTCAACAAACCAAACTCACCCTCCTAGTTGCCCAAAGAATTTACTGTTTGCTCCAGACCATGTCTGACTCCAGTGTCCTGTCTTCCAGTCTCCCCTGGAAACTTGGAGATGGACCCTCCCCTAACTTCCCCACGTGCCATTTAACAACACACCCGGGTGCATTTCACGTGAGCCAACCATCTTCTTTCCTCTCCCCCCCCTACATTTTCTTCTTCACTCTGTGGAGGCCCCCTCTTGTTGCTCCCAACCTGTTTCCTTCACTACCGCGTCTATAAAAATTAAAGATCCCTTTATTTCACACTGGCTGTTCCCATTACAGTCAACACATTGCTGGTTCAAGACTTCCCTGGTCTCCACGCTCCTGTCCAGTTTTAACTCTGACAACAAGACCATTGGAGCCAAATCGTTGTTTTTTCTTTTTCCAGCAGCAGTAACAAAGGACCGTGAAGGGTGCAATTCTTTGAAGAAACGTTCCAAAGGGCCATATTTTTGACACCAGCTAAGAACCTACTCTGCTCCTCAGATGCCGGGACTGACCTAGACCTGGGAATGCTTAGCAGACTTTTATGACTCCCAGAGATGATTTGTCAAGTTCTTGGAATCTGAAGGCACACAGGAGAAAGAGAATCTCACACAAGGCAGGGAGGGGGCCAAGTTCAAACTGAAGGTGGAACAAAATGGAGAAAAAGCGGAGCTGCTGTCAAAATTTGCTCACCTGCACCTCTTGCGGCCCAGCCCCATGGGGTTGTTCATCTGCGCATGTGCAGTTGCTGGGGCGTTTAGAACCAGGGTGAAGTATGAATACTGGGCCGTCTAATAGCACAGGCCTGCCAGCGAATAGGCTGTGCTCAGACCTAGAGAGGTGAATCCCCAGCTTGCAGCCCTTGTCCCAGCTTTTATTCACAGACTCAGACACTGTTAGAAAAGTATTTTTCTGGAACGTTAAGCTTAGGGACAGGGAAGAATTTTTATAGACACCCATGACTTGATGACCACTTGAGATATATGTCACCCCTATTTCGACCTAGATAGAACTCAGAACTGTAAAGTTATCTAGCTTTTGACAGGGAAGCTGAGCTTACCTGTGCATACACAGCCACTTCCAACTGCTCAGAACATTGTTGAAGTGTGGACCGCTAAACACTCATTTCCTCACCGGAGAAGAGATCAAATGGCTGAAGGACAAGGTCCTTTGTATAAAGCACAGGATGTTTATACGTGTGGTTTGGAACTTGTCCAGTGTACACATATCCCTCAGCATCCACCTCCACTTTTTTCCCCGACCCTCACTTCTCCCACCCCCACCACAATGGTAGGGATGAACCCAGGCTCTTGTACCTACACCCCAGTCACTTCCCCAAGATGTCTGACTATGCATCTGATGTAGACACCAGAGAAACTGTAGAGTTACAGGGTCTGGGCAGAATTCTGTTAGTAATGCCAGGTGGAATTATCTGTGCAGGGGAAGCTAAGAGCCTTGTGTAAAGTACCACCTTCCTGTTTATTTGGGGGAGCAGGAGACAGGAAAAGAGGAGCCACACATTTTTTGAAAAGGTCCACCCTGGTGGCATACAGGAAATGAATGTTTTTATTATCTTAATCATCATATCTTCCTTCACTATGGATTTGATAGGGAAATTTAAGGCATAAAATATCTGGGAGCTCACTGAACTGAAACACAGGTTAAAAGAAACTTTTGGCACTTTTTTTTTGGTAAGATAACTTTTTGGGTGTGACCAGCAGGATTGAGACCCTAAATTCCTCTTCTATTGAGAAAACCTGCCTCGGTGAGCCATCTCCATACTGTGATGATCTCATACATCCCCAGGCCAACCTCGTAAGATTTCTCCTGCCCTTCTCTAATGAGAAGCATTGAGGAAAAGTCGTAAATAGGCAACTGCACTGCAGAAGGTTTGCAGACAGAGTGCTGACCCCTTATCCGTCGGTCAAATGAAAGAGCTCCACAGGGTACCTACAGGGTTTAGGTGAGGGTAGGCGACTGGAACCGAAGGTTTCGAAGCCAAGATATTGAAAGTGTGAAGGTACACAGAGACATCAGATACATAGGTAGGGCATGTGGGGAAATGCTAAAAGACAGGCGAAAGAACTGGTAAGGTTGAGTAAGTTCAAACCCCGGGGAATCTCAGGATTTGAGAACAGCAAAAGTGGGGCCATTCCCCATCCATCTCTGTACCTGCTCTGGACATGTAACCACGACCGACCGCCAACAGAGAGGACCACGGGCAGTCAGTCACATAGCATAACGTGACTCCTCTTTGCCATGTTAATGAGGTATCTAGATAGCCTTGAGCCTTTAGCCAATGACCTTCCTTTCCTGGGTATTCTCTTGCCCTTCACCCAAATAAAGTGTATGGGTGTACACCTACCCCTAATCAAGCAACATGACCAAGCACGGATCATCTCCAGAGAGCTGCTTCATTAAAGAGTGCTGTGGGGAAGGCCTTCACCTAAAAGAGCCATGCCTAAGACTCCTGAAGAAGGCTTTCTCTTCTCCAGCCCCTCTGGTAGTTAGCATCTGCTCCCAATCAGACCAGATCCCAGTCATGCCAGGTTCTCCCTCCCCTTTCTGCCTGGAGTGCAGAAACCCCGAGGGGAAGGGTGAACCAGGGATACCTGTCCCTGACTTCCTCTCTCAGTCGTATACTGGTGGCACCCGGGTCCCAGAGAGGAGACTGGGAACCACAGCATTTGTCCCAGACCTCACTCTTCCCCCTCTGTTCTGACATGCATCTGCGTCTGATTCCCTGAAGGAAAACACAGGCTGCGGACTCCTTTCCAGACTCTGCCCGCCTCCTCTCTGAGCCAGAGACTTGTCAGCATCCAGACAACACTGGGGAAGAAAGGCAGAGCCCTGTACCACAAACATATACATATAAACATACACATACCCATATACATCCCTTTCATAAGCACCTTCTAAAATGAGTACATCTACAAAGAAATAGATGATGCCCGGATGGTTGGTATTGGTAACACAGTCTAGAATAACCCAGAAGAGAGGCATATGACTGTAAGGGATTTTATAGAGCATCAACTGAGATGGAGACATCCATCCTAACTGTAGGCAGCACCGTGGCATGGGCTGGAGCCCCGGGGTGATAAAAAGGAGACAATGACTGAGCACAGGAAACATTCCTCTCTCTCTGCCCCCCACCATGAGGGGCTGCACCCCCTGAAACTGTGAGCCAGAATAAACGCTTCCTTACATCAGGTGCTCTGTTACAGCAATGAGAAGACGTAACAAAGGCAGAGACCTAGTGGGTAATGGACTGCCCCAAACCCTGCCCCAGAAAACACATCACAGAGAAGCATACTTGATAAAATTTTATTTAAAAAAAAAGAAAGAAAGAAAATAATAATTTATATCCTTGACAAAATAAAGAATCTTATAATATAAATGTTTCTTAGAAAATATATGAAAAGATAATATTACAAATATTAATAAATCAACATTCACATGACAGCAAAAGTGGCGATGATTCTACAAGAAGACGAGGAGGAAGATGCTGTCCCGCCCACAGCAATGTCTCTGGAGAGGCCTCCTGTCCCTTCTTTCTCCTTCAGTGAGGTGTGCTCCTATTTTAAGAAAACCTGATGCAAGCAGATCTAATCGGTTTAGGAAGCTGGTATTTATTTGCACCGCAAAATAATTTTTTTACAAAAAAAAAAATCTATCAAGGATCGTTTAAATATCAAGTTTCCTAATGCACTTAGAATACAATTAACCAAATCCACAAGTCCTCGACTTCTCTCTGGTGTAGCTCTACCGCAGGGCGTGAGGTATTCATGAAGTGAGGCAGGAACGGAGGTAAACTTCCGACCTGACTGAACAGGATGCTCCTGTGTCAGCTCGAGGAAATGGTGGGGGAGGCAACTTCTGCCTTCTGCTTCTCTCATCCAGAGCTCTTGCTTTTCCCATACCAGTTTCCTTCTGGTAAACTGTTCAACCGGTACCCTCAGGATAAGGAAGTATATGGTGCGTGCGTGCGTGCGTGTGTGCGTGCGTGCATGCGTACGTACGTGCGTACATACGTGCATACGTACATGCGTACGTACGTACGTACGTACGTACGTACGTGCGTGCGTGCGTGCGTGCGTGCGTGCGTGCGTGCGTGCTTGCGTGCGTGTAGATGTGGGTAATGGGCCCATGAGTTACTCCAGCAGAGTGGAGTAAGGGGAGAATCTGGGGTTCCAGGCATGTGTTGGATGTGACTGGGGGAAGAAGAAGAAATAATCCTCAAGTCTTGATGCGGTGCTTTGGAGATCCCTCTCCCAGAATGGACATCTGTCTTCCTGAGGAGGAGCAGCCCAGCCCTCCTTGCGTGGGACATGTCTTCAGGAGGATGCGTGAGGGCCTATTTGTCACACTCCTCCTGGCTACCTTCAGCACAGTGGTAGTGCTGTTCACAGAACTCCTGGATCCGGCTACAAGCCTCCAGCATCATCACCTCAGGGACTGTGATGACCACCCGGAAGAAATTTGGATACTCGAAGCACTGAAAAAAAAAGAAAAAAAAATCCGACCTGTTATCTCCAGGGCAACGGAATCTGGTACTGGCTCACCTTAACCTAGCCAGGCCTCTAGAGTGCAAGACAGAGTAATGCCATTCTACTAGGGATGTCCTTTCACCCCACTGGAGGGGACTAAGCTGGCAACTGAGTTGAAATAGACAACCCCACACACACACACCCACACACACACACAGTGTTTCCAACTTTTCTTCCTGTTCTGAGGGGATAATGATGGAGGAGTATGGGAGAAAATAAACCTAAAACACAGCTCGGGAAGACCGCTGGACTCTTCAGGGGCTGTTGGGAATGTCTGCAGAGACCCACACCAGCACTCACCGTGGCCGGAAGGCAGTGGACAGATTGCTCCGCAATTAACCGCTCTGTGAATTCCACGTCATTCTCAAACTCTGGGAAATGCTCCATCTCAATTCCCACCTGAACCCACAATAAAAAGAGAAGGCCAGCATGTCACTGGAGCTATGCAGTCCAGTTTCCTATGCCAGAAATGAGGCCGGGGAGTCCCTGAAGCCATCTGGGAACTCTGCCACCCATAACTGAGAAAACCAGCACTCAAGGAAGATGACATGGTTATATCCGTATTTTAGTTCATTGAAGGGTTCCTTCCCGGATGTTGGTAAGGGAATATAGGAAGAGGAGTGCCATCTCTCTTTTTTCCAAAAGAGGCATAGTTAGCATCAGGACCCCTTTATTTTTCACTCTGTGGGCTCTATCCCAGTCACTGCAGGACAGTTAGCATTCCTGGGCCACAAGTGGCACTAGTGATACTGAAGATAAACAAAACCTCTATGTGATCCCCCGACCTCCAAAGGAACCAGTATGACAGTCATGAACCACAAAGCATGCCTCTGTATTTGTGCATGACATGAATGACTGTACTGAAGTTATTGAGAGGCTGTTGTGAACTCAGGTCAATCAAAGCACTGGGATTATTCATAACAAGACAGTTTCTCAAATGATGGGGGCCGGTGCCTAGCTCACCTTTGTAGATGGAGGCAGACCTTGCATGACCACCCCTGATGATCCTAGCACACCATCTTTTGTGCTTTATCACATCCACACACACACTCAGAGGCACACTTACCATAAGATACATAGCTCCAGACGGGCGGACTGGCTGGAGTCCAGGAATGGCAGACAACGCCCCATAGCAGAGGTCTGCATTGGACTACAAGAGGCAGAGAGAGACAAAACAACCAAGGTTCAAATTTTAAGTGAAAGAAAACCTTGACTTTCATATGTAATATTTGATGTAATAAAGCAAAATTTAAAAAAAGAAACAAAAACATTATTGAAGGCAGAACCTTCATTGAAGGCCACACACCTAGGCTTAATGTTATAGTACAAAGAGCCAACAAGAACAAAACTCCATCACTTGAAGTTCGTAGCAAGATGGAGTGAATTACAAGAAGTGGGGAAGCTGCCTATGGAGAACGACTCTCATGTCGCCTCCTCATTAGGAAGCCCCAGTTGCACAGGGCTGCAGAAATGAAGGGCCATCGCTCCTAATTCTGCTGATATATTCTCTGGCCCCCAAAGTCCTCAAGTGAAAGGCTACAAGCTGCCCTTTACCTTAAGGAAGCTTAAAGTGTCCTGGTAGAACTCCTGAGGGGTGCGCTGAAGGATGCTCTTGAGCGCGCCTTGGACGATGGTGCACGGGCCCAGGATCCGCTGACTCAGCTTCACCAGCCCATCTCGAATCTAGGATCCCCCGGGAGACAAATTATTTAGCCTTTCTTAAGCATCCTTGCGCTGTGTGGCTCTATTCTAACCTTTTTATCAGGTTTTTAACCTCAGGAAAGATGGCACCTGGTAACCCTCTTACATTAGACCACTTGTGCCTACGGTCCTTCTCTGTCACAAACCTGTGTGTGACTGTGGGCAGATGATGTAACTTCTCTGCACCCTGTTTTCCTTAACTGTAAAATGCTCTCACAAGGTGTTATGAAGATAAAATAAAAATAGGTTCATAAAACATGAATAATAGTGCCATCATTACTGTGGTTTTGTTTTGTTTTGTTTGTTTTGTTTTTTGCCTTTTCTATAGCCTTAAAATTGGAGGCAGGTGGAACCTCTTCACAGACCCAGAGACCCAAATATGAGAAAACTGGGTTTGGATGAGAAATATCTATCTATATCTTCATCCATCCAATATATTTCCAGACACCAAAAACAACACAGTCAGTTAGGAAGGGGAGGAGACCTCTCCCTCTGCAACACTGAGTACTCAAAACTGAATCCATATTCTAAACTCCTCACACCATATTCCACCATATTGCTCTCACCTCATTGCCAAAAATGTCTCTTCGATCGTGAATGAGGATCCAGCCCAGCCTCCAGCCAGGAACCAGCCAGCGCTTGGCCAGCCCACCACAGGACAGGATGGGGACATTGGTGCTGAGGGTGGCCATTGGTTCATATTTGCAATCTGAAAACACCTGAGGAAGAGAGGTGTCTTTGGATGCTTTCATCTGGACCCCGTGTCTCCCTCCCATCCCTTTTCTTAGATGTTGAGGGACAGGGTCAGGATCTACAGGCATGACTGGATCCCACATAGTTCAGGGAAACTTATCCAAAGACATTTAATTTGGTGTTAAAGGAAGCCTAGCATGAGGGTGATGACGCTAGTCCAGTGGTGTGTACAACCTCTGGAAACTTGCGCTATGGAATTTCAATAGGTGGAGTTATAAATTTAAAAATAAAAGGGGAGTCCCATAATCCAATATCTTAACATTCCTGGGCTCAGGTATGTCGCAGAATGCAGACTTTTGGGAGTGGGGGGTCACTAGAAGGCATCACAGCACATACGGATCTGTAATATTCCCAGAGAAGTCTAGATCACAGCACATACGGATCTGTAATATTCCCAGAGAAGTCTAGAACGCTATCAATCATTCTTCTCTGCCTTTTCCTTTTCATTTCTGGTGCCAGGAATCAGGCCCAGACTTGAGCATGCTAACTGAGCATGCCCCAACCACTGAGCTACATTTTCAGGACCCCTCTCCCCAATAACTACTCAAAACACATATCCGTAAGGGTCATAAGCAAGAAACCCACAGGGACCTTTGTATCTATCCTACCTCCTCGGCATCTATGTTCAAGGGGATTCCAAGAACATTTGCTTTCCCCCAGCTCCTTGGATTAAATAATTAATGTAAAGCTGAGCTGAGGGGCCTGTGAACTTGTTGAGATGGTCTGTACAGAATGGCCAGCTGCTTCTGACCGTCCCATCAGGCAACTCTCTACGACCCAGAAAACAATACGGTATTGAGACTCCTGTTATGATCTAACCCAAGCCAGACTTACCATGTCACCATAAATCTCATCAGCTAAGATGGGGACACATTGCCTTTCAGCCACTGAAAATAATGAAAGCGATGCTGGAGTCATTTTCAGTTCGGATTACGTCATCGTTTCCTTGGTGCCTGGCCCCTCTGTGCTCTGCGTTACGTGCCGTACCATTGGGAACTGAGCACTTCTGACGTTCTCTCAGGATGTCTAGCCTAACTGTGTGCCATTTAACCACCCGTTCCAAACTCTCTCTTCCACAGGATGGTAGTAGAGAAAGGCAAACACAGGGGAACTTCCTCTTGACCAAAATCCGCCAAAATGAAACGCTTGCCAGTTTTGGATTAGGGATGTGCGCCTCATTTCCCCTTCTTTTAGACAAGTCCCGGGCCCCATGACACATCATCGGCTCGAGGCAGTGCTGGCCTTTCTCCATCTCCATTCCAGACCCAGGACATTCTGCCTCTCAGGGAGCTGCGAAAGGATGCTGCTCTCATCTCCCCCAGGGTGGGTGGTCACCTGCGCTTACCTGCCAAAATCTTCTGAAGGTGCCGCTTACTGAACACGGAGCCACAGGGATTGGACGGGTTGTTGACCACGAGACAAGCTGTTTTTTCATCGATCAGAGATTCCAGTTGTTTTAGATCAATTTCCCAAGACTTCTCGGGCTGAGAAAAGTGTGACCAAGATGTTTCTGATCAATTGAGAGGGAATATCCAGCCCAAGAATTCAGTGTAAAGAATAAAATAAGGGGCCACCAAGCCTGATGATCTGAGTTCTAGCCCTGGGAACCATGTGTTGGGAAGAGAGAACTACAGGAATTTGTCTTTGACCTCCACACACTGGCCACTGCATGCACACATTAAACTCACTGCACCAACGTACACACAAAATAGATGAATATAAAGAGTTTTAAAAGAATAAAGTCTGCCTTTGGCTCCAACCTCCATCTGCAGACCAGTCTCTGTATGATAATGGCCATTTCTTTGTTTCTACATGTTAGTAACTGAGCACTTGAGTCAAAAGTTAAGTTAAGGCCTGGGGTTAAGTGAGGGCTCAGGGGTTAAGTGAGGGCTCAGGGGTTAAGTGAGGGCTCAGGGGTTAAGTGAGGGCTCAGGGGTTAAGTGAGGGCTCAGGGGTTAAGAGTACTTGTTATTCTTGCAAAGAATCCAGGTTCAATTCCCAACATCCACATGATGGCTCACAACCATCTATAGCTCCAGTTCCAGGGACTCTAACATCCTCTTCCAGCAGGCACATATGTGGTATGCAGGCAAGCATACTCATACATGTAAGATAAAATAAGTGTAAAAAATGTTTTTGATTACCAATAGATTGTAGAGCTTGACCTCAATTCCCATAGACTCAGCCAACGTCCTGTAGAGGGAAAACCCGGGCCTCGGAATGAGGATGTTTTGCCCAGGATTAGCCAGCACGGCTAGACACAGCTCAATGGCCTGACTGCAGCCACTTGTCAGAATGACATCCTGCAAAGAGAGAAAGGGTGGACTTAGGAGAGAGCCCATCATGTATGTAAGTTGGAAGTGTTCATGAACTTATTTTAATAAGTTCCAAAGGAATGGGAAGGATTGTGCTGAGCCCAACCAAATCTATCTTATCTATCTACCTGTCTGTCTGTCTGTCTGTCTATCTATCTATCATCTATCTTGTCTATCTATAATCTATCATCTATCATCTATTTATCTATCATCCAGCATCTATCTATTACCCATCATCTATCATTTATCATATATTTATCTATCACCCATCATCTATCATTTACCTACTATCACCTATCATGTATCTATCATCTATCTATTTATCTATCATCCATCATCTATCATCAATCACTTATGTACTGTCTATCATCTACCTATTTATCTATCATCCATCATCTATCTATTATCTATTTATTTATCTATTATCCCTCACCTATTATCTATCCATAGTCTATCTATCATCTATTATCTATTTATTCTTTATCAGCTGTCTATCTATCATCTATGTATGTGTCTATCTTTCTTCTAAACATCTCTCAGCTATCTCTAAATGTTGTTGAAAATAATGACCACTTTTAAAAATTAAGCAAATCACTTTAAAAAGGACAAGCTGGCTATGATTCAACCAACTCTCAAGGGAGATCTTCGATTGACCTTGGACTGTTTTCCACCAGGTTATTTATTTACTTTTGACCAGAGACTTGAAGCCTGACTCTTCTCTAAACACAGATGAGAGATGCCTCTGAGATTAGGAGGTAGACAACAAGAGGGGAGGGCAGCATTCAAGGCTAGCCCTGCCACCAATCTAGTATGCTATGAGACTCCAAATGTTCTGTCCCAGCGCCCTAATATGAGTAAAGGTAGAAACATGCATAAATACCTCCTGATGAGAAATTCCTTTAAATTAAATGATTTACTATTTGTGAAGAATTTCTCAATGATCTTTGGAAGAAAATCAAATCTAAGATGACCTGGGGTGGGGGGAGATCCTTCGAGACTCTAAGACAACAGTATATTCATGTCAGGAGACACCTCCTATACCATGGTGACATTAATCACAATTACTGATCAACCACCCCAGCTGTGCAAGAAGCCCTCAACTTGATACACAAGGATTCTCCTCAGCTACGCCCCACCCCCAACTATCACAGCTGTGGGACATAAGCAAGAAGCAGGCATGCCCTCAGCAGCCTCTGAGCTGATATCCTGGCTCACCTTAGCTTCCAGAGGAGCCTCAGGACAGTGGTAATAGGAAGCGACCTCCTCCCGACTGGATAGGTAGCCTGAGACAAGACATGGGAGAGAAAGGTGGGGGTTTTCTTCCCTTGATTGGCAGTCGTGCCCCGGGCTTCAGTGCTGCTTCCAGCCACCCTCTACCCTTGCTTAAGGGCAGTTCATTCTGTTCAGCTCAGTCATGTGTGAAGGGAATTAACTTCCTATTGCTGTTTTATTATAGGTTGGAGTCCTATTTAGAAAGCTTGAAGGAAAGCTAGTGAGGCAGCTCAGTGGGTAGAGGTGCTGGCTGCCAAGTCCAGCAACCGGAGTTCAATCCTCAGGATACACATGATGGAAAGGGAAAGCCAGTCTCCACAGTTGTCCTTTAACTGACACACACACATACTGTGGCCACTCAGCATGCACTCTTACTCAACCCCCTTCCCCATCTGTCTGTCTGTCTATCATCTGTTTGTCTGCCTGATTCTCTTTCATTTTTCTCTCTGTCTGTCTGTTTGTCTCTCTCTCTCTGTGTCTATCTCAGTGTGTGTGATACACACACACACACACACTCATTCATACATGAATAAATACATTTAATTTAAAAAACATTAAAAGTTAGGCATGATAGTACGTGCCTATAATCCCAGCTCTTGAAAGGCTAAGGCAAGAGGATGGCTAGTTTGAGATCAGACTGCATTATAGCAATGACCAAGATGCACTCTGAGCTTCTCTGGGCAAGCTTACCGATAGATGGGGCATAGCCATTGTACTTCCCAGAGTCCAGGGCATCCTTCATGGCTTGGGTCACTTCAGGGTCTGTAGGCAGGTTCCCAAACACAGTAGGATCCCCTGTTCACAGAAGAGGAAAGCAAAAGAATCAGCAAGAGTTTACATCCCTACGTTCAGGTCTCATCTCCTCGCCTCTCTTCCTGGCAGAACATGAGAGCGGGAGGTTGTTAGGCAATGCCAAGTGGCCCAAACTCACCAATTGACAGAGAGATCACGGTTTTGTTCGGATTCGGCTTCACCTTCATATTGTCCACGATGGCTCGAATGGGATTGAAGGTTTTATTGGACATGTCGGAGGGCCTCACGTTCCACCTGGCCTTCCTGCCCTTCATTCTCCCTTGCCCTGAGTTTCTCCCACCAATATTGACGCGTACATCCAGAACTGAAGGCAGGCTGTCATTAACATTCGTCTGGATCACGTAGGAGTCCATGGCTCACAAAGCCTACAGAGAAAAATAGACGTCCCTGTAAGGCTAAGATGGTGCTCTTTGAGTCAGGGGGCTTCATTTAGAACTAAGCAGGAGTGACATCACACATGCATCTCTCTAATGCTTTTATATGATTTCACTTGTAAGACAGTTTTGCTATGAATGGGGGGGGGCGTTAAGAATGTCTTGCAGAGATAAAAAATATAGGAGCAACACATTTTCAAAATTAGCAGGGAGCATTTAATTGAACATTTATCTACTACAAGTAGGGTTGTTTTTTCCCTCTTGTCTTTGGCGTGTGTGTATACTTGTGTGTGCGCATGTTCCACTACAAATGTGTGGAGGTCAGAGGACAACCTCAGGTTGCAGTCCTCACCATCTGCCTCATCTCACTGTGGGTTCTGGCATTACAGATGTGCACCGTCACATCTGACTTTATATGAGTCCTAGAGATCAGAATTCTAATCCTCATCCTTGGGTGACAAGGGCTTTTCCTGCTGGGTCAGCTCCCAGCCTTGGGTAAGTGGGATTTTCTATATGCAACTCTAACTCTATGCTCTAAGTTAAACCAAGAGAGAGAAAAAAATGACAGGAAAGTATTCATCAAAGCATGGGGGTTACCATCTGTCCACACAGACCTCCCCCCAAAGTACCTTAGCCTGAGCAGCTTGGCAAGACCATGTCTGAAAAACTGTAAAACTAAGGCAGTGGAGCACTTGGCTAGCTAGCAGGGCCAGGACCTATGTTCAATCATAATACCATTAAGAAAAGAGAGAGGGAGAGGGAAGGGATAAGGAAGAGAGAGAGAGAGAGAGAGAGAGAGAGAGAGAGAGAGAGAGAGAAATATTGATGCCAGTTAAGGTAAAGCCATGTCAGATAAGCATCTCAGCCCTGGGCAGAAAAAGTCAGAATATCAGAAAGAAAGCCAGGAGCATCGCAATCACCATCGCAGTGCAGAGAACCTTCGGGATTACCTTCCACGTCCAGGCAAAGCAAGCTCCTAGCAGCCAAACCTATAAGGCCCACAAGCGCTCCTCCACCAAGTCCTCTGATGATGAGTTCAGGTGCAGTCCTGACCCTTGAAATAGTTTCAGCCAATGGGCGTTGGACCTGAAGCCCTTATGCTATTGGTTGAGAGTGAGGACTAAGCCCCTCCCCTGGACCTCCCCCCACACTCTGCTGTTTCTCACCCCAACCCTGGGCCACCATCCAATCTGGGATTTGTCCTCACATCTCTCGTATCTGGAATTCTCTGTGTTAACTCTTTCTGGTCATTTGGTGAGATGGTTCAGGAAACTGTGAAGGGCATTTGGGGTGACAGTGATTAACTTTATTGTCCTTTTTTGTTATGAAAACTATTGTGTTAACGGTACAGAAATACATTAAAATGAGGGCCCTTCTGGTGGTGCTTTCTCTGAATTCTAGTCTCACTCCTGGACATGGGCAATGATAAGAGCTTGGTTGAATATTCCTCTACTGCAAGTGGGATTTGTTATGGTCAGTGGTAATCTCCACAAAAATTCAACCGCATGCCAAGGAAAAACAAATTTTAAAAATTCCATCAATTCACCAAAATAGGTTAGTATAAGGATACATAAATAGAAATACAAGCCGGGCGTGGTGGCGCACGCCTTTAGTCCCAGCACTCGGGAGGCAGAGGCAGGTGGATTTCTGAGTTCGAGGCCAGCCTAGTCTACTAAGTGAGTTCCATGACAGCCAGGGCTACATAGAGAAACCCTATCTTGAAAAAAAAGAAAGGAAGAAAGGAAAGAAAAGAAAAGAGAAGAGAAGAGAAGAGAAGAGAAGAGAAGAGAAGAGAAGAGAAGAGATACAGAGATTAATGCATACATAATTTGATAAATTTTCAAAGCACAGATAGAATCACGCTCTCATTTGACAGTGGATATTTATCATCGCCGTTGTCATTGTCATCGTCGTCGTCGTTGTTGTTGTTGTTGTTGTTGTTGTTATTACTTTGTCCTGTGCCTTAATCTCCTTTACTTCGAAAACCACAGAGGTTTGGACTCTAGTTAAACAAAATGGGAAGTTAAAACAAATTAATAATCCATCAAGAAAGAAGGCAGCCAAATTCTCTGCAGCTTAATTTTCACTAGGGTACAAAACTGTTCAGGAGTGTAGTGAGCTGAGGGGTCTGAAGTCTGAAGTTTTTAATTTTTTCTTTAAACAATAGGAAATTCCCAGAGCAGCTTGTATCTGATCACAAAGTTAACAACAGCAACAATAGTGGTAGGATCTCTCTCCTCCTAAAACACATACTCTGATTCCTAGACCACACCTGCTCCTTGCTCCCCCAACAGGCACCATCCACAAGAGGCACTAGAGCTAGACTATTATTTGCGTAGCAGTGTCTCTGTGCATGTGCAGTCCTCCAATCGCTACACTTTGCAGGCCTACAGCATCTACTTCCTGCCATGGGCCTGAAAAGGCGGAGTGCTATTTACATGCACAAGGCTCACATCACACTGGGCACAACGGAGCTCTAGTGCCCAAAGACACGTATCACTAAAACCTCCAATAAAAGCTATAGCGTGCAGAGATGCTTCATAAAACACAGGTGTTGCAAGAGTCCTGCTGTGGACTTTCTTGTGGACATTAAGACATTGGGTGTCTTCCTCAGTCACTTTCCACCCCACCCAACCCCACACACCCCTTTTTGATATAGGGATTTGAACCAAAGCAAACGCCGCACCACTGAGCTCTACCCCTAGCCGCTCCGCTTACTTTAGAGTTGCACGGTCTCATATAGCAGCCACGCTCATAATGAACTTTTGATCTTGAAATGTGGCTTGTCTAAAGTTAGATGTATCGTTGATATAATCACATTGTGGAGACTTGGTGTTAAAAATGCCAACTACCTCATTAATTTTATACTGATTGCACATTGAAAGACTCTTTGACATTTTGAATAAAGCCTATAAAAACTCCTTTCAAAGCCTGATGAGATTGCTCAGCGGTAAAATCACTTGCTGTACAAGCCTGACCACTGACCTAGGTTCCATCCTTAGATACCACTGTGGAAGGAGAGAACCAACTGCTGAACACACACACTAATAATAATAATAATAATAATAATTTTAACTAATTTTACTGGGGATAAGAAGATGGCTCAGAGGTTAAGAGCACTGGCTGCCCTTCCAGAAGACCTGGGTTCGGATCCTAGCACCCACATGGTGACTCACAACCATCCATAGCTCCAGTCTCAGAGGACCTAACACCCTCTTGGGACCTCCATAGGAGCCAGACACACATACAGGGTGCACATTATAACATACATGCAAAATATCCACAGACAAAAATTCAATAAGTAAGTCTTAAAATTTTTAAATTAATCTTCTCACTCTTTTTTTGATGCTCTCTGAAATTATTCTCTTTAAAATTATTCCTTCTAAAATTTGAAATTACTATGTGATTTACATTTATTGAACAAAATTGTTCTATGGCATGGCTGTTTTTAATATTAATATATTGTATGAACGTTTTCCTATTATCATACAAAGAGATCAATTTTATTCCTTTTATTTTTTTGAGACTGGGTCTCTCTATGTAGCCCAAGCTGACCTTGAACTCCTGATCCTCCCGCCTCAGCATCCCAAATGCTTGGGTTACAGGGATGTACCACAACCCCCAAAAACCTCTCTTCTGACGGACACAGCACTTGTTTGTTCTGTTCCTGTTGGACATGGGGAACTTTCAGATTTTCTATTACAAATAAAGTAGATAGAACATCCTGTACAAAGGAGGTTGGTAAATCTTAGACTTCCTGTTGTTTTCGGGATGGTTTTCTAGAAGTAGAACCACATTCCAGGGGCTGACAGCTCTCCCTGTGATAGAGAACACCGAGAAGAGACTTCAAGGATCCTCCAGAGGCTCTGGTCCAACTCCTCCCTCCCGTGCACACAAACAGGCTGTGAGCTTGGCATCTGTGCCCCACCCTGTTCCATGAACAGTTCTCCCTAGGGCTCTGGAGTTAACTCACCTTTAGGAGTCTCAGTGCTTTCTTGAGTGGTCCCTACAGTGTTCCCTTTTTCATCTTAGGAACACACATATGTGTTTTATTTTCAAAAATGGAAGGTTTTCTGGGTTATTCTCAATATTGCTAGAAATGGGTGTCACTCCTTAATAATTTTTTTTTTAAGTAGAGCCTCACTATGCTGCCCTGGCTGGCTTGGAACTTACCACGTAGACCAGGCTGCCCTTGAGTTCATAGAGATCTGCCTGCCTCTGCCTCCCATGTGCTGGGATTAAAGGTGTGTACCACATCTGTCTCTCCTTACTACTTTAAAAAGTTGCTTTAGCTTGTACAGAATGCTATATATTCCTGAATCTGTTATGGTATGTTCAGTTCTAGAATATTCTATACTAGAGTCTTAATTTTTAAACAGTTCTGTTTTGGTTTTGAACATCTCAAGTAACACAAGCTGGCCTCCAACTCACCACGTCTTTGTCTCTCTGCCTCCGAGGTGCTGAAAGGACAGGTGTGAGCCCCCACAGCCCGACTTTACATTTCTTTAAGACTCATTAATGGTTTTATTTTCAGAAAGGCTAACCAATTACCTTCCTATTCAGTGGTTTGAAAACCTTCAGGAATTGTTTTCTAAAATAAATGTTTCTCAAAATGATTGACAGAATAATATTAAAGTTGTTTCCCCCCCCTATCATTTAGTCAAAGATGGCCATCATTCACATTTTCTTGGTCCCCTGTGTTTTTAAGGCATCACCTGTCTCTGTAGAAAACAACTCCCCTTTTTTTTTTTTCTTCTTTTCCTTATATGAGACCTTGGTTTAGGATGCGGTTTGCAGAGCTCTAGAACAGCTGCTTGCAGACCGGGTTGGCTTGGCTTCAGGTTTACAGATCAAAGAGCAGCAGGCAGCACAGGGTTTGGCAAATGGTCCCGCAAATACTGGCGCTGACGCAGAAACTGCAGGGCAGAGAGGGCAAAGTGAAGGGAGCCAGGGCAGCTGCATCATCAGGTCAATGCCATAGACACACCTTCAGCTGGGCTTGGGAGCCAACATCAGAGGTAAGAGGGGAACCGGGTAGAGCAAACAAGTTCTGGTACTACTGGCCTCTGGTAGGCAATGCTTTCCCTCAGTGGAAAACAGAGCAGGCAGGGAGGGAGAGTGTGTGGGAGGACCCAGAGCTATATAGGAAGTTTCCATGACACCAGATAAACTAGACCACGAGTCAAGGCCCAACAAGCTTTGACAATCACTAAAGGTTACACCACCAGGCACAGGGAAGTCCTTCCATTGAAAAACTACAGTCTGGGGTGTCTCAAAAGGAAACACATAGATTGAATTAATACCTAAGTAAAAGTTAATATTAAAATAGAAGCCAAATGACTTCTAATGAGCTTTTCTAGGTGTAAGGCGTCCCTTTTGCCACGAGACGTGGGTTGTTTGTTGGGGGTCTGTTGTTATTGTTGCTTATCTTTGGGGTAGTTTCTGAGGTTTTGTTGTTGTTGTTGTTTGGTTGGTTGGTTGGTTGGTTTTTGGTTGGTTTTTTTGAGACCCTTAGACTCACAATGTAGCCTACAATGATCCCGAACTGCTGATCATTATTCTGCCTGTACCTCCCATGTTGTGGCTTTACAGGTACGAGCCTCCATGCCCGGCATACAAAAGCATGTTTAAAATAACTCTACCCCCAGGCAGCTGGAGAGATGGTTCAACGGTTAAGAGCTTGCAGAGCAGAGGAAGGGAATTTGGTTTCCAGCACCTACACAGTTGGCTCACAACCAACCAACTGTAACTTCAGTCCAGGCGATCTGACACCCTCCAAGAACAGACACGCATGTAATATGCTCAAATATGTGCAGGTAAAACACTCCTATACGTAAGATTAAAAAAAAAAAACTTTAAAAGTCCTTCAATAATTCTAGCCCCTGCAGACAACCATTATCAATCATTGCTGCCCATAATTAACACTTTGAAATGTGTCTATTGTTCCAGGCATACATTCGTACATTCCATATCCTTACTCTCTCGGCATGGTACTCTATGGATCTCATTTGGGGATATTTTATAAGACGTTTTCTGAGACAATGAGCTTCTTGCTAGTCTGCTTTTTAATGGTCACCTACGACCTCGAGGTCTTCATTTTCTAAATCTGTTCCCATACCTTTCCTCCCTCTACAGGTGCAGTTGGACAGTTGTCCCCAACACATAACTGCAGGCTGTACAAGAGCCGAGTCGGTACACATTAGTCCCGAAGAATAGCTTTGCTTTTCTACCTTCCCCTCAATCGAAGGTAAGCACCAGGACTCATCAGAGGGAGGTGGGCTTCGAGCCTCAAAATCTGGCACTAGATCTTACCACTCAAACTGAAATCTTCTCTTCATTAGGGGCTAAGTGGGCTGAGATGCGTCTCTATCCCTATGGAAAGCAGAATAGTAGAGCCCACAGAGACAGATGACCAGGGAAATCCTAAAGAAAATAACGAACTGGGGCTGGAGAGATGGCACAGCGCACCAGCTGGTCTTCCTAAGGGTTCAATTCATAGCACCCGCATGGTACCATCTGCAACATCAGCTCCAGGGGATCTGGCGCCTTCTTCTGGCCTTCTTGAGCATTGCGCACATGTAGTGCGCAGACAAGATGCAGGCAATGCACTCATACATAAACAAAAATATTTTTTTAAGAAAAAAAAAAAAGTAACCAACTGACTCTTTAGCTGATGCAGGAACCATCCACCTTCCTTTTTCATCTCCCCCCACTAAGTACGTTGTTCTCTTTGCATCCGTATCACTTGGGTACTGGCTGCATAGGAGCATATACATTTTAACTTCCTCAGTGAAGTATCATCTCAATTCCTTGTTCTCCACTTATGTCCTTCTTGTCTTACAATGGTGCTCTGTATAAGCCACGGTCGGGACATGCACACTGGTTGGCAATAAATAGCACATATAAAGGGGGGGGGGATGAATGACGGAAGGAGGGTTTGCTGTTTGCTCATGGTTTGAAGGAATGGTGGGTTTTCAAAGGGCTGCTCACCCTTTAAAGGTTGTGACTTTTCTCTCTACTTCAGTGCTCTAACGTTTAAAAGCTAAATAAAAATCTTCATCTGTTTGCAGACCGAGGTGCCTGCTGGGTGCCCCAGCTCATGGAGTTTAGCAAATAACACCACCTTATTTGTTTTGCGTTTTACATAACTGTGGCAGCCATTTGTCTCCAGGCTGAACTCCGTGTTCTTTTATTTGTGGCTGCATCTGCAATCCAGTCCTCATCCTGCGCATTTTATCAGGGAATAAATTCGCCATGACTCGGCTGACGGATGCGAGCCAGAGGAGTAATTCTGAGTGTTCCGAACACAGGCTAGTTCATTATCAGACCTCTTTTGGTACCCTGAGCTTTCATGAAAGAAATCCAGTGTGCACTTCAGCCACGGAGGAAGCAGATCAGCCCTCATCAAAGAGGCTTCCTCCTGCAGATGGGAACAAATACCGAGACCCACAGCCAGACTGCATGCAGAGTGAGAGACCTTGGAATATCCAGCCTTAAATGGGATGTAGCTATCAAACCCCTCCCCCTCAGAGCTCTGGGAACCCTGCAGAAGAGGAGGCAGAAAGAGTGTAAGAGCCAGAGGAGATGGACAACACCAGGAAAACAGGCCACCTAAATCAACAGGACTGGTGCACACAAGAACTCACCGAGACTGGGAGCATGCCCAGGGCCGGCACATGTCTGCACCAGATGAGGTCCTAGAGCTGAAAGAAGTGGGCACATGCCCCATTCCTAACCCAGAAGTTATCAATCACCACTTGATAAACACTAGTAAATAAAATTTTAGTTTTCTCCAAGGGAGTCTCCATGGAGAAACAAACTACTCTTAGGGGTGGGTAGCATGCCTAGCATTATATGGCCAACGGGAAACCAACTCAACATTGGAGGTGCCTCGTTTCATAGTGTCATGCCAGGGCTATGGTTTTTGTATTTTAGTATTTTATTCATATTTTTCTCTCCTTTTACCCTACAGGTCCTTCGCATCTATATTATGGCTTCCAATTTAGTGTTTTTGTGGGATTCCTAAGTGCATGATCTTGTGGTCTCTGTGTTTGTGTCTGTCTCTTGTACATGTGTTTTCTTGTGTTCCTTTCTTCTGTTAATTCTGTCCTATTCCAGTGTATTAAACTTGTTTTCGTGTGTTATGTTATATTTCATTATTATCCCTTAGAAGCCTGTTTGATTCCTAATGAGAAAAAGAAAGGGAGTGGATTTGGATAGGAAGAGAGGTAGGGAAAACCTGGGAGGGGTAGAGGGAGGCGAAACCATAATCAGGAAATAGTATGTGGGGAAACAAGCTGTGTGGAAATATAAATAAAGTGGGGGGAAAGAACTAATAAGATGAAATTATGTAAGGGTAAAATAAAAATGAAAGAAATCCAGTGTGTTTTGCCAAAGAGGGAACACAAAAATATTGGGGTGCTAAACAGATAAAGAAGCCATCTTGGATGGCCAGCCCATCTGAGCCCGTTGCTGGCTTTGGATCAAGATGGCCATGACCGCATGCGAACCCCCAATCGAACTGCATGTAATCATTCCCGGCCGCTGCTCAGAAGCACAAGAGGCCACAGACAAGTCCTGCTAGAACACAGTCGCAAGTGAGAGTCTCTTTCATAAACTGTCGTCAGTAGGTTGCCTGCGCCATCTGTTTCCTGCTGAGTACCCACAAATCACAGACCAGAGCAGTAAGAGCCCGCCTCTCGCCCCTCGCCCCTCGCCCCTCGCCCCTCGCCCCTCGCCCCTCGCCCCTCGCCCCTCGCCCCTCGCCCCTCGCCCCTCGCCTCTCGCCCCTCGCCTCTCGCCTCTTGCCTCTCGCCGTCTGCTTAGACCGCAGCAACCGTGAGCATCCCAGCTCTGTGGCTTAATGGGTATACGGTCTGCCATCCAGACAAGGCAGGGGATGATCTGTATGAAGTCGTGGAGCACACACTTGGCCAAGAAACATGGAATGTTCCAGAGTTTCGCTGCTGACCTCGCCCAGTGAAACCTGGGGGTCACTCGTTCCCTACCCTGCCTGGTAACAAACGCCAGAGATTGTGCAAGTTCACAATCTTTATCCAGGCTCACTGTGGAGCCTACGGTGGGGAGAGAACCATCAATGGGGGCCAAACCACAGTGAATTACCCGATTCTAGGACATCAAGTTCCCGGCCACAGGACTATAAGCAAAACAAAGTCAGAGAGAGGGTTCTGGGGTCTTGTTACCCAAAGGATATTGGTTTTACCAGAGGAAAGTGGGTTCCTAGTGCCGACACATCGTCTCCGGGTACCTTACAGCAAGCGGGCAGGCAGGTGACACTATATCTAACCGCCAACTGTGTCCAGCATCAAAACTAAGAGGCTATTAACACATTTGTTCTCTTGGTCTGTTATTGTTTTGATTTGATTTTTGTTCAAAAGAAAAAGTTCTGGTCAGTCAGTGTGAGATGAACGTCAATTATGAGGATTTTTTTTATTTTTTAAGACAAGGTTGTGGCTGACCTGTCTTGGAACTCACTATACAGCCAGATGACTTTAAACTTCTGATTCTCCTGCCTCCACCACCTGGGTGCCACCAGACCCAGTTTTATGCAGTACTGAGAGTCAAACTCAGGGTCTAATATATGCTTAGGTAAGCAGTCTACCAACCAAGTCACATAATCCCCAGCCCTGAGAATCCTTTTTTTTTCTTTAACTGAAGCAAGGTCTTGCAATGAGCCTAGGCTAGCCTTGAACCTGCAACCTTCTGCCTCGGCCTCCTGAATACTAGGATTACAAATGTTTTAACATCTGGGAAAATGGATGTTTTAAAATCAGTAAAATATAGTATACATTTTACATATTGTAATTCTTGTCTATTTACCCCTGTTAGAATATTAATTCCATGAGAGCAGAACAATTATTTATCATTGTTTCATGATATGGCCTTGGTGTCCAGTGTACAGCAGATGCGCAAAAATATGACTGACTGAGTAACTGGCTGATGATGAGACATAATGAATCTTTATTGGGCACCTATCATGAACACTTTTCAAAGAGCTTGTATTAACTCCTTAGATGGTGTTGAATATTTTATGAGAATGAGAATGTAAGCATCTGTGGTTTTGGCACTTGGCAATTCTAAGTCTATATTATGTTGATTCCCGCCGTGTGGTAGATATTATAATAATCACATTTGAAAGATGCAGAAACCCAAGCATAGGAGGGTTAAATAACTTGCCAAATGCCACACAGCTGCTAAGGAACAGAACCAAACCCCAGGCCAAAGTGTTCTCCTCTGACAGCTGGGTAGTTAAGCTCTGGGCTATTCTGCCTCATAAGCAGAAAATCAGGAGGCCCTGTGTTTGATTAACTGTTACTTAAATCAATTAAGCAACCAGAATCATTAACTTTTATAACCAGAGATCCTCTGGGCCCCATATGATTAGGCTATTCAGTGGTCTGCCTGGTGAACAGGGGGCAAATAGAACCAGGAAAACGTTAATATCAACTACACGAAGATATTCACCTCCTCCTGATCATGATGGCATTACCAAGAAAGAGAAAGCCATAAATGGGCTGGGAATGTTGACTGAATAGTAAAAGAACTTTCCTAGCAGAGGTGAGGCAGAGAGACAGAGACAGAGACAGAGACAGAGACAGACAGAAAGAAAATATAAATATACAGGCAGAATGGAACCTTCATATATTATTGGTGGGAAGGTAAATTAATATAACCACATGGAAATTCGTATAGATTCTAAAAATAGAATCACCCTGTGACCTAGCTATACCACTCACAAGTATGTCCTGAGGAGGAGCCGAAGTCAGCATACCACCGAGATTTCTGCACATCTGTGTTGCTGTATTCATAATATGCAAACTGTGCAGTCAGCCTAAGTCTCCAGCCATAGAGAAATGGATAAAGAAGGTGTGACACACATACACAATGGAGTTCTATTCAGCTCTAAAGGGTGGAACGACATCATTTGCAGGAAAATGGACAGAGAGAACATTGTGTTAAGTAAGAGAAGACAGACTGAGGAAGACCAGAATCTCATATTTCCACTCTGAGGCAGAATCTAGATTTAGAGAAAAGAAAAGGGCATGAAGGCAGAAGAGTAGCTATTTCAGAAGAGGAAGGAGAAAAATGGGACCACGATGTAATGGAGAAAGAAAATCATCAAAGTGCATTACAAAGGGCTGGGGATGTAGGTCAGTGGTAGAGCACTTGCCTAGTATGCACAAGGCTCTGGGTTCAATAGCCAGTACTGTAAAAATGATTTCGTGTTGTAAATATTTATGGAAATTTCATAATGGAAATTAATATGTTTTTTTTAAGGAAAGCAAATCTCAGCTCTGGGGAAACTGTGGCAAAAATAAATACAAGTTTAGGAAGAGCCTAGGGCTTCATAGCAAGACTGTATTCAAAACACATAAGTACAAAAGTTAGAAGATAAGTAAATAAAAAGTAAGCCAGGTACAGCGGTACACTCATTTAATCCCAGCACTCAGGAGGTATATAGCCAGATGATCCTTGTGAATTTGAGGCCAACCTGCTCAAAGAAAGAAAGAAAGTTCCAGGCCAGCCAAGGCTACATAGACATACTCTATCTCAAGTTGGCCCCCTTGTGTTGGCACCCATCGGGTGTCTTCCTGGACACCACTCTGTTGGGAATGGATGGAGATGGCTGGTGCTCCACATGGAGAGGCAAGAGGCTTATAGATCAGTGTTCACCTGGTACAGAGATCTATAGGAAGTTCAGGATGAGCCCAGAAAAAGCAGAGGGGGCTTCATCTAACCCTGAGCTGACACCTGAACGAGGAATCTCCATTTGCCAAGTGGTCTAGCACTAGAAATGGCTGAGCCTGCTGCCCAGTAGACCTCGAGCCCTCCAGCTCCAGTGCTGGCTCCATACACTCCCCTAGATTTCCAGAAGAGTTTTCAGTCCCTTAGAACAAAAGACCAGCTCTCCCTCCCTCTCTCCCTCCTGCCCGCCCTCTGCCAGAGCAAACATTGGGAAACATCTGGTTCAGTGACTTCACTCTTGCACTTGATTGCATGTCTCACAGCGATGGATCCACTCTCCTCACCCGCCCTACCTCGCCCACTGCAAATGAGCATCAGGTGACTGAGGCAAGACCTAACCCTGGGGGACACGAAGGGAAAGAATTAGGGGACGCTCCTGGACACAGTTCCCTGTCCAGAGTACACACGGGTGATGACAGAATGCTGCCTGATGTCAGAGTAGCCATCAGAAACTCCAAGCAATGGGTATACCAGTTCTTCCGGGGGTGCCCCATCTCCTTTCTATGAAAAATCACTACATAAAGTAATGGTTAGAGGAATGCATGCATGTGCAGACACAAATCAGTGCTTCCTCAGATTTTAGTGACCCATCCTCCAAAATGACCTATGGATTTCTTCTTCTTCTTCTTCTTCTTCTTCTTCTTCTTCTTCTTCTTCTTCTTCTTCTTCTTCTTCTTCTTCTTCTTCTTCTTCTTCTTCTGTTTTTTTTCAGGACAGGGTTTCTCTGTATAGCCCTGGCTGTCCTGGAACTCACTCTGTAGACCAGGCTGGCCTCGAACTCAGAAATCCACCTACCTCTGCCTCCCAAGTGCTGGGATTAAAGGCGTGCGCCACCACTGCCCGGCTTATTTTGCTAAAGTAGCTGCTTTTGCTGCTCTATTGATTCAACTTCCACTCACACGTCGGTAAGTCCCAACGTGTGGCGCTTAGGGGTCTCGTAAATATTTGATCATTGTCCCTAGCTTGTGGTTTCACCAAAGTGCATACCAAAAAAAGCGAAAGTCTGTTTCGTTTCATGTTTGTGTGTTTCTGAGGGCAAGGGTCATATTTATTTAACTTGTTTTATATGACGTTAAAGAGTATCGTGTACAATAGAGTGTTTAAAAAATAAGTCTATCGACTCAGGAGGTAGATGTTTATCTCCTAGAAAGGGTTAAAATGCAAGCACATCACCCATCTTTTTTTTTTTAATCAGAAGACAAATATATAATAGTGTTGCAATGCTGACTTGCAAATAAGCCAACCAAAACAGACAACTTGATTAAATGCGGTATTTTGGACAAACTCACCTATTCTACCTTGTTGGCAATGAATGGGATCTAATCCTAGAGAAAGGATTAGAATCTGGTGTAGACAAAAAAAAAATGTATATGATGTAGAAGTGTCTGAAGGAATTTCTAGCATAGGACCGGGAGAGATAGCTCAGTCCGTAAAAACACTTGACCCACATGCACAAGGACCTGAGTTTAACCCCACAGCACAAATTTAAAAAGACAAAAAGGGAAAACAAAAAAATACTGGGCATAGTGGTGTAGGAGGCTTGGGTGGTGATGCCAGCACTGGGGACGGAGAGACAAGCAGAGGTCTGGATTCACTGGCCAGTCAGCCAGCCTCCTTGGCTGCTCCCAGAGGAAGACAGTCCCTATCAACATCAACAACAGCATGTATGGCCCATGTAATGACATCTGAAGTTGTCCACACACAATCGCATGTACTTGCACATGAATGAAGAAGCACACATGTGGAGAGAAGTTTCCAGCATGGCTGTGGTCTATCAGTCTCCAGTCGCCCTGTGTCATGGTTTTGCCTCATCTTTGGGACACCTGCTTTCAACTTGGCATAACTGAGAAATAAACATTAATTTTATTAGGCCAATTTAATTTTTTAAATATATATATATTTCTTTTTTTCTTTCACCTCCTGTGTAAAACTTGGGGGAGTTGAGCTATTAAGTGACAAAGGAGGAAATAGAAATGACACCTGACACTAACAACCCCAACTTAAAGTGTTTTAAATATATTAAATTACATACTTTTTTGTTGTTTTGTTTTTTGTTTTTTTGAGTCAGGGTTTCTCTGTATAGCCCTGGCTGTCCTGGAACTCACTTTGTAGACCAGGCTGGCCTCGAACTCAGAAATCCGCCTGCCTCTGCCTCCTGAGTGCTGAAATCACATACTTTTTACAACTACCCTATAATGTCAGTTTCACCACTGTGCACAATTTCAGTTAAGAAAAAACTTTTCACCAGAGGAAAATTAGGTCCAAAATAATTAAATATCCTCAGGTGCCCAAATCAGTCACACACACACACACACACACACACACACATCCAAACCCAAATGACATACAAAAAAAAAAAAAAAGGAATAAGCAGCCAAAATCTCGGGTGAGACCTGAGCTCTTTCTCCAGTCTCTTCTAACCTTCTAGCTCTTGCAAATCATTTTTTCATAACTGATGGCTCAAGAGGAGCTTAAGGGAACATTGCAGAAGAGGAGGCAGGAAGACCATAAGAACCAGAGGTGGAGAAGGACCATTGTAAAATATGTTTCCAGGACATGACAGAGGTGTGGCACTCAGGAGCTCACAGAATCTCTGGTTGTTTGTACAACGCCTACACAAGATCCAACAATATCAATATCAATATCAGTATCAATATGGATGGAGGAAGGCCAAGAGTCCCCACCCCAAGCTAAGAGCAATTAACCACCATTGCTACTGGAGAAAGAAGAATCTGTTTTCTTCAGATCTATGGCCTTTCCAAGGTTGCCCATGAGCTAATGGATGGCCCTTTATCCATGCATGAATAGGCAACACTAACTGGACTCAGTAATTTATAAATAAAAAAAAAATAAACAAGAGAATATGACATATGATCTTGGAGGAGCAGGAGTCGGGGAGATCAAAATGCATTGTATACATGAAATTCTCAAAGAGTAGATAAATAAACTTTAAAAATGTAAAGTTACTTTGTAATCTATCCATATTTTTAAGCCTATTAGCATTAACTACTGTAGCAGTCTCCAGTGTTGTGAATTGGTAGAACTAATGCTTACTTCTGAGTCACATAGAGTCAAGAGTAAGTCTTCATGTCAGTGCTGCCCTGGGAGACTTTCTTCCAAGCAGTGATTGTCCTAGGCCCCTCTTGTGTGATGTATATTTGTTACTTTGGAATAGCTCTGACTAAGGTACCTGAGAGAACTTAAAGGGGGAAGAGTTTATTTTGCTCATGGTTTTAGAGGGTTCAGTCCATGGTTGATTAGCCCCAGGCCAAATGTGATGTAAGTAAGAATGTTGTGGCAAAGGTTCTTTACTTCATGATGGGGGAAATAGGAAAGAGGTAATTTGAAACCCTTACATACCTATTTCCTCCAATATCCTGAAGTTTCCAGAACCTCTCAAAGTAGCACCATTACCTGGAGATCCAGTATCCAATACTTGACCATGTGGGAGCCATTTCAAATTCAATTCACGACAGTGTGGTTCATCCATTTTTCAGTATGTTGTCTCAATGACATCATGGTCTTGGAGAAATAGAGAAGATAGAGACTAAAGACAGAGAAGGTAAAACCATTTGTTTTTATGAGACAAGGTCTCATTATGTTTCCCAAGCTAGCCTTGAACTTCTGTGTTACCAGGTGGGGGAGACAATGAGTGAATATCACTGCACCCAACTAGCAATTTCTTTATGAAATGTCTACTTTGATAGTTCTTGTAAGGCAAAATTGCTAGCAGAAGTATCTTAATCACTAGGTATGTTAGTACCTGTCAGTAATTACTGAGGCAGAAGTATCATGAGTTTAAAACCAGACTGGGCTATGTAGTTAAATCCTTCCAATACAAATCAGACAGACAGACAGACAGACTGACTGACAGACAGACAGACAGGCAGGCAGGCAGACAGACAGACAGGCAGAGGGACAGAGGGACAGAGGGACAGAGAGACAGAGACAGACTATCTATAAAGTCTTTACTTTCATCTTTAAAGACTAGTTTTACTGGGTATAAAATTCATTCCCCTGCTTGACTTTCTTTAGTATTTCCAATATGGTGCCCCAGATTCTTGTGACTATCAGTGTTCCAAGTGAGAAATCGAAATCTGTTATTGATCTTATTGTTGTTCTTTTAACTTGATATGACATCTTCCTTTAGAACATTCAAGATTTTTCTCATTATTTTTGGCCTTCAATCGCTTGACCACGTTGTGTCTACGTGTCTTACTAAACATTTGATTGTATGTATTAATGTTGCCCATCAGATTTGAGATTGCTTTGAGCCTCTTTTGTCAAAAGTCTCCTACCTCTTTCTCAGTCTCTTTTTCTATGACTCTTCTGGATGTACCAAAATTTCATATTCAGCCAGGGACAAGCATCTGCATAGGGCTTGTGAGACCACCAAATGTACATGGGCTCATCAAATCTCACTGTGAATCTCTGTCTCATCTCCTGTCTTGCTCGTCAAATTCTGGATAATTTGTTGATCTGTTTCCCCACTCTAGGCCTTAGGACAACAAACATGTTTGTTACTAAGGTCACTACTATTTTTTTCTCACATTCTCTGTTAACTACATACCCCACCAGCAGGGAAACCAATGGTTTTCTAGTTTACTCTCTCAGATGAAATTATTAACCAAGGATGAAGAGATGAGAACAGCCTCAGTAAGACCACCATGACCACCATGACCACCATGACCAACATGACCAACATGACCACCCTGACCTCTCACTCCTGAGATAGTAGTAGTTTTCTTTCCTAGGAGTACCACAACAAAGCCCCCCAAACTTGACAGCTTAAACAACAGAAACACATTGTTTCTTAGCCCAGGGGAGATGTCCAAAGTCAAGGTGTCCACCTTGGTTCCTTCTGGAGAAAGAAGAAGGACCTGTTCTGTGCCTCTCTATACCCAGCTCCTGCCCCTACAATCTTTGCTATTCTTTGGTGTGGACTAGCATCACCCTGACCTCTGTCTTCATCTTATCATGGAGTTCTCTCCATGTCCTCCATGTCCTCTTTTTTTTTTGTTTTTTTGTTTGTTTGTTTTGTTTTTTTTTTGGTAAGGGACATCAGTCCTAAGGAAGTAGATTAATTAGTGACCACATGTACTTCAGTAGCATCTCATCTCAACTAGTTATAATGTTTCCAAATATAGTCACGTTCCGAGGTACAGGAAGCTGAGGCTCCAGTGTATGAATTTGAGAAGATACCATTCAACTTACACTAGGGAGCAAACAGCAGTATTGGTTTGATGGAATGGAAAGAAACCAAAGAGAATTCCTCCAGTTTCAGGATCTGTTGACCTTGAGCAACCTAGCTCTGTTTCCCTATCCACAAAATAGGGGGATGTCTGAGAATACCATCAGGGCATCCCACCTAATCCATTCTTAAAATACAAAGTCTTGAGACAAAGTCTTAAGGCGCAAGCTTTAAAGTCTTGGCTTTGAAAAATACCTTTTGATTCCTGTCTTTAAAAAGAAAAAAAAAAAGGACTCAGGATGACAAAATGGCTCAGCAGGTAAAGGCAACTGGCTACCAACTCTGACAGCCTGGGCTCAGTCCCTGAGAAGCACTTGATGGAAAGAAAGAACTGACCACTATGAGTGTCCTCTGACCTCCACAGTTGTGCCATGGTATACATTTGCACACATACACAGAGATGATAGATAGATAGATAGATAGATAGATAGATAGATAGATAGATAGATAGATAAACTTCTTTATAAAATCTCAGGAAAGTCCTCCTCTGCAGCTCAGGCACTGTAACCATCCAGACCAGGAAGTTCATGACAAACTGTCTGCTTTCAGAGGAAACACTTGGTCATTGATGTCCTTCATCCTGGGAAGGCAACAGCACCAAAGACGGAAATTCGGGAAAAGCTGGCCAATATGTACAAAACTTCACCAGATGTTATCTTTGAATTTAGATTCAGAACCCACTTCAGTGGTGGCAAGACGACTGGATTTGGCATGATCTATGATTCTTTAGATTATACAAAGAAGAATGAGCCTAAACACAGACTCGCAAGACACAATGCCTTTATGAGAAGAAAAAAGACCTCCCCAAAACAGCGAAAGGAAAGCGCAAGATCAGAATGAAGGTCAGTAGGACTGCAAAGGCCGCCGTGGGTACTGGGAAAAAGCCAAAGGAGGAGATCTGTGGTGACTTGATCTGTGGTGACGTGATCTGCTGTGATGTGCAGATTTCTGAGAGTACAAATAAACTAAAAAGTTTCTCACTCACACTCACACACACACACACACACACATCCTTCAGGAAAGGTTGCTGGCTTGATGTCTTTTTTTTTTTTCTTTTTTTTGGTTTTTCGAGACAGTGTTTCTCTGTCCCTGGCTGTCCTGGAACTCACTCTGTAGACCAGGCTGGCCTCAAACTCAGAGATCCGCCTCCTCTGCCTCCCAAGTGCTGGGATTAAAGGCATGCGCCACCACGCCCGGCACTGATGTCATTTTAATGTGTTCCCAAATGGCCCACATCCTAGAAAATTGGTCTCCTGTGTGGTGGTGCTGATAGGGTGGAGCCTTTAAGAGGTGGGGCCTGGTATGAGGTCACCACACTCAAAGATTTCATGCAGTTCTCACGGGAGCACATGAGGCTGTCTCACGGGCTTTGGCCCTTCCGTGGATGCTTCTCCACCATGTCATCATGTCACTGGGTAGGGAAGGGCTTACCAGGGCTGGCTCCGTGCTTTTTGGACTTTTGAGCCACCAGAATTGTGAGCCAAATACTGGGTTTTTGTTTTCATTTTTGTTCTTTTTATTACCTGGTTTAAGGCTTTGGTGTAACCAGCTAAGGCAGACCTTCACTAGGACTGAGGTCTAAAGAGTTTCCGCCTGCTGGGCATGGTGGCGCATGCCTTTAATCCCAGCACTCGAGAGGCAGAGGCAGGCAGATTTCTAAGTTCGAGGCCAGCCTGGTCTACAAAGCAAGTTCCAGGACAGCAAGGGCTATACAGAGAAACCCTGTCTCGAAAAACCAAAAAAAAAAATAAATAAATAAAAATAAAAATAAAGAGTGTCTGCCCAGAAGAAGCGGGGTATCCAGCTCTGATTTGCGAGATGGTCTGTCCTTACACCTGTCATGGTGACCCTGCCTTGGACGTGGGAGTTTCGAAACTCACTGCATTTGAGTGTTTGCTCGGTGCTGCAGTTAGCTTCTCTGCGAGCTGGAGGAACTGCCAAGCATAGATTTACTTTTAAAAGTTAATTTGGTTTTGCAAAGTTCACTACATTGTAAGATAACACTCTCCGAGGCTGAGGTAAGAGGGAGCAGGTGGCCTCTGGGCCCTGGAAGAGCTGGAGGTATGAACACCTAAAAACCACCCCCAAGGACTCCTTTTAGGAAATTATAAACCTTTTTTTTTTAATTTTTTTTCACCTTACATTAGCTGAAAGTCCTTTGTAATAGCAGATTAGAAGTCAGTTACTCAGGGAAAAATGATGTTATTTAGAATAAGGACTGGTAGATTGATGAATGGGTACCTTTTTTATTAAACTAATAAAATTTATTTTTAAATATGCAACTCAGTTATTGACAATTTTTTATGTATATGAGTACACTGTAGCTGTACAGATGGTTGTAAGCCTTCATGTGGTTGTTGGGGATTGAATTTTTAGGACCTATGCTTGCTCTGGTCAACCCCGTTCGCTCCTGTTGGCCCCGCTCACTCAGGCCCAAAGATTTATTTATTATTATAATTAAGTACATTGTAGCTGTCTTCAGACTCACTGGAAGAGGGCATCAGATCTCATATGGGTGGTTGTGAGCCACCATGTGGTTGCTGGGATTGGAACTCAGGACCTTCGGTAGAGCAATCAGTGCTCTTAACCGCTGAGCCATCTTGCAGCCCCCAGTATTGACACTTTTTTAAGTCATCAAAATAAGTTATAATAGTTAAATGCCTCTTAAATATACATAATATCTTCTGAAGCTAAAAGTAATATGCACTCAACCAGTTTTTTTTTAACTTTTTAAAAAAAATTTATTTATTATATGTAAGTACACTGTAGCTGACTTCAGACACACCAGAAGAGGGCATCAGATCTTATTACAGATGGTTGTGAAGCCACCATGTGGTTGCTGGGATTTGAACTCTGGACCTCTGGAAGAGCAGTCAGTGCTCTTAACCGCTGAGCCATCTCTCCAGCCCCCTCAACCAGTTTTAAAAATCTATTTGGAACATGAAACATGATAGAAGTAGAAAAAAATCTTTTATGAAGTCCTCTATGAAAGGAAATTGTGAAAAGTTCCTGATTAGACAGAAACCGTTCCATTTCCAAGTGTAACTGTGGCAATGAGTGGTGATTTAACGGGTGATTTTAATTTCTTCTCTAGTTTTTGTGGGAAACCTCTGCTAATTAAGGTTGAAATCCACCATGACTGGATAGCCTCTGAGCTTGGTGCAAAATGGAGACTCCCTTGTTAGCAGATTTTCTCCTTCTCTGACCTTGTCTGGGGGATTCGAAGCCCCCACACTCACCTGAGGAATGTCAGGTAGTCTTATAGGATCAATTCCCTTTCTCCTGACAAAACCTGTTCAGCCAGGACCTGAGATTCTTGACATGCTTCCCATGCTAATGAGGTGTGCCAGGTACCCTAAGCCCCCAGCCAGTGACCTTTACCCATCCTGGGTGCCCCTGCCCTCAGTCCCCCAAAACTTTATAAGCTTTCAATCACCCTATGTGAAGTTGATCTGCCTCCTGACGAGTTGTCCTGGTGTGGTCTTCACTGTACATACACACAGGGGTTCCAACCCCGCCCCACCCCCTCACCATTTCTGTTCCCTCTGCCCTCTGCCCTCGTGGACTAAGGTCCAAGGAAAGGGGGGCGGACCCACAGTTAGTTCCATTATCAGAAGTTTCTATGGTAAGATTGTTGTAATTTAAAACAATGATAAAATATTGATTTGTGCATATGTAACTTAGTGTGTATGCTTTGTGTGTGTGCATGCACACGTATGTGTGTGTGTGTGTGTGTGTATACATGAATGCCAAGCCAGAGGCCAATGCCATCTCTCTCTACCTTGTTTTGAGACGTAGCCTCTCACTGAAGCTAGAGCTCACCTATCTTGCTGGCTATAAGGTCCCAGTGATACTTTTATCTCTCTGCCCCAGTACTAGTTCTACAGCCTGTGACACCACACCGGGCTTCTCTATGTGGATTCTGGGGATTCAAATTTGGGTCCTCCTGCTTGCAAGGCAAGTATCTTACCTACTGAGCCTTTATCTGCCGCGCCAAATCACAGGCCTTGATTTCTCTTATCCTCGATCTTTACTATCCTAATTAGCACAGATAGTTCTTGGCCACGTTTTGCGTATCTTTCCTAACAGCATCTGCAACTGAATTCTGGGTATCTTGTCTATCACTATGGCTCAGAAGAGGAAAGGAAATGGAGAAGGATCTTTACCTTACTTAGACCTGCGCGACATCTAGTGGTAGGAAAACGGAATTGCAAGTTTTCCCTTTAATGTCCCTAGCCTGTTATAAGTAATTGGGCACTTGTCACCCATTGAGCCCTGGGAATGGTGTAGCTCACTGAATATTTGACCCAGGGTCAGGTTGTTCTTCAACGTTTCATACTGTTGGTTATTCACCCTCTCTGTTCTCAATAGCTCCCACCAGAGTTTGGGTTAGGGCTTACTGTCCCTCCAGAATATTCTAGAATTTTTCCCTGTAACAACTTTAAAGCACTTCCCTCATTAAAAGTCCCCTCCGGAAGGGGCCTAGCATAGCTCAGCGGCAGAGTGTTTGCATAAACACAATGCCCTCATTCGATTCCAGTTTTAAAAAAAAAAGTCTCCTCTGGGGCCAGCAAGATACATGTACTTGCTGCAAAAACCCAAGGACCAGAGTTCGATCCCCAGGACCCAAGGACCAGAGTTCGATCCCCAGGACCCGTTGTGGAAGGAGAGAACTGACACACAAAAGCTGCTCTCTGACCTCTACCTGTGCACAGTGGTACCTCTCACACAACATGCATACTAATAGTAATAATAATTAACAAATGTTTTAAAAGCTTAAAGCTGTCTCTGGTGGCTCTATGAAGCCTCTAGACTCAAGCCCGATGTGCAAGCCCTTGTGCAAACATTTATCCATACATGACATGCACGCACCACTACACTAGAAGATCATTAACACCATAAATTCTAACAACATAAAATAACTAATAACATTCATAGACGGAGTACAAGCACCAACGACTTTGCCCTGTACCACAGTAGAGGTTGTGGCACAGTTTGGAGACAATGGGCCACAGTAGTAAGTGGCATGACGAATGCCTGGCCAGGGAAGGCTTCTTGGGACCAGTCCCTGCCCATCTTTTCAACCTCTGTTACCCTAACTTCCTCTCTCGCTCCCAGCACTGTGCTCCAAATGGAAGCATTTGGACTCGAAGGTCTCCTCCCCACTATGTCTTATTCTCTTATTTCCAACGTTTTCCCCTGCCTTGGCTTCTCCCATCCCAAGGCTTTTCATCCTCCCAAAGCCTTTCTTAACCATCATCCTATTTGGGGAGCTGCTTTGCATTACTTCTGCCTCCACACCCCACGTCCGTCTTTTTCATCTCAGCCTTTCCTCGCTGCCTTCTGCTGAGTCTGCAAGCTCTGATAGCAGGGCTGTCTTAATCCGTGTAGTGTCCTAATTTTGTGCGATGTATGCGGTAAACACGTGCGACGCAGGAAAGGATAATTCGGTGTCACGTGTGACAGCCTGCTCTTTGGGCTTACCACAGTTTCTCTTCCTGCTCCTGTGGCAAAAGCAGTTTAAAGGAGAAAGGGGTTGCTTTATTTGTCTGGTCCTATGAAGTTGGTGCCATCGCTGCTTCACAGATGAGGACACTTGGTTGCCTGGAGCTTGGGTGACTTCCCAAGCTCATCCAGGGACGAAATGAAGGTCGGGAAATTGATTGCGCTAACCTGAACTTCTGGTGTTTTAGTCTAAACTACAGCCAGCTGGATCTAGGTGAGAGCACGCAGGCAGGGCAGGTAGAAGGTTGTGTTCTGGCCCAGACAACAGGAGCCTGAGATGCCCTCTGCTGGTCGCTCTGCCTTCCTAGGACTGCCTATCCCTTCTAGGGCCCCTGCCTGGAAAGAGGGGCCCCCAGAAGCCCTTTCTGACCCCATAGCTTGAGGATGGGGATGCTTAGCTCTAAGGAATAAAGAGCCAGCAGATCATGGGAGAATATTCGAGGACCAGAAGAGAGCGCCTTGTGGCTCAGTGAAACTGTTCAAAGAATCAAATCGGGAAAATAAACTCTTTGCCTAGGAATGCCATAGATTGCACTAAAATAAAAATGCCTGCTTTTAAAAGTATTTAAAATGACCTGTTTTTTTTTAAGTATTTAAATATTTGGATCCTCCCTGGCACTGGGTCCTCCTTTAGGGTGGAAACATGCAAGGTTTACTTATTGCTATACTTTGTATGCGCACCAGAAGGTTCACGTGTTAGGGACTTGTTCTCCGGTGTGATGATCGAGTCTAAGAGATGCAGGTCAGGGAAAGTAATAAGACTCTAGCCCACTAACGGTTAGATTGGTGCAGGACTCGTGGGAATGAATTGGTTCCCACAGGAGCAGGCTTCTTTAAAAAGAGCAGCCCATCATCTCTCTCCCTTCCCCTCGTTTCATGCTTCCCCCAGCGGATACCAGCCCTATACTCTAAAACCTTCAGAATTGTGACCTAAATGAATCTATCTTCCTCATGAAGTTCCAAGTGTTGGGTGTTTTGTTATCACAACACAAAATAGACCGTGACATATTCCACACGCTAGTTCTTAGAGAGGTGCCTTGTGGAACCATTTCAAAGCGCGGGTGTCAGGACTGGGGAGATGGCTTGGTGGGTGAAGTGGTCCACATGAAAGCATGAGGTCCTGCGTTTGAATCCCCAACACTCTTGTAAAAACCACATAGCGTCTGTGGTCCCAGCACAGAGGAGGTAGAGACAGAGGAATTCCTGGGTTTCATGTGTTGACTGAAAGCTTCGGGTTCAGGAAAGAGACCCTCAAGATGGAGCTGGACACCTTTGATCTCAGCACTTGAGAAGTAAAGGCAGGTGGATCTCTGTGAGTTTGAGACCAGCCTAGTCTACATAGTGAGCTCCAGGACAGCCAGGGCTATGTAGAGAGACCTTGTCTCAAAAAAGAGGAGAAGTGGGGGATGGAGGAGGAGGAGGAGGAAGAGGAGGGGGAGATGGAGGGGAGGGGAAGAGGAAGAGGAAGGAGGAGGAGGAGGAGGAGGAGGAGGAGAAGAAGAAGAAGAAGAAGAAGAAGAAGAAGAAGAAGAAGAAGAAGAAGAAGAAGAAGAAGAAGAAGAAGAAGAAGAAGAAGAAGAAGAATCAGGTGGAAAGTGTTAGAGGGAGACACCCCAACATTAAACTCTGCCTTCCACATAGACACAAGTGTGCACACACACACACAAATAAAAAGACTTTTTAAAAAAGCAGATATCTAGGTTTCAATCAGAAGATTAAATCACTTGAAGCAATCCCACTAAAATCAGGGACTAGACAAGGCTGCCCACTTTCTCCCTACCTATTCAATATAGTACTTGAAGTCCTAGCCAGAGCGATTAGATAACAAAAAGGAGATCAAAGGGATACAAAATTGAAAAGAAGGAAGTCAAAATATCACTATTTGCAGATGATATGAGAGTGTATATAAGTGACCCCAAAAATTCTACCAGAGAACTCCTAAATCTGATAAACAACTTCAGTGCATTAGCTGGATATAAAATTAACTCAAACAAATCAGTGGCCTTTCTCTACACAAAGGATAAACAGACTGAGAAAGAAATTAGGGAAACAATACCCTTCAAAATAGTCACAAATAATAGAAAATACTTTGGTGTGACTCTAACTAAGGAAGTAAAAGATCTGTATGACAAGAACTTCAAGTCTCTGAAGAAAGAAATCAAAGAAGATCTCAGAAGACGGAAAGATCCCCCATGCTCATGGATTGGCAGAATTAATATAGTCAAAATGACTATCTTGCTGAAAGCAATCTACAGACTCAATGCAATCCCCATCAAAATTCCAACTCAATTCTTCACAGAGTTAGAAAGGGCAATTTGCAAATTCATCTGGAATAACAAAAAAACCTAGGATAGCAAAAACTATTCTCAACAATAAAAGAACTCTGGTGGAATCGCCATCCCTGACCTCAAGCTGTACTACAGAGCAATTGTGATAAAAATTGCATGGTACTGGTAGAGTGACAGACAGATAGATCAATGGAATAGAATTGAAGACCCAGAAATGAACCCACACACCTATGGTCACTTGATCTTTGACAAAGGAGCTAAAACCATCCAGTGGAAAGAAGACAGCATCTTCAACAAATGGTGCTGGCTCAACTGGTGGTTAGCATGTAGAAGAATGCGAATTGATCCATTCTTATCCCATTCTTATCAAAGCTCAGAAATTCCACATAAAACCAGAGACACTGAAACTTATAGAGGAGAAAGTGGGGAAGAGCCTTGAAGATATGGGCACAAGGGAAAGATTCCTGAACAGAACAGCAATGATTTCTGCTGTAAGATCAAAATCAACAAATGGGACCTCATAAAATTGCAAAGCTTCTGTAAGGGAAAGGACACTGTCAATAAGACAAAACAGCAACCAACAGATTGGGAAAAGATCTTTACCAATCCTAAATCCAATAGGGGGCTAATATCCAATATATATATATATATATATATATATCAAGAAGTTGGACTCCAGAAAAACCAAATAACCCTATTTAAAAATGGGGTACAGAGCTAAACAAAGGATTCTCAACTGAGGAACACTGAATGGCTGAGAAGCACCTGAAAAAATGTTCAACATCCTTAATCATCAAGGAACTGCAAATCAAAACAACCCCGAGATTCTACCTCACACCAGTCAGAATGGCTAAGATCAAAAACTCAGGTGACAGCAGATGCTAGCGAGGATGTGGAGAAAGAACACTCCTCCATTGCTGGTGGGACTGCAAGCTGGTACAACCACTCTGGAAATCAGTTTGGCAGCTCCTCAGAAAATTGGACATAGTTCTACGGGAATGTCCAGCAATACCACTCCTGGGCATATACCCAGAAGATGCTCCAACATGTAATAAGGACACATGTTCCACTATGTTCATAGCAGCCTTATTTATAATAGCCAGAAGCTGGAAAGAACCCAGATATCCCTCAACAGAGGAATGGATAGGGAAAATGTGGTACATTTCCACAATAGAATACTACACAGCTATTAAAACAATGAATTTATGAAATTCTTAGGCAAATGGATAGATTTGGAGGATATCATCTTAAATGAGGTAACCCAATCACAAAAGAACACACATGATATGCACTCACAGATAAGTGGATATTAGCCCAGAAACTCAGTAGCGATACAAAACAAAGCAAAAAAGATTCTTGTCTATAGACATGCAAATTATGTGTAGCTTTTGAAAAAAATTTTTTTTCCTTTTTGGAGGGGAAAAGGTCTCTGTGTGTTCACTTCATTTCCTTATCCCTGATGACCTATAAATGAGTCTGTTCTACGAGGTTCTCACTGCATAGCCTTGACTGGCCTGGAACTTGATATGGCCATGAATTTGACTGGCCAACAGCCGAGACTAAACATGTGCCACCATAGCTGGACTTCATAGTTGTTGTTTTTTAGGACCTGTTGTTACATGTGCCTATCTCCCTAAATGATTGTTGAGTTGAATAAAATTCTGAACACAAGTTCCATGTTCTTTTCTTTTTTTCTTTCTTAAAAAAAAAAAATCAACTTGAGCATATCAGTGGTGAGTTCTTCCTTCTTTTCTCTTAAGCTCTGCATCGCCCCAGAGAATTTTCTCAGAAAAGAATTCCCACATGTGCTTCCCTTCCATCCTCTCCCAAACATCTGACCAGAAGTGCCTGGAGAACAGAAGAACAAGCAGAGGTGCTATTTATTTTGTTTTATTTTTCTTATGTGCATGTGTGTGCTTGCCCACATGTATGTCTGGGCTCCACATGAGTGCCTGATGCCCGCAGAGGTATCAAATCCCCTGGGACTGGAGTCACAGACAGCTGTGGGCCACATACAGATTCAGGAGATCGAACATGGATCCTCTGGAAAAAGCTGGCCATTGCCCTTAACCCCAGGGCCACCTCTCCAGCCTGGGGCTATATTTGAATTAGACAAAG
>LR749813.1:1156441-1301832 GCA_902729485.2 Mus minutoides
CCCAGATTTGGGCTGCTTTTTCAGTCTTTGACACTAGCTATTGTTTTCCTGGCTGCACCCATCTTGGACTGCAACCACAGGAGTAGAAAAACAAGAGGTTACATTTGTGCATTTCCTCTTAAAACCAGAGCCCTTGTTACCCCGCCTCACCCCAGAGTGAATAAAAGACATGCAATTGCTTGTGGCTTATTTAAAGGTTTGAGGCCAAAGGGCAGCTTCTCTCTGTCTGCTCTCCTCCTAAACATTTATTGGAGGCAGGGACCCACATACAGTAACTTACTGTCAGCGTTCAGAGACTGATGCAGGAGGGTGGCAGTGAAAACAGCCACCTGTGCAGCTCAGGATGCCAAGGAAGGTGGCCTAGAGCTGAGTTCTTTGGAAGGGAGACAGAAGACAGAAGAAAGCGATTCAAGCAGAAAAATAGCTTCCTCCGTGCCCCAGAGGCCTGGGTGGAGGGCAGCTCACTGCGGCTGGCTCAGTACACCTAGGTTGTAAGTGAGCACAGTACCAGAGTCTCCTGTGGGCTGATGAAAGGTTTAAAGATTTCAAACCAGGGCTGGCGAGATGGCTCAGTGGGTAAGAGCACCGACTGCTCTTCAAAAGGTCCTGAGTTCAAATCCCAGCAACCACATGGTGGCTCACAACCACTCATAATGAGATCTGATGCCCTCTTCTGGTGTGTCTGAAGACAGCTACAGTGTGCATACATATAATAAATAAATAAGTCTTTTAAAAAAAAAAGATTTCAAACCAGAGAGAGACAGGATGGCTTCTAGGTCCCCAAAAGGAGAATGCAGCCTCTTGAATGCAGCCTCTTGTTGGATCTTGGGCAGAGCCTGGCATATATTAGGCAAATGGAAACAGAAGGTGTCAGGGGTGGCCAAAGGAGAGTTGTCAGAAAGATCTCAAAAGTAGCTGGCTGGATGTGGTGGAACATGACTATAATCCCAGCGCTCGGAAGATAGAAGCAAGAGAATCAGGGGTTCAAGGTCATGCTTGTTATTGAGAGTTCCAATACTACTGGCCATGGTAGCACACACAACTGTGACCTAGCTCTTGGGAAGCTGAAGCAGGAAGATCACATGTTTGAGGCAAGCCTGGGCTTCATTCTGTGAAATTTTTAAAAACTAAAAAAAAAAAAAATTAATGAAGGCCTAATATTAAACAGACCATTGAGTTACAGGCCTGTCCCTAATGTTTTTGCGCTCCTTGGTTGCAGCCAACGGGCTTTGGAAAGATACGTGCCCACCTACTCCGTGCCTGCTCCCCAGGAAGAGGAATATTACCAGTCAGAAGCGGAGGGGCTCCTGGAATGCCACAAATGCAGATACTTGTGCACAGGGAGAGGTGAGCCTTGGGGGGTCCTGCCAAACCATTTATATTACAAATGGCTTGAGGAGAGGCAAGGTGGCGTGGCGGGTAGAGGGATGAGCTGAGCGCGGGCGAGTTGGCAGATAGTCCAGTTTTTCCTCTTGGGTTCCATTTCCATGGTTGCATGGAGTTCTTGCTCTAGAAAGAAAGGAAGGAAGAGACAGAGACAGGGAGAAAAGAAAGAAGGAGGGAAAGAAGGAAAGGAAGGAAGGGGGAAAAAGAAAGAACAGAAGTGAAGAAAGAATGCAGGAAGGTCTGATCTCTGCCATGAGGCTCCCCCATGCTTATCCAATGTACGTGGCTCTGAGCTTGGCTCAAGCTCGCCTCCCCTTTCCAGCCGGCTGGTGAAACTTTGTACTTTCAATGTGCTGTGAGCTGCCTGTGGTGGCCACTGGCTCCTCTTCCATAGCCAGCTGAGGCCATAGAGAAAACATGACTCCAGCAGTTCATCCTCAAACCCAGCGTACAAACAGGGCGGTCTTCTCAGAGAGCTAACGCCCAATCGGTCACTGGCTTTCAATCTTCGTTGACTGAGATGCATAGTAAGAACATATATTACATTAAGAGCAAGTTCACAGCCTAGCATGGTGTCTTACATGCTACTAATCCCAGCCGAGGCAAGATTGCTGTGAGTTCTCCACCATCATGGGCGGCAGAGGAAGACCCTGTCTCAAATAATAAACAAACAAAATCACATCAATTCACAGAGAAAAACAAAAATATCATGAAACGACTCAGCCCTTATGCACACCCAGTGCATTAATATTTTCTCTTTCATTAAAAGCAAAAACCAGGGACCAGCGTGATGGCTAAGGGGTGCCTGCAGCCAAGCCTGATGGCCTGAGTTCAATCCTTGGGACCTACTTGGTGAAAGGAGAGAACCAGCTTCTCCAAGTCGTCCTCTGACCACACACATGCCATATATACAAGCCACATTTAAAAAGAAAGAAAACTCAAGCGTGTGGTCAGTAGGTATAGGAGGGTCAGGAATTCGAGGCCAGCCGGAGCTGTAGGAGACTGTGTCTCGACTTAAACAAAACCCAACGAAACAAAATCAACGTACTGAGCATTTAAAACTTACAGCTTAGTGTTGGTTACCAGCCAGCCTGGCCTTCCGGGTTCTCAGCTCAGCCCAGGGAAACTCTGGTTTGTCAGGGTGAACTCCTCGCAGGCAGGCTGCCCATGACTAAGAGAAGAAACATCCCAGCTTGGGGGTGGGGGTGGGGGGGAATCACGGGCCTACAGCTTGTGTCACAGGGAGGAAGGAGTAGCGATTATAAGATTATGAAGAACTCTGCTGAAAGGCCTCTCCGCCACCTGAGCACATGAGTGAATCTTCAGCACCTACATTACTTACTATTCTGCCAGAGATGCCTTTAATCCTCTTAACAATCCCTGAGGCTCAGAGAGGCCCAGCAAGTTACCCAGGTCCCACAGCCATTAAGTAAAGGCCCTGGAACTGAATCTTGGAGCCCCAGCCTAAGGCATCCAAGTGTTTCCTGGTCCTGGCAGAACTTTCTTCTCTTGGTACTGTAAATAACAGGAACAAGCCAGAGGGCTGGCTAACAGGTTTCTTTCTAGGCTAACTTACTTTCTCTCTCTCTCTCTCTCTCTCTCTCTCTCTCTCTCTCTCTCTCTCTCTCTCTCTTTTTCCTGTGATTGATTTACCAAGAGAAAAAGACAGGGCCTGTACTTCTTACCAAAACACACCTATATTTAGGCTTAATTGCTTCTGGCTTTTTGGCTTTGAGCCTAGCGGTTGAGTATGGAAGTCCGGATTGGAGAGCTTGAAGATGGGGGTGGGGGTGGGGCAGAGGAGGCGGGGCAGGGGTGTGTGTGAAGAAGGCTGGAGTTCAGAGCTCCCAGGCAGGTGCACAGAGGAGCACTGTTCGGAGAGACACAGCCCTGTGCATCACGACTGGCTAGAGCGGGAAAGATGAACCTAGATGTAGGTCAGCTGATGGCTTTTGAGTCCACATTAGAGTGGATCCTTTGTGGCTTTTTCTTTGTTGGTGAAATCCCGTCATCTCCCCCAGCCCCATCCCTCCAGCAAACAAGGCACCCTGCAGCCCTCTGGGGACTGTGTGGTTCAGCCCTAGAAAGTTCGATGAGATCTTGAGACCAACAGAAAGAGATAGGTCCTAACCACTTTTGCCAGAAAGAAATCTCAGATTGAAAACATCTTCAGGGACTGGAATTTAAGATGAGATTGACAGCAGGTGCTTTCAATAACCGCGCGCTCGCAGCTTCCCTTGACCCCGCCTCTAGCCTGCGTGGGTGTGGGTTCTGTTTAATCGAGGTATGGAGGGACGGGTCTCAGCTCGTTTGCATATGGAACCCTCCTCCCTCCCCTCCCCTCCTTCTTGTCCTTTGCCCTCTGGGTTCTAGAAGCTTAGTCCTTAAATTACAGCGGTTTGTACTTACTAAGAGCTTTCTGGCCATTATTGCTAAGTGTCTCTGAAAGTCTAATTTTTCAGTCAGACATGGAGGCACACAGCAGCAGTCCCAGCTGGCTCGGCTACACAGGAGGCTGAGGCTGGGAGGCTGAGATGGAAGAAGTAACAAGTTTCAGGGGAGCCTAGGAAGATGGTTTCTCAAAAGACTAAACTAAAATTTAAAAAAAAAATTTTTTTTTCTCCCAGTTTAAACTGTTCCCCCTCTCTCCCTCCCCTCCCCACTCCCCACCCCCTCCCTCTTGTGTATGAGTGTGTGCAACTCAACTCCAGCATCATTCCACAAGTGCAGTCCACCTTGGGTTTTGAGGCAGGGTCTCTCATTGGCCTGAGACTTACCCGCAGGTGCAGCTGGGATATTACCTATGGCGGATCTCTCCAGTGCCTGGAATTGAGAGTGCTGGTCTTCGGCTTGGAACTTCCTCCCCGTGTAGTTGTTGAGAGTATTTTGGGTTTGCATTTCAAAAAGACAGTTTCATAAGAGGAATTTGATCCCGCGGGTCCCCCCCCCCGGCCCCCCCAATCCCCCCACCCCCCATCCCTGTCTGTGTTGTGTCGCTTTGTCTGCATATATACAACAAGAAATGGTGCTGTGGTTTAAAACATAATAATAATATCTAAACAAAACAACCCCAGGGAGTGGCGATCAAGGGTCACAAGTCTCAGAGGTTTTAGCCATGAAGATGGGGAGAGTCTGTGGGATCAGTTCACTTCCTGGTTGCTGGGAAGCAGAGGCAGGGGAGGGGACAGGGATGAGGAGACTTTCTGCAGTAGAGTTCCTCCCTTCCAATTTTTTTTTTGTTGTTGTTCCATCTAGCATATTGGTTGGCGCTGCCCACATTAGGTGGGGAAGGGAGAGTCTTATGCTTCTGACCTCTCTGGAAAGGCCCACAGACACCCTCAGAAGCTCACTTTCCTAGCCTCCGAGGTTCTTGTCAGCTCAGGTTGACAGTCACCACCAACCATCATACTGTCCCCCAGCCAAGAGGGGAAGGACAGGGACCATGTTGTCTAGTGCATTAGCTTCTGCTCTCCTGAGAGGGCCACAGTAGAAACTTGTGTGGGTGCTTTTTCTAATTTATATTCTCAAACTCTTCTTTTTAATAACTAATGCCCTGATATAGTATTGGTTGGATCTGAACTGGGGTTAATTCTAAAGGGGATCCGGGGACTTGCCTGAGCCAGAGGTTGGACGACTGCCCTGGGAAGGATGAGTGTGAGGGAAGGCCTGTGAGCCTTGTGCTTTTGTTTTATGGATGACAATTGATCTACATAGCCCTGCTTATTCTTTTGTGGACATCCTAAGCCTACCAGAGGAGGAAGGAACCCCAGGGGTCCCCTAGGCCTTCTGCTGCTTCACTAGGAAATGTTCTCTGGTGGGAGGTGAGGCCCTGATTCCCATCCCTAGTAACACACACACACACACACACACACACACACACACACACACACACACACACACACACACATTATCACATCACAATGTACTGGAGAAACCTAAATGTCCCTTTGTCCCACTGAAGTTGTTAAATTCTCTGCAGTGCCAGGAATACTGACTTGCACTTGTAACCCCAGAACGGAAGGATCAAGAGTTTCAGGCTAGCCTGTGCTACATGGTGAAACTACTTTGAACACTTTTTACATTTTTTTAATGTTCTACTGTAGCAGGGCTGGAGAGATGTCCCGGAGGTTGACAGTGCTTGCTACTGTGTCATAAGAACCAGTACCACATCAAGTGGCCCAGAGATGGCTGAAACTCAGCTCTTTCTGTTCCCTCCCCCCTTTGGGGGGACACTTTCACACACATGCACATACACTCACACACACAAGTAATAGAAATTAGGAATAAATCTGTATAGCAGATTTATGTTTACTGACATATAAAATATATTTAGAATTGAAATTTAGATTTACTGAAATAGAAAAAAAAAAATGTGTAACTATGGAGGAGGTTGGATCTCACATAGTCCAGGATAATCTCAAGTTTACTATGTAGTCAAGACTAGCCGAGAACTCCTGACCTTCCTGCTTCTGCCTCCCAAGTACTAGGATAGCAATCATGTGCCACTGTGCCTGTTATTTTATGTGGGTGCTGGGAACTGGTTCTCGTGCTTACAAGGTGAACACTTTACTGACAGCCATCTCTGCTTGGCTTGTTTGAACGTTAATGCTTTTCAGTCGAAAGGATTTGAAGAAAGCACAGGTCCCCACTGCCACCTAACACTAACTGGGCTGCCTACACTGCGCACTGGGGCAGAGAAAGGAAGCAGTGGGCGGAGCTCCCTGGGAAGGATGAACCTTGAGATGAGTCTCCTAGCAACCGCGGCATCTCCAAACAGTAATGCCCTTTTCTTGCAGCCTGCTGCCAGATGCTGGAGGTGCTGCTGAACTTGCTGATCTTGGCCTGCAGCTCTGTCTCTTACAATTCCACGGGGGGCTACACGGGCATCACCAGCCTGGGAGGGATTTACTACTACCAGTACGGAGGGGCTTATAGTGGCTTCGACGGTGTGGATGGGGAGAGAGCCCAGCAGTTGGACGTCCAGTTCTACCAGCTCAAGCTGCCTACGGTCACTGCAGCCATGGCCTACAGCGGAGCCCTCATGACTTTCTCCTGTCTCACCCTCCTCGCGGGTGCCCTGCGGGTACCGTGGCACTGTCCGCTGTGGCTGGTGATCGAGGGCTTAATGGATGTGCTCATCGCTGGGGCCTATGTCCCAGGCTTGTACTTCTTCTTCCAACACCTCTCTGCCGCCTATAGCTCAGATGTATGCAAGGAGAGGGAGACCCTGTACCAGAGCAAAGGTTACAGTGGCTTCAACTGTGGTGTCCATGGGGGAGACATAGGAGCAGGAGTCTTTGCAGCCATGGCCATCGGGGTCTTTGCCGTGGGAGCTGTCCTGGCCTTTAGGGGTTACCGAAAAGTCAAGAAGCTGAAGGAGAAGCCCACAGAAATGCTTGAGTTTTAGACTTCTAGAATGTTCTGCCACTTATACGTGATGGACATCACTTTCAAACCACAATCATTCATAAGAATTCTTCGATGTAGAACTCACTAATGCTTCCAAAATACCACGCCAGTGTGGGTATGCCAGGCTTAGCTCCTACTTGCATGGAGCCGTAAGTATTCTCTGTGATAACAAGCTCTGGTTTCTGCAGTCCTCTGTGGATGTGGAACTAACAAATAACATATCAAAACCCCAAACACTGGAGCCAGGCTTGGTGATACAGACTTGAAATCCTATAATCCTAGCACAGAGACTGAGTCAGGAGAATCTTGAATTCAAGGCTAATATGGACTGACTGCATAGCAAGACCCTGTCTCCAAAGCAGATAATCAGCAGCAATGAAGGAGCTACTAGAGACTGGGACTCCCAGGAGCAAGGCAAAGTATACTTCATGATCAGGGCAGAAACAATTGCCCTGGGAAAGCTACATCAACAGAAGACTGCCCAGTCTCAACTATCCTAAACTCAGCCCTCTTCAGCAGATGCATAGGACATCTCCACACTGAGTATCCAATCCTTACACCCCGTTAACTGTATGGATTCTGGGGGATACTTCCCCAGAAAAACTTAAGTTTGAGAGTGTGTATGGTAAGGAAAGGAGAATCAGATTAAACTTGCTGAGCTGCAAAGAAACCATTCTACTGGCCCCTCGGAGAGCTCGGTAAGCATTTGTACCTCCTGTAAACGTGCCATTGTATGAAGAACCCAACCCCACAGCTGGTTCAGATCTGCTCAAAGGAAAAGAATGTGAAGTCCCTTTCCCAACAGAAGAACGTTACTTTTGGCCAGACAACTTCATGGACTAGATTACGTGTTGAATTATGGCTTGGGACCATCACTGTGTATTCTGGTACAAGTGACTATGTTCTTTGCTTGATGCAAATCCAAGCATTCCAAAGAAAAAGTTTAATTCTGAGGCAGAGTTCTTCTTTATGTTCATGATACTTTATTCACCTAAACTCCGTCGATTGATGTAGAAGACTAGCCTTAGGGACAGAACTGTATACTCGTGTCCGTACATGGCTAGAAATTCTCTTGAACACTGTGAGAAGTTTTGCACAAAGAAAAGAGGGATGGGGGAAATTTTTCACTCTATAGAGACTATGACTGCACATATTCATTTTATTTTCACAAAAATAAAAAGATCAAACCAACTTCCTTGCCTTGGACTTTTTTACCTCCTCGGGATAATTATGTACAGTGCAAAGACAGAGATAGATACAGATTTAAGTTGGGTGCTCTATGGTCAACAACAACAAAAAAAGCAGCTTCCCTCAGAAAGGTGCTGAGGATCTAGTAGGCTTCTGCTTCCACAGACCTTTTTCTGACATCTTTCTGTGGATCCGACCCACACCAACTTGGAAATAAAGTGTAATGTCTGCCTTTTCTTCCTTCCCTCAGATGTTCATCTTTGTGCATCAGCAGCATGCTTAAAGACATGTGTCACTTTGAGTAGCTTCGCTAAGGCAACTCAAGCTAGCTAGTGCCCAGAATAACACCCTGCAGCCATTCCCTCAACAAACCCAGGATCACTGGACCTAGCAGAAGACATAGAAGTCTAGATTTCTTCCACTTCAGCCCAGAGATGTATGCTGGGTGTACCAGAAGGAACGGGTTCCTATTTCCCACCTCTTGTATCAGTTCAGTGTTTCTGTTTCTATACGCTGATGGAAGAAAAATCGGGCTTCGGAAAGATGTGGAATGTGGGAGATAGCCACCACCACCACCCCGACATCTGGGCTGATTCGTTGTTTGCTGTACTTACAGAGCCGGGTTGAAGAGTGGGCAGTTAGAATCTAATGTTGAATTTTAAATTAGAGCGATACAGTTTCTCGGCTCTCTGATCCCCACGCTGTCGTGTCCCCTGGATTTTCAGGAATTCATGTGGGCATGCAGAAGACAGGCTCTGCTAGCTGGGTCTGGGGATAGAACTGGCTGCCGTCCCTTAACTGCCTCAATGATAAAGACCACACCATTAGTGTAATGGATAGTTGTGTGCTAATCTCTGGGAAATAGTATGTCTTCAAAGTTCTCTCCATTTCTTCTTACATTTCATACTACTCTCCAGGAAGCCTTACCATCCATTTATGACTTTCAAGAAATTTTAGTCATGTATTAGTGTTTACAGGAATTGGCCCCAGGATCCCTCCCAATTCAGAAATCTGAGAGTGCTGTGGCCTTCCGTATTAAACAGCATGAATGGTAGTGTATAACATCTGCATATCCATAACCTCCTGTATACTCTATCTCAGGATTACTTACTCCTACCATGGTATAAATGCTATGCAAACAGTTGCTAGATTGTATTGTGTAGGAGACACTGCTAAGAAAAAGCCTGTCTTTGTTCCATGGTCGGATGCAGTTCAGTCTTCAATAGACTTTCCGGGTGCCGACGCTGCAACTAGGGAGGGCTGACTGTTCTCTCTTCCTTTTGATCCTTTCCACAGGCCTGCGGGGGAGGGAGGCAGAGTGGGTCTGGAGGCTTTAACTTCATTCATCAGATAAAATATCTAAGGGTTAGAAGGACTTTGGCAAACAGAGAGAGAGCAGATACTGGGATCCAGTATTTGAATTTGGGGTTCATTTGGGTTCTTCTATGTCTCTCAAAATTCTCATCTCTGCACCCCGAGGATCTGAGGATGATAATCGAACTTTCAGAAGTGCAGCCTGAAGTTTCTATCGGCTGACGGCAGGGGATCTAAGACAAGAGGTGTTCAGCCTCGACCCACCTGTTGGTTCTCACTGCCTTGTGGAATCTACAGATCTTCCAGACTTCTAAGAAACTCTCTCCAAGTGAACAGTCCAAGTATCTATTTGTAGAAACCCAGCTGAGCAAACTGGTCTATCCATACAACCAAACTGGAAGTCTCATGATAAGTGATGTAGCCACGTTGCAGACTGATCTAGATGTAGTTGGCGTATAGTAAATGAAACCAGCAAGATGCTTGATGGTATATGTGCTATATTTAGGTGTGTATGGAGCTGAATGCTTAAAGAAAGGCTGGAAAGCAGGTGAGCAGAGGGCCCAGTGGATAAAGTGTTTGCCTAACAACCACGAGGACCTGAGGCCAAATACCCAGAATGTGTGTCAAAAGCCAGGCTCGGTGGTGAATGCCTGTATCCAGTGCTGGTGAGATGCGGAGCAGAGACTGGTGGGTCCTTGGAACTTACTGGTAGATAGGTAGCTATTCCAGCCTTTTTGGTGAAGTACCAGATCCGAGCCAGACCTGCCTCAAACGAAAAGTGGAAAACACCTGAGGGATGAATGTCACCTGAGCCTGTCCTTTAAACTACCAGCACACCACAAGCATGCATACAGAGAGAGAGACAGAGAGACAGAGAGACAGAGAGACAGAGAGACAGAGAGAGAAAGAGACAGAGTCAGACACAGAGAGTCAGACAGACAGACAGACAGACAGAGACAAAGGAAGCAGGAGGAGCGTATTAGAAACTTACAAGACTGCTTGGAGTCCTGGTGGCTGAGTCAGAGTCTGAGGCCATCTGGGTCACACAGCGAGACTATACTTTGGGCATGAAGACATCAATGAAAATGTTCAGTTTATACTTCACTAGTCTTTGGGTTTGTTTTATCTCCCACCAACCCCAACTTTAAATTTGAAACTTCACAAGAAGTTACAAGGGCAGCATAGCGCAATCTTTCGGGCCCTTCTGCATCTTTCTGCAGCTGTCGTCTCGAACAAGGATCTCAGATCCAGGAAAACGGCTATCTCCGAGTTGGCGCAGATCTCATTTGCTGCGTGCATTCATCTGTGCAGGATTCCATGCGGTTTTGTGATTGGTAGATTCTTGTGATCCCCGCAATGGAACCTGGAAGCGTTCCATCTCAGCAGACGCCCCTATTGCTTCCTCTTTAAAGCCACACACACCCTCTTTACCCTCTCTCATCCATGTAGCCCTGTCCCTGGTCACCACCTGTGAGCCACATCTCTCCTCCAGAACTCTGTTCCACTGAGACCACTCCACAGATGGAGTCACGCAATATGTCACCTTTTGAGACCAGAACTTCTTTTTTCTCACTCATAATCACCTTGAAACTCACCCAGGTCACTCCCTGTCCATTCCTCTGACCCAGTCACATAGCCCTTCTCCCTGCATTTGGCTCTTACAAATAAAGCTACTACTGTCAAGACTCACAAATGTGTTTTTGTGTGAACATAAGCCTCTCTTTCTTTTTTTTTAAATTTTGAAGCTGGCTCTCAATATGTAGCCTAGGCAGGCCTCCTCCTCAAGATTCTCCTCAAACTGCCAAGTAGCTTTTTATTTCTTTAGGATTAATGCCTAAGGGTTCAATTGTGGAGCCACATGGTACACACATGTTTAACTGTTTTAACTACTCTAAGGCAGTTACAGCACTGCATGCTTGTAATCCTAATAATCCTAATACTTTGGAGGATGGAACAGGTGGATAGAGAGTTCAAGGCCAGCCTGAGCTACAAAGACCATATATATATATATATATATATATATATATATATATATATATATATATATATATATATATAATTTTTTACATTTCCAAGTTTTTCAGATTGGCATTGATTTTTTCTTTCTTTCTTTCTTTCTTTCTTTCTTTCTTTCTTTCTTTCTTTCTTTCTTTCAGATTTATTTATTGTTCTATGTAAGTACACTGTAGCTGTCTTCAGATGAACCAGAAGAGGGTGTCAGATCCCATTACAGATGGTTGTGAGCCACCATGTGGTTGCTGGGAATTGAGCTCAGGACTTTCAGAAGAGCAGTGCTCTTAACCACTGAGCCATCTCTCCAGCCCAGCATTGATTTTCTATGTGAATATTTATTTTATGAATATGAGAGGTTTTTTTGTGTGCACTGTTTGTATATCTGGTGCCTTCTGAGGTCAGAAGAGAGCACTGGATCCCCTGGAACCAGAATTAAATAGGCTTCAGAGCTGCCACATGGGTACTGGGAACCCAACCCAGGTCCTCTGTAAGGGCAACAATTGTGCTTACCGCTGAGCCAATGCTCCAGCCAGCCAGCCAGCCAGCCAGCAATGACATTTTAAAATATGTTTTAGAAACAGAACACCTGGGCTAGGGTTGTTCAGCTCATCCATAGAGCACTTGTGTCCTGGGTCCCACCACAAGCACTGGGACTTTTTAAAATGACATAGGGTGTTTTGTTTTGTTTTGTTTTGTTTTTAAAAGACAAAACCAGGGGGCTGGAGAGATTGCTTAGTGGTTAAGAGCACTGACTGTTCTTCCAGAGGTCCTGATTTCAATTCCTAGCAACCACATGGTGGCTCACAACTATCCTCATGGGATCTGATGCTTTCTTCTGGTGTGCATGAAGACAGCTACAGTGTACTCACATACATAAAATAAATAAATCTTTAAAAAAAAAGACAAAGACAAAACCAAGAATGTTGACAATGTTGCCGAATCAGATCATTTATTTTAAGGATCCAGGGAACCCCTACCTTGACCAGGTGAGTGATCTAACTTTAAACTGGATTCTCTCTTCCCCTAGGTGTGGTGCAAATAATGGAGGTGATTTTGAATGCCATGGTTCTCATATGCATCGTGGCTTCCTATTTTGTCCTGGCCGGATTCAGCGCCAGCTTTGCCAGCGGCAGCGGCTTCGGGAATAACTATTACTCACCTTTTGAAGGCACCGAGTTGGAGCAGGTTCGGCAGCTGGACCAGCAGTACACGATCCTGCGGTCGCCCCTGATCTACGGTGGCGTGGCTGTCTCCCTGGGGCTGGGCGTCCTCACTATGGGCGTTTTACTGCAGGGAGCTAAAAGTCTAAGGAAGCTGCCCGGGAGATGGCTGCTGCTGGAGGCCGCCTTCAGCCTCCTGGCTGCAGTGGGCTACTGCGTCGCCATTGGCTTTTACCTGTACGCTGCGTTGCGCATCAATTCCACCGACACTTGCAAAACCAGAGAAAGAGTCTACGCCCGCAAGGGCCTCACCTGGATGAACTGCCAACTGGCGGGCACCGATGGGGCAGCAGCCACCTTCGCTTGTCTTCTAGTGATTTTATACGCGGCCAGCGTGGTGCTGGCCCTGCGGGCCTACCGAGAACAGAGGCACTACAAAGACAGCCAGGAACAACGCAGAAATTACCGTGATGTTCCAGAATACCTGTGGTCCGGGACGCTCTAAGGAGAGCTGGAACCTCCTTTGTTCCTCCCCCTACAAGCACAACTGTGATTTCCCATACTTGATTCCTAAACTCCCTAAGGCACCTGAGCAGAGTAAAGTTGTGAAAGGAGACCAGTCAGTCTGCTGGACTACTCCAATGAAAGCTTAGGGGACGGAGTCCAATGAAAGCTTAGGGGGCGGAGGTAGGCTGGGGTGGGCTGGGGGGGATCATATCGTTGAAAATAAGGCTCTTGCCTTGTGATAAGGCTATAGTGTTAATTAAGCAGGAGACCAGCCAGAGAAAATCTGAAGATACATCAGAGGGTAGCATGTGCCGTGCTACAGTAGAACTCCTCCCTCAAACTGTAAATAACTGTAGTGGGAAACGTGTAAAGGCAATGGGGGGAGGGGCTGGAGAGATGGCTCAGCTGTTAAGGGCACTGGCTGCTCTTGCAGAAGACTCCGGTTCCCTTCCCAGAATCCACCTTGTCTCACAATGGTCCGCAAGTCCAGTCTGGGAAAGGAGGGATCCAACGCCCTCTTCTGGACTTCAAGGCCACTGCATGAATGCGGCGCACCTATACGCAAGCACTCATGCATACAATTTTACACTTTTCTTTTTCTTTTTTTTTTTTTTTTTTTTTTTTGGGTGGGGGCAACAGTACACTACTTGGCAGTTGTGGGGTTGGGTCCAAATGAGTAATTCCCAGTAGCCAGGGGAAAATATTTTCCACTAGCTGTGCCATGTACATTTGTGGGGAGGAAGGTTATGCCATTGGAATTAACTTTTGATTTTTCTCTTTTAAAATACAAGTCCTTGATGGCCAGAGGGATGGCTCAGCAGGTGAAGGTGCCTGCTGCCAAGCCAGAAAGACAGCCTGAGTCTGACCCCTGGGGCACACATGGTGGAGAAAGAATAGACTCCCTCAGGCTGTTCTTCAAGCTGACACCCTGACATCTGCACTCATACCTCATGTAGAAATCAGAAAACTGGGGCTGGAGAGAGATGGCTAGCTGGTTCAGAGCCCTTTACTGCTCTTGCAGAGGACTCTAGGTTCAGTTCCCAGCCCCTAACATGGCAGCTCACGACCATCTGTAACTCCAGCCAGCTCCAAGGATCCAACCTGCCTGAGGGCACAGGCATACAGATCACGCACATGCATGCAGGCAGGCAAACATTCAAACATAAACTAAAAACGAAGGAATTCTTAAGAAATGGGGTAAAGCTCAGGGAGAATTAATCAAGGAAATCTCTATTGTCACCCTTGGCCTGATAGTGACTAGTGTCCAACACTAAGACTTGATAAGTGACAAAGAAACTTTGACAATCACCAAAATCAAGTGTGTGCCCTTCAGCAAAAGACTGGCACCCCCAGGACACTATTTTCATGATTTCTCAGTGTTCCTATTGTTATCTCTGCCCACCTTGGGTCTTTCACTGGATAAGGGAGACTGAGTATGTGACCCCAGCCCTGTGCTCAGCTGGCTCCTGGACGGCAGCTCCTCTTCTGATTGGAACCCATCAGGTAACTAACCGCACTGACACGAGTCCAGAGTTCAGTACTGGAAACCCTCTAGCAAACCCGATGGGATTCACTATTTGTTGGGTTACGCTGACTTGCTATTCCTGTGCTACAAATGAGGAGGCAAGGTCCAAGAAGGGCAAGGGCTGAGGAGGCAAGGTCCAAGAAGGGCAAGGGCCACTCAGCCAGATAGACCTGGTCAACCCTAGTAACCAGTGGGTCAGCACCAGGCATCTTACGGGCCAAGGCATCAGTGACAGTGGAGAACACAGACCACACCCAATCCATAGCACCGTTTTTTGCTGGAATGGCAACAAAGATGACTCACTAAAGTTCATGGTTGAAGAAATGCACTTAGGAGGTGGAGGCAGGAGGCTCAGAAGTCCACTCTTCACTGTGTCGCTCCAGAAACAAGTCTGCTAGAACTTCCAAGTAAGCTCTTAACCCTGTGATGTAAACAAGCATCTTTCTCTTCACTAACTGTCTGAGTCACTTTGGTCTAAGGACACAAAGCTGACTAGCAGAAAATATATATGCTATTTTCATACTGGGGGAGAATTCTTCATTTTGGAGGTCTCCCATGTTCTGGCCCCACACCCACGAAGGATGGGCAGCAGTAACTGGACCTAACAGGAAGTTATAAAGCAAAATGAGGTTGAGAGGGGTAAGCTGGAGGGCAAATGTGGGGAACAGCCATGATCATATTTCCTTGTATACCTGTATGAGGTGCTCAACAATAAAGCAAGCGTGTTATTCACTGTCTTCATGGTGTCAGAAAATAGGTCTTCCATGTCCTTTGCCCCCCCGAAGTAGAAAAGTCCTAAACATGCTTTTAGTAAATAACCTAGTTATGTATATAATTATAGTTCCTCATAAAATATTCATAAAGCAAAGGCATGGAAAAGATATCCCATTTTATTTTATTTATTGTTTATTATTATTTTTTTTTACAAACAATAGATTTGCTGCAACATGCTCTGGCTCATATTATTGAATTAAAAAATTTAACACATTTCAAAAATATCAAAAATACACTATAATGAGTCTTAGGACTACAATACGACAATGATTGCACAAAAACCATAAGATATGAGCCCACTGTTTGGATGACATCCACTGGCAACAGTGAGAAAACCCGATAGATAGCATCTGGGAGAGGTGCGTGAGAGTTAGACACAGGGAGCGAATGCTGACTGGCTGACACAGCAGATGTGACACAGCAGATGTGACGCAGCCGCTTCTCTCAGTCTGGGGAGTGCTTGCCCAACCACGGGGCCAAGTTACTACCTGGAGAGAAAGATTAGCCTGCCTTGGGGAGTCTAAAAGGCTCCACCCAAAGGGAAGTGAAAAGGGACACGGGACAGTCCTACAGTGGTGCTGCACGCGTCACCCGATGGCTTGGAGACTGGTTCTTTAGTAATTGGTATATTTATCGGTAACAGCCAAGTGCTCCCTTATGGAGGTCTCTTCATTAATAATTATTGAATAGAGAAGGTGAGCCTGTGGTTTCCAAGTACCTGCTTTTGCTGAAGGTCTACACAGAAGAGCACTGTTTGATATTCACAAGTTCAGCCCAACCTAATTGCCTGGAAACAGCACTCGTGAAACGCACTGTGATAGCACCCAGAGATTACTCGCTGCTCGGCGGCTCTTCTGTCCACCAGGGATCGAGTTCACTGATTATTGCACGTGTATATCCACAGTAGTATAGTCAAGCCTCGCTTGGGTCAGGAGTGGCCAGGGACAAGGCACCACACTTTATTTCCTATCAGCACTGTCTCTTCCAGTTATCTGCACTGGGTTAAAAACCTTGACTGGGGCCACTCTGCTGGTGAGCTTCCTGAACTGCACCCACAACCGAGGGTTCTTTCTTCAGACACCCTGTTTGTTTGGTTTTGAGGCTAGGACTCATGTATACCAGACTGGATTTGAACTCTCTGTGGCCAAGGCTAACCCTCATCCCTGATTCTCCTGCTTTAATCTCCCATGTGCGTGCAGATTTGCAGGTGTGAGGCACTTGTGCCACCACACCTGGCCTCAGAGACTTGTTTAAATTAATCAAACGGGAGATGTGGGCAGAGACCAAGAATCATATAGAGGGAGGGTAGGTTCTCTGTGTACTCTGACCACCTGGAGAATGTACCCTCTGGGGAAAGGGAAGGAATCACACTCGCCTGACAGTCTACTCAGATAAAAACATCAGCAAATCACCTCACTGCTGTAAGAGGTGTATATTACGTTTTGGGAAATGGATTATGGCCTTTTAACCCTCTGTTTTTTAATACAGAGTATAATAGGACATGAAAGAAAGACAATTACAAAACCAGAACCATCCATTTTGGTTTGGCCTACACTGAGGTTTCTCAACACAATCTAAGGAACCCTGAAAACTCCCCCACAAAGGACACTGGACCCGAGTTCTGCTAACCAGAAGGTAAGTACATTTATGTTGGTATGTCTAAGATCCTTTTAGAACTGAGTTTTGAGGTGACTTTAGTGAATGAGGTGGTAAACAAACAGAGGATAAGAAAACAGTTCACATATAAAAAGACAATTGTTCTAAGACTAGACTACTGAAGTGCTATTTTTCCACATAACTGGTTTCTCGTAATCACCATCATTCTTCAGTTCAAAGGCTCTGTCTGCTGAGCAGGAAGGAGGCTCTCTGCAGCATCCTCACCTTGTGTTTTTCCTTCACTCTCATTTTCTTTCTTTCTTTTTTTTTCAAGTTTCCCATATAAAAATAAGGTGAGAACACAAGGTGGTGCCACAGTCTCTCCTCCCTGCAGCACATCTACAATCTGTATAAGCTGCTGGGACTCCAGAGCAAATCAAGCACCTGAGTTCTAACGTTTTCCAGTAACTAACAATAGTCTGACAGAAGGAAGCTAAGTGTTCACAACTTGGAGGCTCATGCCCAGATTCTTGAGGACCGAATTATTAGGCAGCTGCTGGAGTGATATAGCATCCTCCACCCCCACCCCGGGGGAACCACTAACGCACACATGAGCACAGGGCCTCTGATGACAGAATTATCTGTCTGCTTTTTAGTATTGCTTTAAACAAAAACTTCCTCCTCAAAAACAAAGGAAAAATAGACACTTTCAATGTTATATTTAACAATTTGTTTCTATAAAGCAAATTAAAAAAAATGCTCCAATCTATTTTTTTAGTTGTGCAATATTCTAAAACTTCAAAGTACATTTTTCAACTGAGTAAAATCAAGCAATGCCAATATTTATATCAATAAATAGGAATTAGTTTCCTTAGTAATCTAACGGAAAGAGCAACAGAAATATACAAGAAGTGATCATTTGCTAGGGTTAAGAGGAATGTAAAAAAAATTACAGGTTTTCTGTAAGTTTAGCAATCGCTCAGTTGAATAGTCTTTCTTCCTCTGTGTTGAGGACAGCACTTTGAACCATGTCACCATGTCAGGGGAATCAGCAGTATTCAGAAGGGCACAGTGCCAAACAACACAGGGTGAGCATTCAACTCACTACCAACATTCAACTCACTACCAACATTCTAGAAAACATCCTGAGAGACAGGGAGGGAGGGAGGGAGGGAGGGAGGGAGGGGGAGAGGGGGAGAGGGCTGGTCTCCTGTTGCCCCCACTTGCTATAATTCACCTGTCAAGAGGCTGGCTAGCTGCCAAGTCTACCACATTAAGGAAAGGAGGCAAACCCACAAGCCCCTGCCCTGTGATCCTAGTTCCTAGCGGGGGTCAGCTTATCCAGGCCGAGTCTCTGACTTGTGGGAAGAAGTCTTAGTTCTTATTCCTCCCCCATCTTATAAGTCCCCACCCCCACCCCAAGTTTCTCAGGAGCTTTCCCAGTCTGACATCCAACACATCAATTTCCAGGACCCTCCCAAGCACCCACGAAGAGGCTCTAATGCTCAATTACGTCTACCTAGGGACAAAGGAGCTGGGCTGCCTCTGAGAAGATTGGCTCCAAGTGCAGATTCAAAAATAAAACGTTCACAGTCAATGAAAAGTGCTCTCGTTACATAACATTACATACATAAGTCACCTGCTTGATTGGTTCTGGATCTCCAGTAGACATCATTTGATAGGCTGTATTCTCCTAGAGAATAAAAAGCCATGTGACTAGTCACATCACATCCCATTAGTTAGTCTGAGAGAGAAGGTGATTTCTCTTGTCACAGAGATCCATCAGCAGCAATCGGTAAAGGGAATCAACCTTCAGTTACTCCCTCCACAGAAATAGTCCCTTTCCTGCCCAGGCAGGCAATTTCTCAAATGATCCTAGGAGAGAAAGGGTTAATGGCAGGTGGCAGGACGGACACAGAACAACATCTGCTGTCTCCCAGCAACGCTGGGAACCCAACCAAGGTCCAATGTGAAGCTTAACACTGATGGCGGTCAGAGCCCATCAAGAGCCAGACCCTGCTAGTGCTCAACTTTTTGGCTCCAAATTCTACTCCACATTATCTATGGTTTGAAACACTGAGGCAAATATCTCCTGAAGGTCCCTTCCCCAATACCACACAGCCCTCCCTCAGGCTGTGTCCACTCGAGGTACAATCACAGTGCTGTATCACACTCCTCCAGGGGCTCTGTCCTCTCCTCTCCCCTGGGCTTGGGCTCAGGCCTGCCCTCCTGGGTACAATCACAGTGCTGTATCAAACTCCTCCAGGGGCTCTGTCCGCTCCTCTCCCCTGGGCTCGGGCTCAGGCCTGCCCTCCTGGTGCTGCTTCATTTGCTCCTTCACTTCATCCTCCAGGTCACGAGGGACAACAAATTGATCCTCTGGTTCCAGCTGAGTCGGGGCAGCAAAGTAGCCAGTTTTCCTTTTGGGTGCTTCCGTGGCCACCTCAATGAGGTTCAGGCTGTCCTCTAGGGGCACAATGGAGCCATTGGAGAGTTTCTTTCCATACAGACAAGAAGTGGAGGGAGACTTCTGCAACTCCATCTTGTCTTTGTTCGCTGGCAGAAGTATACCACTATTCACACTGTTCTGTCTTCGGATCCCAAAAACCACCCCCCTAGCATGCTCCTCTGAACACGGGTTGGAAGCGTTCTTCGGGAGTGTAGGGGAGTTCTCAGGCTCTCTGCCTCGGCAGCAATGGATGTCCACCTCTACTTCAACCCTGCTGCCGTTGGTTATGACTCCTTCAACAGGCTGGTCATCGTCACTGTCCAGTCCATTGTCAGACTGATTGCTGGAAAAAGTAGCACAAGAAGGCTGGCGCTGGAACACCCCTGCAGAGGGCACTGGGTGCAGACTGCAGCGCCTCTCTGGCCTGGGCAGCAAGCTCGCCTCCAGGCCCACAGTGTTGTGCTCATCCGAGGCTGTGGAGCCCACTTCACTGCTCACCTCTGAGGTGGACATCTCACTGCTGAACTCGGAAGCAATCCCACTACTGGAAGAGGGAGTGGTTGGCTTGGGAGCGTCCTTGAGGGTGGCAGTTGAAGCAAATCCCACAGGGCCTGGAAGGGTGAGCCCGTTCATTTCACAAGTACAGCCTTCTTCACCAATGTTCAAATAAACCACCATTGCCCCCACGTTGTCCTGACAACCATAGCTCTGCGCTAATGTGCACAGCTTCTTAGCAGCAGCCAATGGGTCTTGTACATGACGCACTGCATTGACAGCTTCTAGACATGACAAGTGTTCCCACAATGCTTTGCTTCCTAAAATCAGCAATTCATCTTCAATGGTGAGTGCAGTGGAAGCTATGTGGGGCTTGGGGAGGATCCATGGGTAGAGGTATGTGCACCCCAGCAGCCGGGTACAGCAGGTTACTCCATTCACCTTGTTGTCCTAGAGGTGAGAAAAAAGCAACAGTGATATGCATCTGGGGCTTTTTCTAACTCACAGTGTATTTAGGGAGAGAACTGGACCTCGCATGGGTTTTTGTAACCTCAGATCCCAATGAACACACCTCCTCCAACAAGGCCACACCTAGTACTCCTCAACTAGTACCACTACCTGATGACTAAGTATTCAAATATATGAACCCATGGGGCTCAAACCACCACAGGAATGTATAGTAAAATCAAGTTTAGCTGGGCGGTGGTGGCGCATGCCTCTAATCCCAGCACTTGGGCGGCAAAGACAGGCGGATTTCTGAGGCCAGCCTGGTCTACAGAGTGAGTTCCAGGACAGCCAGGGCTACACAGAGAAACCCTGTCTCGAAAAAAAAAAAAAAAAAAAAAAAAACAACAAAATGAAATCTATATGTAATACTGTCCTAGAAGCAGTACAATTGAACTCATGAAATCGATGTATAGAAATTGAAAACAAAATGTCATATAATTATTATACCAAAGATTAAAGTTAAATTCAATTAAAATTATGCAACTAATAAGCAGAATCACCTCAAGAGATGCTGTTCTAACATAGACAGAACTCCGTTATCCTTACAAAGATAAACAGAAACTATAACTAGTTCCTCATTACTACTATTTTTTTTTGAGCCCTCCCAACTCAGACGGGACACTAAAAATGATCGCTTACTAATGGCATAATGGAACTAAACAGGTTTCAAATGGGTCAGAGAATCTTAGATGTTGGAGCATTAAACACATCCCAAGCCTCAAAAGGGGAGTCTTGTTGAAACTGACCAAAATGAATGATCCAACAGATACTGAGTGAGTCTAAACCTAGAGGAAAGGGAGTCTTCCTGGGTGCAGACAACAACGGGCACATACTGCATACCTTCATATTGATACCTCGTCACAAAAACCAACAAAACCTCTACCATTCCAAGACATTGATTCCACAGCTGCAATTATCCTCTGAGTAAAGGGAAGGCTTTGTATGGCTTTATATGTATAAGAATTTGGATGCCGGGCGTCCTTTAATCCCAGCACTTGGGAGGCAGAGGCAGGTGGATTTCTGAGTTCAAGGCCAGCCTGGTCTACAAAGTGAGTTCCAGGACGGCCAGGGCTACACAGAGAAAGCCTGTCTTAAAAAACCAAAAAAAAAAAAAAAAAAAAGAATTTGGCACAGATGCTAAACTTTATTTTCTTCATATAAAATAGAAATAAAAGCACTTCCTTCACAAAGGTTAAATATGAAGACACAGTACTTGGCAAATAACATGTTTATGATTGAAATAATCATAAAATACGTCACAATTGTCTAGAAGCTTAAAAATATCTAAACATTATTGCCTATAAAAGAGACTCTTCAGCCGGGCGTGGTGGCGCAAGCCTTTAATCCCAGCACTCAGGAGGCAGAGGCAGGCGGATTTCTGAGTTCGAGGCCAGCCTGGTCTACAAAGTGAGTTCCAGGACAGCCAGGGCTACACAGAGAAACCCTGTCTCGAAAAACAAACAAACAAACAAACAAAAACAAAACAAAACAAAAAACAGACTCTTCTGTAAAACTAGACTAGTCAACTAAAGCATTGTCACTTATCCTCCACCTGTCCTGACTGAGCGGAATCCACAGTCCACAATGAGACACTATCTGGCTGTGTGCTTCATTGGTTAGAATACAGTGGACAGCTCTTGTGCCCTTGGTAAGGAGGAATGATGCCCTCCCCAACTCTTCTTTTTTAAGTGTATGTGCCTGTGCCTGTGTGTGTGTGTGTGTGTACTTATCTATGTGTCTGGTGTGAGCATATGTATATGCACTGCCTGCTGAAGCCAGAAGAGGACATTAGATTCCCTAGAGCTAGAGATAACAAGTCTTTGTGGGTGCTGAGAACCCAATTCTAGTCCTCATGATAGGCTCTGAGACCCAGCCTAAGTAGTCAGGCTTGCACAGCAAGTGCTCTTAGCACTCCCCAGCTCAGAGTCCTGATGGGTTTTGTTTGTTTGCTTTTGCTTGAGACAGGGTCTGTGTATGAAGCCCTGGTTGTCCTGGAACTCTCTATGTAGACTAGGCTGGCCTTACACTCCTAGAAATCTGCCTGCTTCTGCCTCCTGACTGCTGGAATTAAGGGCAGGAGCCCTAGGCCAGGCTTGGGATGGGTTTTTGTTTCATTTTTGTTTTGTTTTGTCTATGTACAGTTATTCTAGAGCCTTTTTTTAAAAAAGATTTATTTATTTTCTGTATGTGAGTACACTGTTGTTGTCTTCGACACAGCAGAAGAGGATACCGGATCCCATTACAGATGGTTGTAAGTTACCATGTAGTTGCTAGGGATTGAACTCAGGACCTCTGGAAAGGCAGTTGGTGCTCTTAACTCTTTAACCGCTGAGCCATCTCTCCAGCCCGAACTTTTTTTTTTGAAGAAGGGATGAAAAGTCTTGAGAGATGACTCAGTGATTAAGCACTCGGTCTATCATACCTCTGTTATGATGGCTTTCTGCATACCTCTGTTATGATGGCTTTCTGCATACCTCTGTTATGATGGCTTTCTGGTCCTTCACCCTTTGTGCCTCCCCTGGGTCATGCTCCAAGCTGAAGACTTTAGAAAGAGGTACAGGCTTCCCACCTCGGCACAGGACAGCTTGGCACATGCCAACATTGGCTACTGTCAAGCTAAAGCTACTTGTTGGGTCGGCAGTGTCAGGTCGAATATAGCACAGGAGAGCAGAAGAACCCAGCTTTTGGCCGGCCATTCCTAACTTCCTGTGTAGAAAGAAAAGAAAAATGAAGACATGGTAAAGTTTTATGGTGAACTACTCACCCTTATCCAACCATGGCAGATGCTTGTGGTGGTGGTGGTGGTGGTGGTGGTGAAGAGGAGGAGGAGGAGGAAGAGGAGGAGGATGAAGAGGAGGAGGAGGAGGAAGAGGAGGAGGACAAAGAGGAGGAGGAGGAGTCATCTATCTAGCCTACCACTTTCAGCTACAAAGACTTTAAAGGGGTTCCAAGGCAAATAGGGGCATCTTGCTCCACTGTTTCTGTGTCTGTCCAGAGACATACTCATTCTGGGGCTTTCAGACTTCAGCACATCAGTGCACACAGAGGGCCTGATCACAGATCACAGTTAGAGCAGAATGTGGGCCTGGCTCCAACCACAGAGCTTCTAATCTGGGGCAAGAAGCTGGCCCTGCATGTGTAACAAGTTTCTAGTAAGTATTCTGAGAATGCTAGGAAACACTGTGAGAAGCACCTGGGCTGTAAGGAGGGAGGGAGGGAGGGAAGGAAGGAGAGGGAGGGAGGGAAGGAAGGAGGGAGAGGGAGGGAGGGAGGGAGGGAGGGAGAGAGAGAGAGAGAGAGAGAGAGAGAGAGAGAGAACACAACCTGGAGGCAATGGGACACACAGTAGATACCACCTTTCATATTTGTTAACTGTAAAATCCCAGTGAGTTCTTTCTGTAAGAAATCAAACTGGCCGGGCGTGGTGGCGCACGCCTTTAATCCTAGCACTCGGGAGGCAGAGGCTGGCGGATCGCTGAGTTCGAGGCCAGCCTGGTCTACAGAGTGAGTTCCAGGACAGCCAGGGCTACACAGAGAAACCCTGTCTCGAAAAACCAAAACCATAAAAACAAAAACAAAAACAAAAACAAAAAGAAATCAAACTGATAAAATTTCTACCTATTTGGCTGTTTTGAAAGATAAGGATGGAAATTGTAGGTATAGTTCTTGGTGGATACAATCTTCAGAGTTCCCTCTTTCAAACTGTTAGTCTGCCAAGTCTCTAGCTTAATTCTACGAAAAAACTGAACTCCTTTCCCAACACCCTGCTTTTGAACATGTGAGATTAAAACCAGATCCAACTACAAGTTGTTCCAGTCTTGCCTGTTCACGTTTATAATCTCAGCACTCTGCATCGTTTAGGCTGCCTACTGGAGGTACAGGGCACTCTCTGCTACTTAGAGATTTTCAGGAGTTGGGATGCAAGGGTTTTGCTTGAAAATGGCTTAAACGTTAAGGAGGAAGAGGAGTTGGGTAAATCCCAATACTAATTATTCTAATACATAAATCTGACAAGTGTGTGCTGGCCTTCTGTAGGTTGTCAGCTAACTGGATAATCTCAGGAAAGCATGCAGCCTTCTTCCCCTAAATGTTCACACAGTCGGGCACATAACCTAATTGTGCTAGTCTTCCCAGAGGGTTAGCAAGAGTAAGCAGATGACTCCACCACTTCTTCAAAGAGGAATGGCCACCACACTCTGCTGATGCCAAGAGAATGTGGCACAGGAAGAAGTAACATCTCTCTGTCTGAATTTCTGAGATCTACTTTCTAGAAGCAAAATGGAACTAGGAATTATTCAACCCACCTGCTTACCTGTGAGATACCAAGAAGGTATTGGTCATGAAAACTGTGTCACTTGTTGAGTGCTGTACTTCTTCCAAAAGCACATCTGCCATTGTACACTGCAGCAGGCGAGGGAGTTCTTCATTCCGGTCCCCATCAAACATGCCGTAGACAGCTCCCACACCCTCTGCAAAGTTATCCATAGCCAGAGCAGACACACAGAGTCTGGAACAAAGATGAGAAACATAATCACAAGAGAAGATTACTGGCAAAGATTATTCTTCAGGAAGTTTCTTTTAAAAAGTATTAATTGAAGATGGACAGTCATCATGGTAAGTCTATGTCCAAAAGAAGGCGACTCCTAGACAAAATAGCCAGGCAGAGGCTAACAGAGACAGCCCACTAAGGCAAGGAGAGCCAGCATACTCACAGGCAGTACACAGTCATTTTGCAATGCTACCAAAAGCTGGAAAGATGCTTTTTTTTTTCTGTTCATGGTGATTAAGAACTGATGTTGTCAATGTCCTTCAGTGAGAGACCATTAGAGCACACTTGCTGATAAACGGGTTTATTCTCCTTGCTCCAAGGAAAACTGCTTGCCACAGAACAGTGTATAGAAAAATCTTAGTATAGACTTGGGCTTTAGCTGGACCATTTGGAGGGAGTCTACAGAAGCAGAGGATTGTTCAGATTGGGGGCAGTTGAAAATAAGTGCGATACATGACTGGGCCTTGCTATAAATTTCACTCATAGGAAAGGAGCATTCTATAAGAAAACATTGGAGGTATTTAGTTCTTTGTGGGATACGTGTCTATTTTATCCTTTCTCTATCATGGCTTTAGAAGGACCTTATCTCATGCCAAAGCTCTGAGCCTTATGATGGCGGGCAGCAGCCGGCCTAGAAGGCCATGCATGCCTTTCTCACAGGCTCCAGGCCAATAGACTCACTTATTCCTCTGCCCTGCCATCTCAGCCAGGCCATGGCTCCAGAAGGTTGATGTAACTGTAGAGTCTGTGGTTGGCAAAGGCTTCTGATCAATCTTCAGTGTTGTAATATGGCTGTGGGAGGGGAACAAGGGAAGGTTAAATCACAGTCTTTCTGTAGTTCATCACAACTATCGTAATCATAATGCGTTTTAGAAAGTCATCTTCTGACAGACGAAGATACGTTTCCAGGAAGAGTGAATCCAAGTGGGATGATGAGCCTGTGGCTCTGATGTAGGAGAACAGAAAGTATAAGAGAGACACAAGCTAAATGTAGGCTCAACTGAGACATCACAACGATCTCTAAGCTGTATTAAGTGCCTACTTTTTAAGCAATATAAAAGACTTTGAAACATATGCATTGTCACTTAGAGGTTAAAATGTGACCTCTGCCACCAGATATATGTCTATGCCTGCCATAAAATGATCTGGTGTATAGCTCAGCAGAAATGAACCAAAGACAAGAATCTAGGTGTGTTCTAGCCTAATCCTCTCTTTTCCTTTAATTAACTGAGACTTCCACAATCTAAAGATGGCCCACTGACAGCTGAAACATATGGACTTTTTGTTGTTTTGTTTTGTTTTGTTTTGTTGAGAAAGGGTTTCTCTGTATAACTCTGGCTGTCCTGGAACTTACTCTGTAGACCAGGCTGGCCTCAAACTCAGAAATCCACCTGCCTCTGCCTCCCGAGTGCTGGGATTAAAGGCATGCGCCACCACTGTGCTGCTCACATTATTTTTCTTACCTAAACATGTCCAAAGTCTTATGTTCCAGAACCAGATTTGTATTTCCTGTCAGATCAAGGTCTTGTAAAGTAGCAGGCAGAGCTTCTGGAATTAGTATTTCTGTCAAGTCATTGCAACTCAGGTCTACAAACTGAGACGAAATAGAGAAATCAAAAAGAATACATTATATTACAACCTCTATTCCCAAACACTCAATCTTCCCCTATAGCCTCAACTGGGAACTTGTTTCTTTCCAGGAATGAATTAAGTATAGCCAGATTTTAAATTGAGCATATGAGAAGAGAACAAGACCCACTTGTTATCTCTGAAGAAAAGGAGGATTCAGCCACATTCATGGGCAGTACTTATTAGCTTTGCAAAGCTATAAAGTTATTTGGTCATGTTTAAGCAGTAGTTTTGTCAATATTCTTCAGCCAAACACCTCTAGGGCACACCTGTGGTTAAAGTCGGTTGGTTCTCATTATAGCAATAGAGAATGCTCACCTTTGGGGTGTATAGGGAAGAAGGTGTGGGAAGAAACCTAATATAGGATTGGGGTTTTGACTTGGGCATTTGAGGGAGGGTCTAAGAAAGTGGAGGACTGTTCCCTACTTGGGGCTATCAGAAAGCAGCACAGTTACACAGTTCTGTCTGTCCCTTAGTGAATCTTCCTGGTATGGAGGAAATTGCACACAGGATAAAGTCTTGAGGGAAGCAGTCTCATTCACACTCCCTGCGTCCTTCCTTTAAGAGAGCACCTTACTCTCACCCTTGCCGCTCGGCAGTGGATGTCAGGCTGCCTCATCCAAGTACCTGAATCTGAGGCAGCTGCAGGATCTCTGGGAAAATGCTGATGTTGTTGGCATGGGCGACAAGGGTGTGCAGCCTTTTGCAGTTCGCTATGGTTGTGGGAATAGCTTTAAGTTTGTTCCCACTTAGATTGAGTTCTTCCAGTTGCTCCAGTTTATTTAGCTTGCTGAAAAAAAGAAAGATCAAAACATCATGGAGCATCAGAAAAGAGCAGCTGCCAAGTTGCACTATTTTATTACAGCCACAGAGTAAAGACAACTTGATTTACTACAGAGAACCTGTGTGAAGGGAATAATCAGATATCAGCCATGCTCAGTTCACTGTTGCAACCAAACCTGCTACCTGTCAGCATTTGACAGCCTCTCAGCAGTCAGGGTTTTGAGGCTGGCTCTGCCCTTGTGTTCCTTACAGAGGTGGGATAAGCATCTTGCCTAACTTACAGGAAGTCCCTGAAAAAGTACTGGCCCAGCCGGGCAGTGGTGGCGCATGCTTTTAATCCCAGCACTTGAGAAGCAGAGACAGGAGGATTTCTGAGTTCAAGGCCAGCCTGGTCTACAGAATGAGTTCCAGGACAGCCAAGATAGCCAAGGCTACACAGAGAAACCCTATCTTGAAAAACAAAAACAGAAAAGAAAAAAGAAAAAGAAAAGGCACTGGCCCATTGCAGAAAGCAGTGCTCCTTCCCTGCTGCAGTGCTGACAAGGCTGCAGAATCCTATGGAAGCAAACAGCAGTGGGCCTTGGCTGTGTGCTATAAACTGAAGACGCTGAACCAAGTCTCGCTGCAGTTTTACACGTCTATAGGTAAACTGGCAGCACCCCCACCACCAACCACCAAGTTCTTGTACACACAGCACCCTGCTCGGGACAAGGCAACTATTTACACCACTCTGATTATAAAGCTTTTTACATGTTAACCAAAATATCCTACGCCTAATGTCTCCATTAACAAACTTCTCTAATTTCTTTGGAAACAATAAATGTATAAAGTTTAGAAACTAAATCACCAATAGTACTAGCAATCTGAAAGAATTACTATTACACTAAACTTCCCACCAGATATCTCAAAATGCTTTTTAGTCTCTCTCTCTCTCTCTCTCTCTCTCTCTCTCTCTCTCTCTCTCTCTCTCTCTCTCTCTCTCTCTCTCTCTCTCTCTCGTATTTGTGTTTGCCTGCATGGCCCACAGAGGCCAGAGAGAACAGATGTTTACAGCTCTGAGAGGCATGCATATGCTGGAAACTGAACCCAGGTCCTCTGCTTTCAACTGGTAAGCCATCTCCAGTTCCTCACATTACGACTTTGTATGAATTTTCCATCATACTTTTCTAATACATCACAACCTCAACTGCTAGGAAATTCATACTTTGCAAGTGCACCTCATCACAAGATACACACCTATATTACACAGAAAAAAAAACCTCACACATTTAATAAGTAAGCTTAGAAAATTATTCTTTTGTACGGTGTGATAATACATGTAGACTTAAAGGAACTGGAAATAAAGACAAATAGAAACATTATTTGTGTGTGTGTGCGTGTGTACAACTCTATGTGCACATACAGGTGTGTGTGCACAAACAGAAGCCAGGAGTCAACAGTCAACACTGGGTATCTTCTTGTTTTGGGTTTTTTGTTTTGAGACAGGGGCCCCACTAAACCTGAAGCTCACTGACTTGCCTGAACTAGCTGGCCTGCTAGCCCCAGAGAGCCTCTTGTTTCTACTTCCCCAGTGCTGGGATCACAGCTACACACTGCCCTTTATGTGGGGTTCTAGTGATCTGAACTTAGTATGCACAGCAAGCACTTTGCTACTGGACCATCTTACGTAACAACAACTCCCCCAAAACCTTTGAATCCAACTAAATGATAAATAATCACAGGATGAGGACTATTTGATGAAATGTCAGAGTCATGTTAAAGGCATTTATGAAGACTTCAGTACAATGATAAATGCATAATGGAGGGTAATACAGTATCATGAGTGTCTACTTGGACCCCATGGTGACATGTCCTTTTAAGAAGCATTCCCAGAGCCAACCTTCATTGTTTTCCTTTTTTCTTTCTTTTCTTTTCTTTCCCCAACCCTACCCTGAGACAGGGTTTCTCTGTATAGCCCAGGCTTTCCTAGAACTTACTCTGTAGACCAGGCTGGCTTTGAACTCTGAGATCCACCTGTCCCTGTCTCCCAAGTGCTAGGATCAAAGGCATGACCACCACTGCCCAGCTTAAAAATTTTTTTCTTTAATATTCTTTAATAATTGGTGTTTTACCTGCATGTGTGTCTGTGTGAGGGTAACAGGTCTCCTGGAAGTAGAGTTGTAGACAGTTGTGAGCTGCCATGTGGACACTGGGAATTGAGCCCGAGTCCTTTGGACAAGCAGCCAGGGCTCTTAACCACTGAGCTCTATTCTCTTTTTACTCTCTTCCCAGACTAGGGTCACCACCCATATCCTAAATCAGCTGCTTAGTGACTGCATATACAGCTGTGCCTAGATTCTAAAGTCAGGCTGATGAGTCCTTGGATAAAGAAGACATCTGATGCCAAGCCTGACTACCTGACTTTGATCCATAGGACCCACCTGGTAGAAAGAACAAGCCAATTCCTACAACATGGTCAGCAGACCTACAATAAGAAACTGTAGAATGATCTGCTCTAAATGGGGCATACATATCATATGCCTGTCACCAAGACCTGGGGAATCTTTGCAGAAGAGAGGGCAGAGATAGGAGCCAGATGTAGAGGGAACATCAAGGAAACAACGTTTTCTAGACAAAACATATGATCTCTCTCATAGCAACTACCATGCTACACATAAGACTTGCAGAGGCTCAAGCTAGATAAAACCCCCAGTATCGAAAGGGCAAGGTGGGAAGGAAATTCTACCACTAACTGAAGAGCTACTGGCATTTGGTAGCCACTGGGAGAGTCCATTTGCTTTAAAGATGTGACACATGTTAGGACAAAAACACTCACCAGGCAGGCCTCCCTCCCTAAGACTGTTTGGGCATTACAAACTAGAGTTGATGGGGATTAAAAACAAAAAAAAAAAATCACAAAATTGGGTGAGAGAAGATTGAGAGTGGAGAGAGTAGCTATGAATGTAAGAATATGTTCAAGATACATTGTATTAAAGAATATAAATACCATTAAAGCCAGCATAGTACCCCAGGCCTTTACTCTCGGCACTTTGGAAATAGAGGCAGGTGGATCTGTGGTCTACATATTGAGTTCCAGAATATCCAGGGCTACATATTTATATATGCTCATTATTTTTTGAAGACAGTAGGGAGAGAAAATGAATGATAACAAATGTAATGACACATTTATGAAGATGCTATAACAAAACTCATTTCTCTATACGCTAATCTAAAAACCTTAACAAAAAAAATTGTTTTTTAATTTGCTTATTGATTTATTTATTAAATTTATGTATTTTATGTACATTGGTGTTTTGTCTGCATGGGTGTCTGTGTGAAGGTATCAAAACCCTTGACCTAGAGTTATAGACAGTGGTGAGCTGTCATGTGGATGTTGGGAACTGAATCTAGGTCTTCTGGGAGAGGAGCCAGTGCTCTTAACTGTTGAGCCATCTTTCCAGTCCCAAAAATGTTATCTTTTTTTAATGATAGAATTTGGGGAATGGGTATGAGGAGCAGGGTCTTGTGTATTCCAGGTTGATTTCAAACTTGATATGTGGTTGAAAATGGCCTTTATTTCTGATCCTCCTGCTTTTATCTCTCAAATGCTGGGGTTATAGGTGTGTGCTACCATACCTGTCTTATGGAATGGAGCACAGGGCTTGTGCATACTAAGCAAGAACTCTAGCAACTGAGTTACATTACCAGGCCCAATTTTTTTTTAAAGATTTATTTATTTATTTAATGTAAGTACAATGTAGCTATCCTCAGACAGCTATCCAGAAGAGGAGTCAGATCTCATTACACGGATGGTTGTGAGCCACCATGTGGTTGCTGGGATTTGAACTCAGGACCTTCGGAAGAGCAGTCGGTGCTCTTACCTGCTGAGCCATCTCACCAGCCCCCCAGGCCCAATTTTTTTAAGTCAAATTTATTTTGAAATATATTAATTTTCCCATGGACACTGTTTCCATTTTGACTTCTTGCAGTTACAGATTGTTAACTATTATTCCTTGCTCCTCCAGGCCTAACGCCTAACTGGCAACCTTTCTTTAAAATTTCTGTTTACTTATGTGTCTGTGTGGGTGTATGACACACCGTGCAGGTGTCCTCAGAGGCCAGAAGAGAGATTTAGATCTCTCGGAACTGATTACAGCCACTCATATGAGTGCTGGGAACTGGACTCAGGTCTTTTGGAAGAGTAGCAAGCACTCTCGACTAAGTCATCTTTGCAGCTCCCAAGCTGGGGTCTTCAATGGCTTGTACTTGCTTCATGGACATTGCCTAGACCAGGTGATCTTAACCTATGATTTACAACGCCCTTGGCAAACCTCTCATCTCCAAAAATATTTACATTAGGATTCATAACAGTAGCAAAATTAAAGTTATGAATGAAGTAGCAATGAAAACACTTTTATGGCTTGGGTTCACCCCAACATGAGGAACTGTATTCAAGGGTTGCAGCATTAGAAAAGTGAGAACCACTCCAAGATGCTTATCTATTTCCCAATCTGACTGTAGGTTCAAGGACAGAGGCACTTAACACAGTATGTGACACATATCTCAAATTTTATACAAGTACACATAAAGAATAAACTATCAAACAACATATAATACAGTGCTGACAAGAAAAAACTTAAGAGATTTAAATTTTATTTCATAACCCTGTTCTTTTCTGGGTAGAATATTCTCAGATTATTATTAAATAATTAAAACAAAAATCAAACACATTTTAACTGCATTTGTCTGGCTATTCCCCACATAACCAGGGACGAATTAAGCAAGATGTTCCTGCTGAGGTAAGGAAGTCCCATCACCAGCAAGTCCCATGTGTCATAGCTAGAGAGCCGAGACGTCATGCAGAGTCTGGGTTTTACTCTGAAAGGACCACCCCTTGCGCTCACTCACTCACCTTGCAGGAAAGGTCTGGAGCTGGTTGTTTGCAAGGTGCAGAACTCGCAGGTGTGGGTGCCCGACCAAAACAGGTATGCACTGATCTGTGAGAAGGTTGCTGGTCAGGTACAGCAGTTGTAGCACACTCAGACTCTCCTCTCCAGCACACGCACAAGGCAAAGACTCCAGACTATTCGCAGATGCATTCAAGTACCTGAGACTGACAGAACATCACTCTCTTTGAGTCTGTGACCTACTTAAGTAGAAACCATCATGCCCGTGCAACAGGGAATGAGGCTTCTAAGCTCCCAAAGTCAAGAATAAGTTCCCCCAGGAAATCTTCTCTATCTATGTAACTCAAAATCAGATGACAAGAAGGAACATAGGCATGGCTATTTTTCTAGCATTCTATAATGGGAGCATGCAAAACCACCTGTTCCCATTGCCAAGGACACCATAGAATACCACCATATTATACATCTGAACTATAAAGATAACCTTCAAAAATTTTTGTCTTTTTGTAACAAATCATAATGTATTTGACTAATTCCATAATATTGATGGTGTATCTACATAGAGTATTTACACTTTTGTACATATATTAGTATAGATACTATAATGAAAACCTTGTATTATTATCCAATTATTTTCCTAGTGTACAGTTCTAAAAACAGAATTTATGGGATCAAGGGAATACATGGTTTTTAATGGCTTTCAAAAATATACTGCCTGTTTAACTTAAGGTCCAGAAAAGCTATATCAAAAAGCAATTGTGTTGTTTCTTGGCATTTTGGCTAAGATTAAGTCCAAATTGCACTTATGCCAGAAAAATGCAATCCATATTTTTCCATCCCCCACCCCCATTTTGTTTTTTCAAGATAGGGTTTCTCTGTGTAGCCCTGGCTATCCTGGAACTCACTCTGTAGACCAGGCTGGCCTCGAACTTAGAAATCCGCCTGCCTCTGCCTCCCAAGTACTGGGATTAAAGGCGTGCGCCACCACGCCCAGCCTCCATATTTTTATCTGCAGTATCATATGTCAATTTAATCTTTGTCAATCTACCAAACCATGGCATAATTTTAATAATGGGCCAAATACATGTTTATTAAACATAGAATATCCTCAATGAAGGGAAGCATCACATTAAACTTGTGTTTCGTGTGTGTGTGTGTGTGTGTGTGTGTGTAATAGACAAGAGGACGATCTTGAGTGTCATCTTCAAAAATGCCACCCTTAGGATGGTGACATGACCTAGCAGGTAAAGGCTGTTTCTACGAACACTGATAACCTGTTTGATCCCCAGAACCCACGAGGCAGGAGAGAACTGACTCCACAAAACAGTCTTCAGACCTTCACATGTATAATACATGCATAGGCACAGGTGTACACATACACACACAGAATAAATGTCATTTAAAAAAATGCTGCCTACGTCCTCTGAGGTAGAAATCTCTCATCAGTAGGCCCCAGGGGTCCATATGTCTCTGCCGTATGAGCGCCCGCCATGCCCTGCAGCTTTCCTGAGTTCTAGGTAACTGAGCTCAAACCCTTGGGCCTAGGAGGAAAGCACTGAGCTCCCCCTATTCATTAAAGGACATGCGGCTCATGCTCAGCACCCCAGTGAGCTTTGAAGTTTGTGAGGATCATGCGTGTCAGTTCTGTCAGCACTACATTAAGTATCTTCAGTTACTTAAGATGACATTCTAGGTTATGTTAACCAAGACTACATGCTTGTTAATTAACAATTTCAACACTTCACAGAAACTTGAAGATTCCCTCAAACAATGTCATTTCATTTTTTTCAACTGCTGTTGTTTTTCACTTCCTAAAGATTTTATTTTGAGGAATATCCAGCTAAGAATACTACGATAATGTGGACTCCTGCTGGGGGTCTCACACTGTGAGCCTAGGTCAACTCCCCGGTCCTTACCTGTTTCTCCAGCTCTACGCTCCCTTCTTATGCTGTAACGCCTGCCATTAAAAGCAGCCTTCCTGGGCTAGGATTGGTGAACTGTAGAGCATTACTTACTAAGAGCAACACACACACAATCTACTTTTTCTTTAAAGATAACATTCAGGTAAACCTGATTATAAATTTTAAAACAGGAAGACATACCATGTACTTACTAATTTACAAGATGGCAAACAATACCCTCTAGAAGGATATTATGTTTAAATTCATGTTTTTCAAAGCAAGTAACTAATGTTCTGGAAGTCAGGAAAACATCACTCAAAGACTAAACTTGATCAAGCTAAAATAAAACTGACTTTGGTAGTGTGTCCTTTTTTTCTCAGTGCAAAGCTGAAATTCATCAAAGGCTCTACCTGACGCTATTTCTCTCTGAACACAGTGAAACCCTGAGTGTGCCCAGCTAGCTGAAATCATCTACCATATACATAATGAAGTACTGGATAGTTACTTCAACTCAGAGCTGGAGTACGAGGAAAACTATAAACACAGAGATGGCGGGGTGGACAGGTGGGGAGGCAATGACTCCTCCTCTGAAGCACTCACTTTAAGGCCTTGGAGAAGAGTGTGTCTGGCAGCCTGGACAGAGTGTTATGCTGGATATCCAGTACCTCGAGGGGAATGTGCTCCACCAGTGCGGGAAGGACATGGATGTGATTGTGTCCTACCATCAGCTTCCGAAGGCTCAGACTACTCAGAATTCTAAGAGGAAACAAAACAAACAAAAGCTCACTTCAATCCTTTTTAGTCTGTTATAGGCCAGTTAATAAAAATCTATCAACAAACCTACTTTTAAAATATGCAGCCACTGACAAGTGTCGGAGCCAAGAAAATTGTTATATACATCACCTAGCACCCACCCAAGAGTCACAATGAGATCTTTAGTACAAGTGGCGCAGAGTCTAAACCTGGGGTCAAATGACCCTTTCATAGGAGTCACCTAAGACCATCAGGAAATACAAATATTTACATTATGATTTATAACAGCAGCAAAATTATAGCTATAAAGTGTTGGGATAATCTTGTGCACTGTGTAAAAGCTGTCTTTGTATTATTGCAATGTTGATTTCTGTGCCAGCAGAAAGCCGAGTACTGTCTGGACTTTGGTATTGTTATCTTTATGAAATATAACATGTCTCAGTTTTGTAAACATTCTTCTCCATTACCTGAAGGGTTTAATAAAGAGCTGAGCAGCCTATAACTGAGGCAAGAGAGGACAGGCAGAACATCTGAGAAGAGATAGGAATTGTGGGAAAGAATCAGTGTGTTGAAGGGAGGGGGAGAGGATTCGCCAGCCAGCCACAGAGGAAGGTACAGGTGCCCAGATTGAAGAGAGGTAACAGGCCGCGTGGCAGAAGGTAGATTATAATAAGCGAGTTAATTAAGCTATGCGAGCTAGGGGAAAACAAGCCTAAGCTCTAAGACCTAAGCATCATAAACAAATATAAGTCTCTGTGTCATTACTGGAAGCTGCAGGTCAAGACTGTCTGGCGATAATGAAGTAACAAGGAAAAATAATTTTATGGTGGGGTCCCCATAACATGAGGAACTGTAGTAAAGGGTCGAAGCATTACGAAGGTTGAAAAATCACCGGTAAAGGAGCTTCTAGAATAAGTCTATTTTAACTTAAGTCTAGGCAGAAATGAAGTCTGGACAGCATTTATCTATCCTAATAACTCATCTGTTTATTAATATAATTCCATAATGAAATTTTTATCACAATACAAATTAAGAGTTTAAAATATGCTATGACTAGGCTGTTACCAATAAAATCCAAAAAGTGTTAATGACTTGCCAAAAATGCAGTGATCTGCCGAAGATTCCACTAAACTAGTAACCCTGTCTGGGTGTGAGGATCAGAGGCTTGGTGCAAACCTACTGTGCTACAAAGCCTCTATTTTAATTTTTAAAACTCCAAAGCACACATTTTACATTTAAGTACTTTGGAATATATAGTATAACACCCTCACCTACCTCTCCGACACCACTATCGCCTTCCTCAAGTTAGGTAAATCTCACCATCTGATAATGGTGAACTCAAATGCCGTGGTACCACAAAGCACTCTCTGATTATTTAAAGTTCTCCTGACTTCCGGAAACAACTGATAAATGTGATTAAGAGCAAGCCTCCAGGGGAAGACAGCTACATTCAAATGATAGCTCCCTGGTGAATGTTGCCTTAGACAGGTTCCCTGACTGCTCTTAGTTTCCTCATTTGAATCTCAGACAAGGGATTAAAGGATGAGTTAGATCATAAGACTTAAGCTCTCAGGACAGTTCCAGCTCATTGTAAGTCGCCCTACAGAAGCTAGACTCATCCTACCATACCACTAACCATGCCAGAGGAGGACAGCACACACCAGCAATTCTCCGAATGTACGTCAGAGTCTTACTACGCGTCCTGTAGGCTAAGGCCATGCACTTCTCATCGCTAGTCCTTTACAGCACCTCCTACCCAGCAGGCTCTTCCTCAACAGTCACCAACAATGAAAGGCAACCCAAATCTAGAGAATCACTTACATACATGTATCATGTATGCAGTATACACATACCTCATGGGAACCTCTGTAAGAAGATTGTGGCTTATATCCAGTATTTCCAGCTTTTTTGCTTCACAGGCCCAGTCAGGGACACACTCTAGCAAGTTTCTGCAGAGAATAAGAATCATCACTTAAGGTAAGAAGTTACTATGGCTTGGATATTAAATGTTTCCCTCACAGACATGCTACTGCAGTTTGTTCTAGTAGCCTGTGGTGCTATTACAAATGGATGGGTGGGACTGGAGAGATGGATTAGTGGTATAGAGCACTGTCTGCTCTTCCAGAGGACCAGGATTCAATTCCTAGCACCTACGTATCAGCTTACAACCATCTCTAACTGCAGTCTCAGGCCACCAGGCATACATGTGGTATTAGAGACAAACACACAGGCAAAATATCCACACACAAATTTTTTTTGAAAATTAATTAAAAACAAATTAACTGATGGGATTAAGCCAGGGTGACAGTTCATACTGTAATTCTAGGACCTGGGAGGCTAAGGCAAGTATGAGGATCATAAGTTCAAAGCCAGCCTGGGTTAAATATGGAAACCATGTTCAAAAAAAAAAAACAAACAAACAGAAGAAAGATAAAAGGGGGAAGGAAAAGGAGGGAGCAGAAAAGTGAGGAGGAAGAAGAGAGGTTCAAAGGAGACCTGGCCTCTTCTCAGCTGTCATGAGGTAAGCCACTATGAGCTGCCACCATAATACTATATTCTTCCCCAAGGGCCCAAGGTGACATGGTTAAGTGGCCATGGATATGAAATTGCAAGCTAAAAATAGACTTTACTTCTTTTAAATTTTTTATTTCAGGTATTTTGTCATAGTTATGAAAATCTAATAACAAACAAATGGGAATCAATCATTTCACAGACTCTAATGTGGATATTAAGTCATTTCACAGACTCTAATGTGGATATTAAGTCACCTATAAGAACCTTAGGGCAGGGACACTATTTCTAAGGAAGAATCTGGGATGCTGCCAGAAATACAGTCATCAATCAGAAAATGCTGTTAAAAGTAGAAAGGTGGAGACCATAATCAAATGTGCACAGCAACATGTACCAAGTGTGTTACATCACATGTTCAGAGAAGACTTCAAACAGAAGCAGCAGGATGCACTGAGACATGATGAGGAGAGATTTGGAAGAAGTAGCATCAAAGATGACCAGGAATTCCATAGGTAATGACAGAGAGAAAAGAAGAAAATTCTGAGAAAAACAGGAGTAACAGTGAGAAAATAGAAGCAAAAGGCAATCAGTAGCAGGGCAAAGTTCTAAGCCACTGAAAATACAAACTCGAAATAGTTAATACAGCTCCGCATCATACAGACTTCTGTTGTCAGAAGTAACCTACCCCTTCTAGATCTCAAGGTGTTTATCAATTATGTGGCAGAATGAATTGAGAGCTATACAGGAGAAATAGACTTTGCTGTGACAACTTTGTGAAAAGAACACTTGGCCTGAAATAGCCAAGGCCACTAGCTGCTAAAAAAAAACAACAAAAAAAAACCAAGACATCTGGGCTGGAGAGATGGCTCAGTGGTTAAGAGCACTGACTGTTCTTACAGAGGTCCTGAGTTCAATTCCCAGCAACCACATGGTGGCTCACAACCATCTGTAATGAGATCTGATGCCCTCTTCTGGTATGTCTGAAGACAGTAATAGTGTATTCACATAACATAAAATAAATAAAATCTTAAAAAAAAAAAAAAAAAAAGACATGCCATGCCATGACATGACGTCTGGATTAGATTCTGTGACCTTACATGAAAATACTTAAGCAGCAAAGATGCCACAACTTGAGTCCCAGTACCAAGATATGGCGAGGAAGAGTGGGCTGTGCAATGGGAGGCCAAGCAGTCTGGTAATGCTGGAGCATGAAGTGACTGGAAACAGGGAAAGTTAGGCTAGAACCAGGTCTAAACCATGTCTGTGAAGTTCTTACTTGATCCTATATGTACAGGGCTTACCTTAAGGGTTCATAAACAGTATACAGATGATGTCAGCTATGTGCTTTAAATACATTACTGGTAGATGGAGCCCAATAAAGATGATTCTGCCGAGAAGAAAGAAAGAGAAGAAAAAGAAGGAAGAAAGGGAAGTGGAAAAAAGAATGAGGGTCAGGAATGATATAGGCCTAAGTGAGTAGTCATTCAGCTGAAGGAGAGGGAGGGATCCCAGCACTGTGCAGGGGGCAGCAATGACGAGGACTCAGAGAAGGATTAGGTACAGGAAGGAGTACAGAATAAAAGATGGAAGCTACTTTCAGGCCCCTGGCCTGGATGACCAGGGGCATGACGGTGCTGAATTATGAACAGATACAGAAAACAAGTCTGGTGCAGTGGAAGGTGAGTTAATTTTGCACAAGTTTGAGGCTCTTGGGGTGTGGGTAGCAAAATCAACTGGTGAAGAACTGGATATATAAGCCTGACCTGAGAGAGGAAGCTCAGTCTAGAAGACTGGTGGATGCCAACACTCAGTGACTGCATCTGTAACAGAGCCAAGTCAGAACTGGGGGGTGACTGCCTGCAGGAGAACACAACAGAACCAAAGACACAGAAGCAACGACTGACATGCCATTACAAAGAACATGGCCAGTTTGAAAGCTGCCTTTAAAAAAAGAAAAAGCAAATGTCATCAGGGAAAAGTGAACTAGAGATGGCCTAAGTGAGCTGCTGACGGGATAAGGAAATGGCAAGAAAGGAAACAGCTCTCCTGAGAAATGCAGACAGAAAGGTGAAGACAGTGGAATTAAGGAACACTTTGTTTATCCAGACAGCAGAGATCTAATTCCCCTTACCCTCCTTCCTTTAGCCATGAAATAGTATCTCTCTCCCTGCCCTGAAACTTCCCCCCTCCCGCCCCAAATCAAAACAAGCTCCACCCTTATGGAAAGACTCACTGGGAGAGTTCCAAAGAAGTGAGCAGGCTGGGTACTGGATACACATTCACTGCTGTCAGCCCTGTGAGAAAACAGACAACATGTTAGCAATGGTCTCTGACAAAGAAGCAAGAACTAGAGAAGGTTAGAAAGATGGCTCAGTGGTTAAGAGCATCTACTGCTCTTCCAGAGGACCCAAGTCCAGGTTCCAGCACTACAGCGGGAAGTTCACAACAGCCTGTTAATTCCAGTTTCCAGGGGATGGGATGCTGCTGGCCTCCATAGCACATGCACATTCCCACACACATATACACAGTGTTTTTTTTTTTAAAGGAATAGCTGGTAAACAAGCAAGTGGTTTTGTAGAGATGACTAAAGATAAAAACTACTGGTAGCTCACTCTGACTGCCATTCAACCCTAGTCTGTCTTTGCAAACATACACAACTACTAACTTTGGGGTCTTTCACATTTACACTACATCACTAATGTTAACACTACAATCACTAATGTTAACAGTACCACTTAGTTTATAACTTGAAAAATTAATACTTAGATTTTAAAAAAGCATTTATTCTTAATTACATGTATGTGTGTGGCATGAACATATCGTGCAGGAGTCCCCAGAGAGTAGAGGAATTGGATCTCCCGGAGGTGGAGTTAGCAGGTAACTCTGAAAGCTTCACACGGGTGCTAGGGACCTAACTCAGGTCCTCTTTAGGAGCACTGAGAACTCTTAACCACTGAGCTACCTCTCCAGGACAATATCTACATTTTTGGTAAAAAATAATGTCACTTTTAATTGAAGTATAATGCAGATACAGAACCAATCTTAAGTGTATCAATCAGTGAAATGGAACAACAGTAGAGCCAATGCTCGGCTCATCCACAAGGCATTATCACCTCCTGAGCATTTCTTCATCTCCTCTTCTAGCCACCACACACTCAAACAGACCACTGTCTACCCTGGTTACAAACAGCAGACAAAACACTTGCCAGTTATAAAACCAAACTTTCCTCCATGCCCCACCCAATAGGAGGTTTCTGGGTAGCCCAGGTGGCCTTGAACTCATAATCTTGCTTTACTTCCCCAAATACTGGGATAAAAGGGTCTGTAAACCAGGCGTGGTGGCACACGCCTTTAATCCCAGCACTCGGGAGGCAGAGGCAGGGGGATTTCTGAGTTCAATGCCAGCCTGGTCTACAAAGTGAGTTCCAGGACAGCCAAGGCTATACAGAGAAACTCTGTCTCGAAAAACGCCCCCCCCCCCAAAAAAAGGGTCTGTGACGGCTGGAGCTGCAGCTCAGTTGGCCACATGCTGACCCAGCATGGAGGAAGCCCTGGCTCTAACCCAGCATCGCATGCACCAAGCACGGTGGTGCACTTTTGTAATCCCAGACCGACTTTGCTATCTTCTATTTCATTTTGAGGCAAGGTCTCATGTAGCCCAGGCTGGCCTTGGACTCACTCTGTATCTGAGGACGGCCTTGGACTCACTCTGTATCTGAGGACGGCCTTGGACTCACTCTGTATCTGAGGACGGCCTTGGACTCACTCTGTATCTGAGGACGGCCTTGGACTCACTCTGTATCTGAGGCTGGCCTTGGACTCACTCTGTATCTGAGGACGGCCTTGAACTCACTCTGTATCTGAGGACGGCCTTGAACTCTCTCTGTATCCGAGGCTGGCCTTGGACTCACTCTGTATCTGAGGACGGCCTTGAACTCACTCTGTATCCGAGGCTGGCCTTGGACTCACTCTGTATCTGAGGACGGCCTTGGACTCACTCTGTATCTGAGGACGGCCTTGGACTCACTCTGTATCTGAGGACGGCCTTGAACTCACTCTGTATCCGAGGCTGGCCTTGGACTCACTCTGTATCCGAGGCTGGCCTTGGACTCACTCTGTATCTGAGGACGGCCTTGAACTCCTGACTCTCTCCCTCCGGCATATGCTTTGGTCTGACTCCACATTATGTTTGTGATATCTGTTCACACTATTGCTCCACATTATGTTTGTGATATCTGTTCACACTATTGCTCCACATTATGTTTGTGATATCTGTTCACACTATTGCATGTGGTTATATCTTTTGAATGTTCTTTTTGTGTGTGTGAATATGAAACACATCTGAAAGATTCCTTCCTTCCTAGGGCTTTGAACAGGTTTTGAACTTTGTTAAAGTGTTATAATACTTGGCAAAAATCACTGCTAGTGATAATGATATTACTTAAATTCTTACTGTAAGCATCCCTTCTAATATTTGTTTTCTTGTAAAAAGGGAAAGGTGTTGGGAGATTTTACTGCAGCTTTTAAAGGGGCTCCTGAGGTGACATACTCAAGCCAGGGCTGTTTCAAACAGTTTGTTTATATGTGACTTTTTCCTGTCACAAGTCTTGATGAATCCTAGATGTCTCTATAACCACTCCCACCTAAGCCAGAAAGAGACACTTAGCCCTAGTGGCCTAGCAGAGGGAGCATTGAGAGCGGTGTAAATACAAACCTTCCTTCTCATGAGAGCTTTGCTGTGACCGGTGTGAACACCAGTCTCTGGCTATAAGCAAGCTTTCTGCTCACTTGATGAGTCAGCTTGGAGCCACAACAATTAGCCCTAATACAAAATTTCCCGCCAGTTATTTTTTCTTGCCTCCCTTACCAGAAGAAGCTAAGCTGGTTACAGAGAAAGCAGCAGCAGGGAAAGTGGAGCAGCGGTGGTGCCTGAGGCAGTACATCAGGACAGTGGAGCATGCTAAGCTTAAAGATGACAAAGCTGTCTTCTTGAGAACTGAGGAAGAAGCTAAGGAGAGCCACAAGCCTGGCAGCCAGCAGGGCAGCAGTAGCTGTTTCCTGGGATGCTGACCAACAAGAGGCAGCTGAAGAGCAGCCAGGCCAAGGCCAGGGATGGCAGAGGAAGTACAGAGAAGGCAAAAGAGGGTAGAGAGCTGAACTGGAACAAGGCTATAAAGAGGGAGAAGAAAGCACCTGCAAGCCCTGGTTGCTGGAAGAATAGCGGCAAGCTATTAAGTCTTCAGACACCTCAGGTCTGGAAGCTGTAACAGTGGCTACTATCAAGGGATGAGGACTCCTGACATTTAGGTCTGTCTAGAAGCTACAAAGCCAACTGCTGCTACAGGCCGAGGAATCCTGACTTCCTAGGCAGTGCTTCACCTGCAGGGCTAAGGGCTCTAATATAAAAATCTATGTAGGAGTTGTAACACTAGAGGGAGCCACCAGGCCTGGCTACCCCACTCACTGCCGTGTCATGGGGTACAAAAGTTGCTGAAGCCAGCACTGCTCCTTGTCCAGAGGTGGTTTCTAGGTGATAGAATGTAAGGACCCTGACAGCCGACTGATGGCAAATACTCCATGACTACTTAATGTAGGGCTGCTGCTGGGCAATTTTGCTTTCTTAGTCAAAAACTGTTTCCAAGCCTTATTTGCACCAGTATGCAAAGCTTTAGTCCATCCATTTCCATATACTGTACAAAATCTACCGTGTAAATATATCATTGCCAATTTACCCATTTTCCTGTTAACAGTCCTACGTTTTCACCACAACACAACACAACACTGTGACAATCCTTCTGTGTGTAGGTAGCTCTGTGACAAATGACAGCAGGAAATCACTGCTCACACAGCTCTGCCACCTCTCTGACATGGTCACCTTCTCCTGAGGTGGTTTCATGTTAAATTCTCACTGGCTATAGCGAGGACTCCAGGAGAGAAATACCGAGTCTAGTCTCTGGTCACACTTAGCACATCCCCTTTCAAACTGAAGATTATAAAGTAGTTAAATCTTCATTTCTGGCAGTTAGTGAAAGTGAACATGTTTCCTATCCTTCCCTTCCTTAAACACAGAAAACTGCCAAGCATGGTAAGTACTACAACCCCAGTACTTGGAGGCTAAGTCTGAAGCCAACTTGGGTGGTACAGTGAAACTTCCTTAAAGCACCAAAACCTAAACAAAATACATAACAAACGTAACTGGTAAAGAACTCTCCATAAAAATGGCTTCAATATCATGAGACTGTCTCAAATAGACAAAACAGTGGTCTCTATAAACACAAGGCCTTTTACACTGGAAAACATTCCCACAGACCATCTCTAGTTGCTGATGAAGCCAATCTCTGCTCTAAGTCATTCCACATTGTATGAAGAAGAGTGGTTTTTTGGGGCTGTGAACAGCAGCTTTGACTCCATTTTGAGGAAGAAGGATGACTACAGCCCCTGAGTAACCCAGATATCAGTCACCACCCATAGCACAGACTGATAAATGACTTATTCCTGGAGACCAAAAGGGAGCTACCCTGTAAGTTTAATGGGATGAATTGAGACCGTAGGGGCATATGGACATATTAAAATCACATCAAGAAAACCAGGCTCAATAACTTATTGGACATGCCAGGTCAAGAAAAGGGTATAATTCCCTTACCTGGACCCCATAAAGTGACAGACATTAAACACTGTGATGGTATGGGCTTCATACCAACCTACCATCTGATTCCTGGTGTGTGTGTGCAGGACTAAGGCCTCCCCTACTACTCCTTGAGCTTAGCTCGGGTAGACCCCATTTTTTATGTAGTCGGTGACTACCTGTTTGCCTTTCTGGACCTGGACCTGCCTGACACGCTGTTTCCTGCTCGTAATCTGTTCCCAACTCTATGGTTTTGCTGGGCCTTTCACCTTGCAGCTGAAGTCTGTTGCTTTGCTCTCAAACCTAACTACAGCAGGTCTCTCCTGACATTCATCTGGTTCATGACCTTATCAATACAGACTCTCTGAAATCTCTTAAATTCTGCAGCAGCCTCTTTTACTTATATTCATTCTATAAACCACATATATGCATATATACATATATACTGCCTACTGTATGGCATGAGAGTTTGTATTAGTAATTAAGACTGGAATAAAAGGACTTGCATTCACCGCAGCTAGACTACCAAGGAAGGCAGGTCATACAATATTTCTGTCATTGTGGATTTACTGTTACTATGTCAATTGCTACACTGTAGAAAGCACAATCATGCCTGTTCTGGCATGTGTGTTCCCCACACTACTTGAACAGGGTCTATTCACACTAGAACTAAGGAAGCCTGTGCTTCTCCACAGGGTTGGAAGAAACCCTTTGTGGTCTGTGGACCGTAACAGTGTCTTGCTCCTGTAATATTAACACAGCAACATGAAAACAGTGATAAACTAAACGCAAACCTATTAGTGTGTACTTACAAAACTTGGTCTATGAATATAAAAGCTTAAATTTCATGTAATTTTTAAGTCACAAATATTATTATTCTAATTTTTAACCCAACTTTCTAAAAATATAAAAACCATTTGTACTGGCTGGTTTTGCATGTCAACTTGATACAACTGGATTTATCACAGAGAAAGGAGCTTTAGTTGAGGAAATGCCTCCATGAGATCCAGCTGTAAGGCATTTTCTCAATTAGTGATCAAAGCGGGAGGGCCCATTGTAGGTGGTGCCATCCTTGGGCTGGTGGTCCTGGGATCTATAAAAAGGCAAGCTGAACAAGCCAGGGAAAGCAATCCAGTAAGCAGCACCCTCCATGGTCTCTGCATCAGCCCCTGCCTCCAGGTTCCTGCTCTGTGTGAGCTCCTGTCCTGACTTCCTTCAGTGATGAGCCACAATGTGGAAGTGTAAGCTGAATTAACCCTTTCCTCCCCGACCTGCTTTTTGGTCATGGTGTTGGTTGCAGTAATAGAAACTCTAACTAAGAAACCATTCTTTACAGACTATACAAAAAGCAGGGGTAAGGATACCAACACCTACTTCATAACAGATGCTCTGCTCTGAACAATGTCAACCACCTAACCAAGCCCTATGATTCTGAAGACCTCTTCCTGTACACAGTAAATCTCAAGGTACCCAGCCATGTCTTTTTACATATATATATATATATATATATATATATATATATATATATATATATATATATATATATATATATATATCTCCAGTGCTTCAGGGCTAACATCAAAGTTAAAAAAGAAGCTCAAGGAGCCACAACTCTGTTCTGCAGAGTGGCTGAGGAGGACCAGGCACCACTCTTCTTAGTAGGCTCAGACGAGAGAAAGAGCTAAAACAGGAGGTGGGATAGAGAACTCACGGTTCCAACTGGCGTAGAGGGTTCGAAGGGAGAAGCCGCTGAGTGTCAGCTCCCTCAGCTGGTTACGCTCACAATGCAGCTGCTCCAAGCTACATAAGGGGCTGAGGTCCAAATCAGTCAACTGATTGTCCCGCAAATCCATGTGTGTGATGTGTTTATTTCCTTCCAGATTTTCAATAATCACCGTTTTCAAGTGGTTCATTCTTAATATTCAGAAATAGGAAAATAATTGAAAAGAATATCTATTACGGGCTTAGAAATGTTGAAGAGAGGTATGACCCTTTCCTCTCTTTACCAAATGTGAGAATTTTACTACTTGCTTCATTTTTCAAGATACTACATATAGAAAACAATCAGTTAATTTTTAGAAAAAGAAGCTATGATCCAGCTAAGTTAGAACCAGGAAATGCAGACACAAACTAGAACAGAAAAAAAGGAAATACTCATGAAAAGATAAATGCTTCTATCCAAGCACCTCGTAAGGTCAGGTGGGGCACAGGAGGACAAGAAAATGGGCAGGCTCCGGGGTGAGCAGGACGCTAAGGCAGGAGCAGCTTCTCTTTCCTGGGGTTATGCCTCCTTTTAATCTAGTGCTAAGACTCGCATGCACTAAGGAGAAAACAGTCTGAATGCACAGGAATGGTTCAGACACAAACTTCATATAATGTTTCTGCCTCTTGTCTCCTCACCTACATGACTTAGCATAAAACAGCCCTGTTCTCCTCCTCGTGTGTGCTACTAAATCCCAGTCTGTGTCTTTACAGGACAGACTATCACTTTCCTGAAATGTCAGAACATGTGGTAGATAACTTTGACCACCTTTCTTTAGAGAGAGATGGTCACTATAAAGTAAAACTCATGAGGTTTTAGTAGTGAAGCCTTGAATAGCTCAACTACAACACAATGTTATTAAGAAAAAATAAGTGACTCGACAGAAAAATGGCCAAGTTTGTAGAAAACTAGAGACCACTAGTCCACATACAAAATAATGTTCAACACCATTCATAAATAAGCAAATGCTCATCAAAACCATGAACTGCAATGGTGTACCTTCTGCTGCCAGTAAAGGAAAGAAAGACTGCTGAGTCCAGTATGGATAAAGGTTCAAGGAGATGGAAATTCTCATAAATGTTGCTGAAAGAGTAAGTCAAGACAACCTTGGGCAATTTAAGTCTGTCACTGACAAACCCACCAGATCCTTTCTCTCTCTGTTAATGGATGAATAATGAAGTTTTACTGCAGACCTGAGAACATCTACTGTTCTAAAGAAACAATATGCGGAGAAAACATCAAGGCCCATGCCAGCAAAGCTAAACAAGAGTGCCTCACCTCAGATCCACGTGCTTAACCTGCCTCATCCTGGTCAGCACGCCTAGGTTTAGGACTTCCAAACGGTTTCCTGCCATAACCACTTTATCTAACATGGTGAGTTTCTCCAAAACTTCAGGAATTTGACTAAAATTGTTGAAGGAAATTCCCAGAGAAGTGAGCTGCTGCAGGTTTCCCAACTCATCTGGCAGAGCCGTGAGGACGTTGCCATCGAGGCTGAGGGTCTGAAGACTGGAAAACAAAAAAGCTTGCACTGTGGAACAGTTCACACACACAGAGTCAACAAAAGAAGTTGTAACTCATTACTAAGCCTGGACAGTAATTATTAACAATTCAAACATTACAAAACTCCTCCACATCTTGGCCCATGGAGAGTAAACAGAAGTTAGACATAATTTCTAAGGTTGGGCCTTCAGACACTACATAAAGATCCAGGGTCTCTGCTGCTGATATGAGAAGAATGGGTCACTGCTTGGTGGCTTGGTCACGTCTGGTATCAAGAGCCATTACTTAACAGAATCTTGATAAGAATGTGACTTATCTCACTGTGACAGTTCAAAGTGCTAACTGCATTCTAAGACTAGATGAAGTCTCCTGCAAAAGAAGAATCTAGAAAAAGCCAACACTTACTTTAGCAGTTTACCAATCTGACTTGGCAAGTCATGAAATCCATTACAAGAAAGGTTGAGTTCAGTCAGGGTAGAAATGTCACACAGCAACACAGGAAACAGTCCAAGTTTATTATGGGACAAGTTCAGGCCCTTCAGTTGAGAAAATCTAAAGGACAAAGGCACAATACAGACAATATTTCCATAAGCCCACTGTGATGGTCTGAATAACTAAGACACCCACTATATGTCTTTACAGGGACCATCAATGGACTGTGATTTTTTTTTTGCAAAGTGGTGGGATTATGGACATGTGCTACCACAACCAGCTAAATGATCTATATAGAAATCAAATGATCTATATAACATACATATAATTTGTTCTAAAAACATGTTTTCACTATGTGCTAGCAAATGCTGTGTGGACACAGGACAGCAAAGTGGTTAAAACACAGAGCATACTGCCAACGGGTCAAGAGAGTTCTAAAATAAGTCAGGAAATGCAAATGAGGGCTCATGCTGTCACGGTGCCTTTCTATTCATCAAGTCACACTTGATCCCTTTAAACTCATTTTACTAAATGTCTACATGGAATATACAAAAGTTAATCTACTCAGATACCACAAGAGCTAACAAATACACAGCACATTAAAAGTAACTCTTTTTGTACTGCAATTATATTGGCTTGAATGTCACTCAAAATAAATGGATCACAGGTGAGCTTGAAAATCAGTGGCAGCCTTGTTCTGTGAAGTGTGTGAGCCACATGACCCCTGTCCTGTTGCCATTTGTGCAGTCGCAGCTTCTATATTATCTGTCCTCGAGATAGTGTGGCCATAGGCTGGGTGTGTGGAACATCAGGTTTATATCATACAAACAAGATGATAAGCCAAAGGCATTGTTCTCTTGCTTTGAAAATGGGGCCCATGGAACCTAACACCAAGGCTCATCTCTCAAACCTTAACTTCTGACTTCCAGGTGACCTGAGTCTGATTACTTACTATTCTTTGCCCCAGGTGCCTTGACTTCAGAGTCTCTGGCAAGCTCTCTAACTGGATCAGTTCTTCTTTCGGGCAACTGGAAATGCTGAAGACTGACTTCCTTAATATTATACCTTATCATAATTTACTATTCAAATATAAGTCAAATACTTGTATCATAACTAAATATCTTACTGCTAATATTACTTGTTTCTGTAAAAGATTAGGTTGTAAATACCCGTGTTTTCTGAATATTACACTAAGATTATTAGAATTACATTATTAACATGAGTAAATAAAACATGTCATTTTAATGTGTTATTTTTCATTCACCATGTAATATACAACACTTTGCTTTTTCAATTTCTCCATTCCCCAGCAGAAACCCACAATCACATCTTGTCATTATTCATGGGTATCCAGTTTTGTTTTGTTTATTTTAGTTTTTTGTTTGTTTGTTTGTTTTTCTTTTTTTTTTTTTTTTTTAAAGATTTATTTTTTATTTATTATATGTAAGTACACTGTAGCTGTCTTCAGGCATTCCAGAAGAGGGCGCCAGATCTCATTAAGGATGGTTGTGAGCCACCATGTGGATGCTGGGATTTGAACTTATCACCTTCGGAAGAGCAGTCGGGTGCTCTTACCCGCTGAGCCATCTTACCAGCCCCTGTTTGTTTGTTTTTCAAGACAGAGTTTCTCTGTATAGCCCTGGCTGTCCTGGAACTCACTCTGTAGATCAGGCTGGCTTCAAACTCAGAAATCTGCCTGCCTCTGCCTTCAGAGTGCTGGGGTTAAAGGCTTGTGCCACCAACTGCCTGGTGGGTATCAAGTTTTTGTTTTGTATAGTTTCTTGAGACAGGGTGTCACTTAACATAGCCCAGGCTGGCCTCTCACTCATTTAACATAGCCCAGGCTGGCCTCTCATGTTGTTTTAGGGGAAAATTTGAGGTGGGATGTAGGGAACACAGGAAGGTAAAATATGTTCTAAGAAAGAAAATAAACACATGGCTCACCGTCTTGGAGGGTGAGATGGCTCGATTATCAAAAGAGAAAGGTTTCACAGATGACGAAGGACTCAAGAACAGGTGGGAGTGAATACACAGGAGAGAGAAGGCCTGTCTCAGCCTGAAGCCACTTCAATTAGAAACTTTTGATTAAAAAACTGTCCATGTATGGGATTTCACAATCTGCCATAGATGCAGATGATGATTATCTCAAGCCTGGCATAGTGGTAAATGCCTTTAATGCCAGCATCCTGAAGGCTGAGGCAGGCAGATCTCTGTGAGTTAAAGATCACCTTGGTCTACACAAGTGAGTTCCAAGCCAGTTGAGACCCTATTTCATTACAAAAGAAAAACAAACCACCAAAAAATAGTATCAAAATCAATGGCAAGAATGAGAATACTGGTCTGGTATGCACAGGGTTCTGGGCTCAATCAATACCCAATCTCACTAAAATAAACAAACCAATAGGTAAAAAAGGAAGAGGAAGTAATTAAGTCACTGAACACTCTGTCCTGGGAAAGGATTACATAGTGAGTTAGTTCCCAAGAGAATGGGTTGCTCTAAAACAGTCAGCACAGCCCGCTGACTATCCCTGGTCTCCTGCCTTGCCATCCCACCTCTCCTGTCATGTGGACTCCCACCATCCACCATGCTGCAGCAAAGCCACCATCTCTTACATTTAAACCTCTTCTCTTTATACATTATCTAGCCTCTGATGTAATTCAGTAAACTTGTCCACTTAAAATATGACCCACTAAGCTACTAATTATAATTTATTTTCAACATACTAGTCTGGAAACCTCTTCCCTACATACTTGTGGAGTGTGTCAAGGCCCCCTGGTCTTTCTAACTGCATGAAGTTGTGCCGCAGGTTGAGGTAGGTGATGTCTTGGCTGTAGAAGAGATGCTCAGGAACCTCCTCAAGGCTGTAACAGGAGAGGTCCACAGTGCTGATCCGCTGCGACACCACCTGGGAAGAGCAGAAAGGAAAGCCTCCTGAGCTCTTGCCTGCTTCACAGCCCAGGACAGAATGGCACTCACTCAAAAGGTGCTGACTAAACTAGAGAGGGGAGAATGGAGAGACCCTACTAGTCATTTTATAAAAATCAGTTGAATTTTACTTTTCTCTAAAACTATAAGCTGCTTAAAAAAACAAAAGTATAGGCCTGTAATTCTAGCACTGGGGAAGTGGAAGCAGGATGGTAAATCAATCCTAGCCTTGGTAACATAGAGAAATTAAGGCGAGCCTATCAAAAAACAAGAAACCTAAAACAAAAACCCTATGGTACAACAAGTGGAGTGGGTCCATGCTTACATATGTCACTTGGGAGACTGAGGAGGAGGAGGAGGAGGATCACTACAAACAGCTACCCTAGGCCACAGAATAAATTTCAGGCTAGCCAATAAAATATGTGAGCCCCTGTCCTTAATAAAAAGGAAAGAAGGAAGGAAAAGAAAAAAGCTGCTCATGTCTCTATAAGGAAGGGGTTAAAATTTCACATTCCAAATCAGAAGTAATGGTAAGATAATTCAAAATAGCTAAGTTTTCATGAGAGACGGTGTGGGACAAACGCCTCTGCTGATTATTCACAGAGTCTTTCCTTCTCCTGAAAGCACACACCACACTGCTGAATATTAGAGATGCCCAAGAAACAGTAACTTCTCCTGAAAGAGGCGGAAGGATGGAAGTTACTCACAACTGAAACCAGTTTTTACAAAAAACAGATTGTATAGCTGATATAGCAACAAAAGACCAACCAACTGAATCAAAATCCATATGTGTGTAAAACAGGTGAAGAGTCACTCGTGTCCCGAGACACGGAAGACCCCCAGAGCACAAGTTTTGGAGACGTGTGCACTTCAGTGTCACTTCTTCAATAGCTAAGCAGAGTTACGCTGAAGCGCCAATCACCCTCAACATACCAGGAGACGGCTCTGTGACAGAATCACAGGTCTGTCCCATCAATCAGTTCACCTTTTCAGTGGTTCATCGAGGCCGTTCTAACAGAGTGCAGAGCACGAAGCACCCGGCTATACGCTAGGGAGCAGGTGTGCCAATCACTGACTACTGTGGCAGATGGGAAGCGATGGAAATCCCAGGTCTCAGCTCCTTTACAAGTCTAATTTCATTATGCCATAACTCTAAGACCCACCTCACAAACATGGTACAGACAGAAATGTACCTGAAAACATTTGATGCCATTTTCTACTATAATACAAAAAAGTAAAGACCCAGTGAAATCCCATTAATATATTCATTGTACACAAGAAGGACCAAGTGTGACACTAAGGATGGTCACTTGCTGCTACATCCTTGTCTCTATCCAAGCTTCCAACCTTAGACGCCTGCCGTTGCCATCTCTGGTACTCAGCCAAAGTCTCAAAGCTGACATGATAGGTCTGAGCTTGGGCTCCAGCTGAGCTGAAAGCAAGGGAGTGCTGCCGGCGCTTCACTTCTTCTATCTGAAGAGAGGAGAGAAAGTCACAGCTACTAATCAGAAATGGTGGCCAAAAGCAGTAATAAAACATACCTTTTAAAATGGCAAAGAATCTGAGCAGACATTTCTCCAGATAATATACACAAATAACCAACAAGAACATGAAACAACGATCAACATCAACGGCCGTTATGGAGAGGTAAATCACACTACAACAAAGGCTGGTGTGGGGACATGCCTGTAATCCCAGTACCCAGGAAGCAGATGCAGAGAGAAGTCCAGGTCTGTCTGGGCTACCTAAACATCCTTGTTTCAAAAAGGACTTTTCCCTAAACTGCAACAACTCCACTTACACTGACCGATCTGCTAAAGACACTCTTCCTACCGCCATGGAGTCACTTCTATCTTTGGCATCTTACTTTGGATGACATTGCTTCTGAATCTTGGCAGACCAGCTACAAATTTACAAGTTATACTTCCAAATCAATACATTCTAGTGCTTGCTAAAGATAGAACCTAGTGGCAGAAACATAAAATACTTTGAGCAAAAAAGAAGCACACTGTAAAGATTCAATAAAACTAAAATTTTTTGTAACATTTAATTATAATATTCACAACATAATCATTGTTCATTGGTAAGAAATCAGTACAACTACAGAAACTGGTAACAAAACAAATAATTTCATTGAAACTAACATAATATTATAGGATAATCTTTTAAATATATTGCTCTGGAGAACTGGAGAGATGCTCAGGAGCTAAGGGCACTTTCTGCTCTTGCAGAGGACCAGAGTTCTGATCCTAACATGTTGGGTGGTTCACAGTCATCTCTAACTCCAGTCCCGTGGGATCTGATGCCCTTTCTAGCCCGGAAGAGCATCAGGTCCACATGTGGTGCATATACACACATATAGACAAAACTCATACACATAAAATAAAAAGGAAAAGGAAAATAATTTCTTAAAAATTAAGTGAAGTTCATTTTAGATATATTAAATTAACCTCTGTACAGTTTAAGGAAGGAAAAAAGAAAAGACTTTGCCAGGTGGTGTGGCAAACATCTTTAATTTAATAGCACTGAGAGGCAGAAGAAGGCAGATCTCTAGAAGTTCCAGGCCTGCCAGGGAATATACAGTGAGACCCTGTGTCAAACAAACAAACAAACAAGGCTAATGGACAAAGCTTTGTAGCAGTAAGTCCCACTACAAAATGATAAAAGAAGAAAACTCACCATTTATAGTTAATAATTTTAAAGTTGTACATATGTAAAATTATGAGGTCAATTCACATAATACCAAATTAACATAATTACATAGAAATAGTGGCTTTAATATCTACTAATGAGTAGTTCACAAAACTTTCTCAGTATTTGACTATGTATGATTCTCTAAATTAAGTATTCCAATGTAAAATATATTTTTTAGATTTTAGCTTTCATTTATATTAATGTGTATGTGGCTGTGGCTATGTTGTCTGCACATGTTTTGGGCCCATGAAGGCCAGCAGAGAGTGTGGGCCTCCCTGGGACTGGATTTAAAGATGGATGTGAGCTGCCATGTGGGTGCCACTTGGAATTGAACCTGAGTCCCCTCTAAGAATAGCCAATGCTGAACCATGTCTACAGCCCATTATTTTTAAATTTGAGTAATAATATTTCTATTCCCAAGGTTTGTACTGAATCCTCCCCAGGATTCTGATTTAGAATTATTGTTGTTGTTGTTGCTATATTCTGTATCACAACATCCTAAACATACTTACTCTCAAGGTTTTTCAGTGTATACATTGATTTCTACCTCAGTCTGAAATAAGTTTATTTTTTGGTTATTGCACTTATAGCTATCTTGGCAGCAAGCACTTTTGCCCTCTGAGTCATCTCTCCAGTCTACATTATCTGTCTTTTTAATACACATATTATGTCTATACTGCTGTGTATCTAGACCAATCACATATTTCAAAGGTCATTTTGTCATAATGTTCTTCAGTTCACACTGGTTATGCCAATCAAGCTTCAAAACCTTATAGTGTCCTATAAATACTAACCTACTCAGATCTCCTGTCACTCTGTTTAACTAGCAATGAACTTTTTCTTGACAAATACAGACATATCATATTTCTCTGGCTGTTGAATTGAGGCTTATGACCACCCAACTTTTATATTTTAAACTAATAGGCAAAAAGAAGACACCTGAAAGAATTTATCTTGGCGAAGGATCTAGGCAGCTACTTCTAGTTCCCAAAGGCAGTTTCTGTGTAGTACCCTGGTAACACCACCTTGGTGTCATCAGCCACAGCACCCAGTTCCTAGGTGTGGCAGCACACAGTTCTTTCTACAACAGCACTGTTGTTGGGGATAGAGCTCTGGGCCCTCCCAAGAGTCTCTGATAACATTTTATAATGTTCTTATTGGCATCCATGAAAATCAGGCAAAGGTGTTTCCTTTTCTTTCCCCTTCCCTTTCCTTTTTCCTTTCCCTTCCTCTTTCCTCTTTCTCCCCTCCCCTCCCCTCTCCTCTCCTCTCNGGGACCTGCCTGTCACTGCTTCCTCAGCACTCAGAGTACAAGCATGCTCCAGCACCCTTGGATTTGCTGCTGCTGTTGTTATTGTTGGTTCATTTGGTTTTTAAACAGGGGCTCTGAAGATCAAGTTGAGGGCCCCGTATCCTCCTTCACCAACTGAGCAATTTCTCCAGCACACCCTTGACATTTCTTAGTAAGCAAGGTAATATTTAAAATCTGTAAATCTTACCTTTCCCCCAACCAGAGGCAAAATGTGCATCTTTCCAGCCTGACAGTCCTTCACTGAGGAAACAATAAGGCAGGTACCACAGAGAACAACGAGGCGCTCGGCCCATTTGTGCAGCTGGGTTTTTCCTTTGCGTACATTATAGATGCCAGACAGTAGGATTCGATCCAGATGATCCATCTGGCATGGTTTTTCTGAATAGAAAACAGTGTTTCAGAATGTACCATTAAAGAAACATAACACTGAAAGAGAAAAAGAAAATGCGTGTGCCAACATCCAGTATCCCTATTTATAGATATGAGGAACGAAGCAATATGGGCTTTACAAAATAAGACCATGGTCCTAAAATAACACATACCACTGCACTTATACAGTGGAAATAGGCTTTACCTCAGATGTCACTGTTAACCCTTCGGCAAACAGCCACCTTTCTGGAAAGGGTTAGCTAGATCATGGACTTTGGGTTCAGAAACACTGGAGCCTGAATGCAAGTTATACCACTCCCTTCAATTACCTGGTCCACTGAGCTTACATTCCTCACAGAGTTTAGATTAGATTCTATCATCCTATGTTGTCTTGAATTTTATTAACCCATCTTCCAGGGTATTCATGTGAAAAAGTAAAATAACATGAAGTATTGAGCATAATGAGGCTACAAAAGATGTATAAAATAAATGACAGTCATTATTAGTATCAATCTACTTTATAATGAAGAGTGTAAGATATAAAAGAGTTCTCTAACTCTGTCTAAAATCTTCCACCTCTCTGGCTCTTGCAAGAAAAGCCTGTGAGTAGTATGTCAATCAGCTGCTCGCACCACAGGAGCACAAGCAGAGCATACACAGGAGCACCTCCTCCTTCAAGTACCCTCCTTTCCATCATGTTCAGATGACTGAGATACAATGAGCAAAACACAACACTGAGACCAAGACCCAAAGCTCTTTGTAAAGGCACATAGACAAATGGGGCTCAGCTGCCAGAAGTGCCTAAAATGAACCCCAAAACCCACAATGGAAGGACAGAATCAATTCCTACAAGTTGTCCCAACTTCACATTTGCACCATGGAAAACATGTGAGTGTACACACGCGCAGTATCAGTCAATCAAAGTCAAAGTGAGTAACCAAGGGAAGCAGCAACCATGACAAATGGACAAAGAGCAGGCAGCTCTGCAGGTCACACACGACTGACTGACCGTGTGCCCTCAGGACCACGCTGCTCATTTACTCAAGCCTTTCCGCACATGTAAGATGAATAAGTGGGTCAGATACTTCAGACTCAACTGCATTTCTCAAAAAGGCTGTTAACAGCAGACTTAATGAATTAGCTAAGCTAATCCTCTGCCTGCATTCTGATTTCCTCTCCTTAGGAAAGTCTGGTTCTCCCAGATCTGTATTTCCTAAGTTTCCTTTACCTGCCAGACATTACCAATGAAGTATTCACCAACACTTAAAATGAAGAGATACATACTAAACTGACAATAGGGACTATTGACCAAAAGTTAATGAACTTGAGAAATAAGTATAAAAAATTAAATACAGATAATGACATATTTTATTTTATTTGTGTAATTAAACAAGGTTTCCTGAAAGGTAAAATATGAGTGCAAAAATTATAAATATATAACATGCATATAAAATTTTAAAATATACAATATGCACATAAAATTAAAAAAATACAGACTATAAAAGTAATGTATTGTGTAGTGGGATGTTTTCTCTAGAGAGTATATCTACATTTTCAAGAATTATTTTTATGATTTGTTAAAGTGTGTGTGTGTGTGTGTGTGTGTGTGTGTGCACATGAATAAACATGGCTGCAAAAGCTAAAAGCATCAGTTCTGCCTGCAGCTGGAGCTAGAGAGAGCTGTGAGCCACCTCATGTGGGTACTGGGGCTAAGGTCCTCTCCAAGAGCAGAAGCTGCTCTTCACCACAAAGCCAGCTCTCCAGTCCCAGCACTACTATATTTTAACAATAAGTTTCAAATATACAAATTAACCTGAGGCAATATGTATGTTTGTTGCAATTCTGAGAAAAAAAATACATTTTTAAAGTTTATTTTATGTATGTAAGCACACTGTCACTATCTTCAGACACACCACAAGAGGGCATCAGATTGTTGTGAGCCACTATGTGGATGCTAGGAATTAAATGCAGGACCTCTGGAAGAGCAGCCCATGTTCCTAACAGCAGAGCACCCTCTCTAGCCGCCCCCACCCATTAATTTTTAACAATGTTACTTGATACTGAAAGAAATATAGAAAACCAAGTACTCTCAAGTCCCACTAACAAGGTGCTGACTAGTATCACATATTCGTGCAATTTAGGAACATTTAGTCAAAATGTACAATGTATGCCTATAATAACTCAAAAGTTCTACTCATGTGACTTACACTCAGGAAGTCAGCCTCTTCCCTCTCTCCAGTCATTTCCTGCTCTCTTTATTTCTAATGCATATATCCTATATAGTACAGGTTAAACCACCACAACAGGACATAATGGCTCAAACATAACCTCTAAATCTGCCCAGGTGGACATTCTTGAAGCAAGAGATCCATACTGCTACTCAGAATGTGAGGTGACAGCTATCCTGTAACATCTGACTTCCAGTACTGTTCTGACTACTGTTATCCAGGTCTTCAAAAGAGGAAAGGAACACTGAGGAACAGAACAAGGTGTAAAAGTGGCACTCATGAATTCCACTTCCTATACTGAAGAAAACACGGTCTGGGTAATCCTATGCAATCTATAACTCTGCTACTCAGGACCTAAATATATAAATAGATATGTAAAATATTGCCTCTCACCCTCATGCTTCCAAACAGTAAATTAACACAAAATTTATGTGTTTGAACTTTTGGGTGGTGTTCAGGAGTCCTGTTGTTCTATTGGTTTTTTGTTTTGTTTTTTGGGGGGTTTTTTGAAACAGAATCACAAATACCACAGACTGCTCTTAACTTAAAATGTAGCCAAGATCTCCCTTCAACTCCTGAGATTGCTTTTAACTTAAAATGTAGCCAAGATCTCCCTTCAATTCCTGAGCCTCCTGCTTCTATTACCCAAGCGTTGAGGGTATAGCTCTGTGCTACCCTGCCCTGCTTTTTGTGAACTTTAAATGAAAACATACTGTGTGATTTATGAGAGTTAATCATCAACTGGATTTAAAATCATCATCAAAACATATCTCTGAATGTGTCTATTAAGAGACCCTCTGAAAGGTTTAGTGGAAGAGGACGTCTCACACTAAATGTGAGCAGCCCCAGCCCATGGCCTGGGCTCACAGAGAGAGACCTGAGCACCAGCATCCTCCTGCTTCCTGTGGATACAGTCCTACTGCCAAGGCCTCCCCTCAAACTGGGAGTCAAAATAGACTACCACTTCTACCTCTACCACCTCCTCCTCCTCCTCCTCCTCCTCCTCCTCCTCCTCCTCCCCCTCCCCCTCCTTCTTCTTAAGTCACCTGTTGAAAGTGGCAGGCTCACTATTGCCCTGGCATCATTCTGACAGGTGTCTTACCACAACAAGGATAGTGACTAATACAGAATTCTTGTTCATGGCTTCTCAGTGGCATTTATATTCTTCACACAAAGTATTTTAAACAATGTAGGCAGATACCACAGTGAAGAATGAGGCACCCTGAGTTGCTTGCCTACAACCACCACTTCTCAACAAATCACATCCTTGAGATTCCATTTCTTCTCAAACAAATAAAAGGGTAAAAGAACGTATTTCAAGTCTTCATGACTGATCATGCCAGCTACTCGATTTCAGGGAAAAAAATGTACTCCTGTGTCTGCCACCCCATCCCTACAGCACTGGGGAAAGAACCCAGAGCGTCACCCAAGCAGGCAAGCAGGCAAGCAGGCAAGCAGGCAAGCAGGCAAGCAGGCAGGCAGGCAAGCAGGCAGGCAGGCAGGCAGGCAAGCGCTCTACCACTGAGCTTCACCCGAAGGCTTTTCCAGGCTTTATACTGGCCATCCTTTGTAGCTAGGGAACACAAAAAAGCTGACTGGTTTGAACTTAGGCCCCTCGTGACCTCAACGACTAACCAACAACTTTATACATGAAATATTTAAAACTGATTACTTAGCAGTTTGCTCACAGATAATACTTAAAACATTTTCTTTCCTTCTGTTAACTCTGAATGTCTCTGGAGTCAGGAACTGGGAAGAGGGAAACAGTCTTTCACTGATCGTCTTGAGGTATGTCCCACATTCTCTGGCTCTTGCCTTCCTTCCTCTTCTGAAATGCATGCTGTGGTCAATAACTCAGGTTGTTTGCTTGTTTGTCTGTTTAAAATTTTAAATTCGTTTTTTAAAACCATGTGTGTGTGCAAGTGAGCGCAGGTGCCCAGAGGCCAGAGGGGGCGTTTGACCCCTGCAGCTGGAGTTACAGGTGGTTCGAATTTGCCTGATATGGGTATTGGGAGCCTAACTTGTATCCTTTAGAAGAGCAGTAAGCATTCCTTTTTTTTTTTTCCCCTTGTTCCGGTCAACCCTGCTTGCTCTGGCCGGCCCCGCCTTCGGAAGAGCAGTCGCGTGCTCTTACCCGCTGAGCCATCTCACCAGCCCATCAGTAAGCATTCTTAACAGATAAGCCATCTCTCCAACCTCAATAAAAAATGATGTTAACTTGTCAAAAAGAAACTGAGGCCTGCATGTGTGTAGATGGTAGATGTGGGGTCACTCTGAGTAAATCAGCTGCCATAGCTAAGACGCAGATAGGTGGTTCATGGAAAGTCTATAGAGCAAGGAACTAAGGAGGCCTACTAATGGTCAGTAAGGAACCAAGGCTCCTAACCAACAGTCTTTAATTAAGACATAGTAGAAATGAACCCTGAACGCTGAGGAGCTATCTCCAAGGGTAAAGCTGCCTGCTTCAAGCCCGCCCAAGCTGACTAGAATCCCTAGGACCTGCATGATGGAAGGAGAGAACTGACTCCCACAGGCTGCCCTTTGGTCTTCCTGTGCACACCACGGATATGTGTACTTGTGCATGAGCATACATATGCACACGCATGCAAACACACACAAATGTAATACAAAGAAATTTTCAGTGATTGGGCTAGAGAGATGACTCAGCAACTAAGAGCAGTTGCTGCTCAGACAATTCAACCAGGAGATCCTACTCTTTCTAAAAGACTCCACGTGTACTAGGCATGCAGACGGCAGGTGCATGTACATACATGCAAAATAAAAATAAGCAAAAGAAAAAAAAAAGAGAGGTGGGTTCTTCAAGCCCTAGATAACTGTTACATGTCCCTAAAACCTGAACATCCAGCTAAAACTATTCCTGTATTTCCAACTCATAGAAAGTACAAAATATACAGTTGACAGTACTGTGTTTTGAGGCAATTTGTTGCATAGCCAAGAGATCATTCACCGACCCATCTACCTCTGTGCCTACCTTCTTGCCTACCTATCTTCTTGTAACTTTTGATTTGGTCACCAAATGTATATACTGCCTTTTTTTTTTTTTTAAATTACTTTCAAAATTCCCTTTATTGAACATAAATTTCTCATTCAAATTACATTAGCTTATCTAAACTAATAGAGTATCTTTTAAGATTCTCTGTCTAGCACTGCCATACCCACCATCAAACACAAACTTACTCTTGTAGTTTACACTGGAACTTAAAGGCATATTAAGATTCTGGCCATGGGATGATTTATCAAGTGGTGGTAGAAGATTGGTGGCATGAGAGCCAACAGCTGGGCTATATCCTTGTGTGTAAAAGAAATCCCAAGGCTCAGCTTTCATCCTGCAACCAAAACACTGACTACATAAAGAACCCAGTTCAGTCACAGTCAGGGAAGGAACATGCTGTTATCTCACCTCGGGGATTTTAGTATTTGTTTTATTAACTTCATTTTGTATATCTAGGTATGTGTATTTGGGAACTAGGGCCCCAGAAGCCTGAAGAAGGAGTTACCAGTGGTTGGTTTTGACTCAACCACTGTATATATGTGCTACAAACCAAAGTCAGGTCCCCGGTAAAAAGAGCATATGCTCTTAACCTCTGAGCCATTTCTGCAGCCCTCAGCTTAGGTTTGGTTTGGTTTGGTTTTTTTTTTGTTTGTTTGTTTGTTTTAAGATAGATTTATTTATTATATGTGAGTACACTGTAGCTGTCTTCAGACACTCCAGAAGAGGGAGTCAGATCTCGTTAAGGATGGTTGTGAGCCACCAAGTGGTTGCTAGGATTTGAACTCAGGACCTTCAGAAGAGCAGTCAGTGCTCTTAACCGCTGAGCCATCTCTACAGCCCCCAAGCTTGGGTTTTTAAAAGCAAGTTTTATAGCAACAGATGAGTTCAAATTGGTCCTACTTTTTCTCCAATTTGATTTCAAACTATCAATTATTCTCCCTCCACAAATCACCAAAGGATTTTATCTGCATTTCTCTCTCCTGGTATGCGGGCATGCACTTGTGTGTACACACACTCACTTTCATTTCTCTCAAGAATATGTACCTAAATGTATTAATTCCTACTCTACTTACTTTTTGTACCTTCCATTTCTGATTACCTGAAAGCAATATGCACCACTTCAGTTTTTTAAAAATAATACATACACACTATACCCAGCAAAACTCTCAATTACCATAGAGGGAGAAACCAAGATATTCCATGAAACAAATTTATACAATATCCTTCAAAAAATCCAGCCCTACAAAGGATAATAGATGGAAACAGCCAACACAAGGAGGGAAGCTACACTCTAAAAAAAAGAAAGAAAGTAATCTTCTTTCAACAAACTCAATAGAAGGTAGCCACACAAACATAAAAATAACATCAGTAGTAACAGGGAGCAACAATCACCATTCCTTAATATCTCTTAATGTCAATGGACTCAATTCCCCAATAAAAAGACATAGAATAACAGACTGGATTTATAAATAGGACCCAGCATTTTGCTGCATATAGGAAATGAACCTCAGTGTCAAAGACAGACACTAGCTCAGAGTAAAGGGCTGGAAAACAATTTTCCAAGTAAATGGTCCCAAGAAACAAGCTGGAGTAGCCATCCTTTATTTAAGATTTACTTATTTATTTTATATATGTGAGTACCCTGTAGCTATACAGATGGTTGTGAGCCTTCATGTGGTTGTTGGTAATTGAATTTTAGGACTTCTGCTTGTTACAGTCAACTCTGCTTGCTCTGACCCGAAGATTTATTTATTATATGTAAGTACACTGTAGCTGTCTTCAGACACACGAGAAGAGGGCGCCAGATCTTATTACAGATGGTTGTGAGCCACCATGTGATTGCTGGGATTTGAACTCAGGACCTCCGGAAAAGCAGTCAGTGTTCTTACCCGCTGAGCCAACTTGCCAGCCTTGGAGTTACCATTCTAGTATCGAATAAAATCAACTTTCAACCAAAAGTTATCAAAAAGGATAAGGAAGGACACTTCATACTCATAAAGGAAAAAATCTACCAAGAAGATCTCTCAATTCTGAACATCTATGCTCCAAATACAAAGGCACCCACACTCATAAAAGAAACTTTATGAAAGCTCAAAGCACACATTGTACCTCACAAAACAATAGTGGGAGACTTCAACACCCCACTCTCATCAATGGACAGATCATAGAAACAGAAACTAAACAGAGATACAGTGAAACTAACAGAAGTTATGGACCAAATGGATTTATAAGATATCTATAGAACATTTCATCCTAAAACAAAAGAATATACCTTCTCAGCACCTCATGGTACCTTCTCCAAAATTGACCATATAATTGGTCACAAAACAGGCCTCAACAGATACAAGAAGATTGAAATAATCCCATGCCTCCTCTCAGATCACTAAGAATTAAGGTTGGTCTTCAATAGCAACAAAAACAACAGAAAGCCCACATACACATGGAAGTTGAACAACACCCTACTCAATGATAACTTGGTCAAGAAAGAAAGCAGTGCTAAGAGGAAAACTCAGCTCTGAGTGCCTCCAAAAAGAAACTGGAGAGAGCATACACTAGGAGCTCAACAGCACACCTGAAAGCTCTAGAACAAAAGGAAGCAAATGTACCCAAGAGGAGTAGACTGCAGGAAATAAACTCAGGTCTGAAATAAACCAAGTAGAAACAAAAAGAACTATACAAAGAATCAAACAAAACCAGAAGCTGGTTCTTTAAGAAAATCAACAAGATAGATGAACCCTTAGCCAGACTAACCAGAGGGCACTGAGATAGTATCCAAATTAACAAAATCAGAAATGAAAAGGGAGATATAACAACAGAAACTGAGGAAATTAAAAAAAAAAATCATCAGATCCTACAACAAAAGCCTATATTCATCAAAACTGAAAAGTCTGGATGAAATGGACAATTTTGTAGAAGATACCAAATACCAAAATTAAATCGGGATCAGATAAACCATCTAAATAGTCTCATAACCCCTCCAGAAATAGAAGCAGTCATTAAAAGTAGCCCAACCAAAAAAAAAAAGCCCAGGACCAGATGGGTTTAGTGCAGAATTCTATCAGAGCTTCAAAGAAGACCTAATACTAATATTCTTCAAATTATTTCACAAAATAGAAACAGAAGGAACACTAACTACCCAATTCATTCTATGAAGCCACAGTTATTCTCCCTTGGAGATGGAATGGTTTCTTTCTAATCAGAAACTTTTCACAATTTCCTTTCATAGAGGACTTCATAAAAGATTTTTTTTCTACTTCTATCATGTTTAATGTTCCAAATAGATTTTTAAAACTGGCTGAGTGCATATTACTTTTAGCTTCAGAAGATATCATGTACATTTAAGATGTATTTAACTATTATAAATTATTCTGATGACTTAAAAAGTGTCAATACTGAGTTGTATATTTAAAAATAAATCTTATTAGTTTTAAAAAAATTAAAAAACATACTATCACCCATCCAACAACATCTTTTCTGGTTTCTTTTTTTTCTTCTTTTTTTTTTTTTTTTGGTTTTTCGAGACAGGGTTTCTCTGTGTAGCCCTGGCTGTCCTGGAACTCACTTTGTAGACCAGGCTGGCCTCAAATTCAGAAATCTGCCTGCCTCTGCCTCTGCCTCTGCCTCCGCTTCCCGAGTGCTGGGATTAAAGGCTTACGCCACCACGTCTTTTCTGGTCTCTAAGAGTACCACAGATATATACATGTGCAACATACATACACACACACACACACACACGTTTTTTTTTCCCCCTGAGACAAGGTTTCTCTGTGTAGCCTTGGCTGACCTGGAACTGATTCTGTAGCGCAGCTGGCCTCAAAGTCAGAGATCTGTCAGTCTCTGCCTCCCAAGTGCAGGGATTAAAGGTATATGCCAGCCACTACCTCGAGGCTAACAAAAATAAACCTTAAAAAACAGAAAGCTAACCTTGGAAAGATATAAAGATAATTGTATTAAGTTTGGGAAAAAATAATAAACATTAAAGAGAAGGTATTTCCCTGGTATTTTGCTCTGCTCCTTTTTCTTGGACTTATTTATGTTTCGTTTCATTAACTGACTCAAAAATAGTTTTTGTTTATAGCAAATACTTTTAGCACACAGAAAGTGAAAATACAAATAACCAATTTAAAAGTAGTTGACATATTCACAAAGCTACTGATAAATTCTTACCACCATAAAATCGAATCATACAGCTGAGGTCAGGGTTCGTAGCCTCCTCCTGTATGCGAACGGGATCTTCAAATCCCAGCCTGGATAAGTAATCGTAAACAATCTGGAGAGGCCGTTCAGTGGGCTCCAGTCTCCTGCTTGCACAATTCAAAACATAATACATGGTAAGTAATAAAAATGTGTTTATTGTCCTCAGATCTTGATTTCTTCTTTATTTTTTGTTCCTAGATCAAATAAAACTCTGTGTGTGTGAGTACTGTCACATGAGTATGACAGAGGGTAGTGGGCGATGTCAAGTGTCTTCCTCTATTGATCCCCACTTATTCCCTGAGACAGTTTTCTCGCTGCCTTGCCTTGGGGCTGGACTTGGCTGGTCAGCAACCTCTTGGGAGCCTCCTGCTTCTACCTTCCAGTACTGGGCCACAGGCACAGGCAGACATGCTCAGCCGCTCATGTGGAGAGTGGACTTCCAACCCTGGCACTCAAGCTTGTGCAGTAAGCACTCTTGCCCATTGGGCTATCTACATAGGCCACAATCTGCTTTAATTTCATACAACTAATCTGTACAAGTGGTTTTCATAAGGAGTCTTAGGATTCCTTTTGACACTGTGAGGACCACAAGAAGCTTCTGTTTACATACACTCTATTCACTGATTTAACTGAATTAGAAATTAAAATTAAGAATTTCCAAAGATTTATTTATCTTAAAACAATTATACCTACTGTATAGTAACATGAATTACTTAAAATATGTTTTCAAAAACAGAGCTTAGTTTAAAAAGTGACACTCAATGCTTTTCATTTTTGTGAATTTATCTTTTCAGTTTTTTTGTTTGTTTTATTGAGAAAGGGTCTCATGTAAGCTAGGCTGGCATAGAACTCAGTATGCAGCCGAGGAAGAACTTAAACTCCTGATTCTCCTGCCTTTACTTCCAAGTGCTAGGATTATAGATCTATGTCACCATGCCCAGTCATTCTTTTTTAATTTCTTAACAGATGGTTTAACAGGCACAGCTGAAATCTCTATCTCCTCCTCTAGTTGGTCTGTTGAGGTAGTCTGCCAGGTAGGTTCTGGAAAGCATTACTGCATCCTTACAAGGGACTGCAAATGAAAAGGAAAAGAAATACTATTCACAGAGTGCTTCCAACCTCACATACCTCTCTAAAGACTCTCAAAAGCGACTCTGCTGGAATGTGCCTCAAAAGCCCAGCACTACGGTCGGTCAGGCAGGAGGAGTCAGAGGTTGAGGTTGGTCTGAGCTATGAGATCTTGACTCAAAACACAAACAAACCAACAAACAGGGGTTGGGAAAACTCTCAGAGGGCTCCTGGGGTCCCCTGAATGTTTCCGATATAGATTTAAAGACAAATAACCACAGAAATGTGAAATATAAATTATGCTCATCCATAATTTCAAACAAGCGGCACACACAGACACGCAAGTAGACTGTGTTTCCTACTCTGTTCTGGGCACCGTGTGTCCCCACTAGCTTTACAGAAGATATTTTCAAAACACCTAGGAATGAACACCACAATAACACCTACCCCTAAAACATTTTTTTTACTAGACTGAAAGCTAAGGCTCCTGGTGATTCTGCATTTTTTTCAACTTTTATTAGATATTTTTTTCATTTACATTTCAAGTGTTATCCAGAAAGTTCCCTATACCCTCCCCCCTCCCGGCCCTGCTCCCCTACCCATCTGCTCCCACCCCTTGGCCCCGGCGTTCCCCTGTATTGGGACATATAAAGTCTGCATAACCAAGGGGCCTCTCTTCCCACTGATGGCCAACTAGGCCATCCTCTTCTATATATGCAGCTAGAGACACGAGCCCAGGGGGTACTAGTTAGTTCATGGTTATTCTTCCACCTATAGGGTTGAAGACCCCTTCAGCTCCTTGGGTACTTTCTCTAGCTCCTTCTTCCTTGGGAACCCTGTGTTCCATCTAATAGCTTTTAAATCAGATTTAAGATACTTTGAAAATTTGAAAGTTGTAGAGTTCAGGGGTTCAGCAATCTCAATAGCAGACAGATCTTCAGATAATTCTTTTTATCAAAAAGCAAACAGTAATAGACGTAGTAGCTAGAGACTCAGTTCTACCATTTATCATCTGCCTGACCTGCTTTTTTTTTTAAGATTTATTTGATGCATATGAATATATTGTAGCTGTCCTCAGACACATCAGAAGAGAACATCAGATCCCATTATGGTTGTGAGTCTCCATATGGTTGCTGGGAATTGAACTCAGGACCTCTGGAAGGAAGAGCAGTCAGTGCTCTCAGCCACAGAGTGCTCTCTCTCTTCAGCCCCCTGACCTGCTTACCTGCCTGCATTAAATTCCTTACCAGGAGAATGAGAATGAAAATTCAATCCATGGGGCTGCTATTAAGACTACCTGCTTTCTTACGAGAACTATATAGCATGGGAAGTGCTTAGCAAACTCTCTTGCATGTCATGTGTCCCCAAACACACTGACAAGTGTAATTCAAAAAGAATTTAGGACTGAGATCATGAGACCAGACCTGATCACCTGACTGTGATTCCTGGACTCACAGGGTAGAAGGAGAGAATCAGCTCCCACAAGTTGTCCTCTGACCTCTACACCCCCACACTAGCATATATGTGCCCACAACACACACACATACACACATACATGTAAGAAAAGTTAAGAGTGATAATACATTTTAATTAGAATAAAAAGAAAGTGTCTCTTAGACATGAAAAAACAATAAACAAGCAGTACAAAGTCTATGGTGTACTTTCAAAAGGCATTAAAGAACATTTAGGAATTACATTGATTAAAAAATTATGAAAGGCAGTGGCGGTTTGAATGAAAATGGCCCCCACAGGCTCTTAGGGAGTGGCATGAATAGGAGGTGTGGCCTTGTTTGAGTAGGTATCATCTTGTGGGAGGAAGTGTCACTGGGAGTAAGTAAGCTTTGGAGTTTCAGAAGCTCAAGCCAGGCCCAATGGCTCACTACCTGTTATCTACCGAAGCAGATATTTCATGAACCGTAAGGTGTCTTTCCAGCACCACATCTGCCTGCATGCCACCATGCTCCGCACCAACCATGATGACAATGAGCAAACCTCTAAACTGTAAGCCAGCACAAATTAAATGTATTCTTATTTTAAAAAGTTGCTATGGTTACAGTATCTTTTTACAGCAACAGAAACCCTGACTAAAAGACAGATATTGTGGTGCACACCTGTAGTCCCAGCTCTTGGGAGGCAGAGACAAGATCTCTGTGAGTTCAAGGTTAGCCTGGTCCTCATAGAGAGTTCCAAGACAGCCAAGGCTACAAAGTAAGACCTTTATTCAAAAAAATAAAATAAAACTAATACAACAACAAATAAAAAAGAAATATAACGGGCTGGAGAGATGGCTCAGTGGTTAAGAGCACCTACTGCTCTTCCAAAGGTCCTGAGTTCAAATCCCAGCAACTACATGGTGGCTCACAACCATCCGTAATGAGATCTGACACCACAAGTTATAAAGGTTAGTATTTTATATTTGAGTATAGAACACTGATGCAACAGGATTTAAGTAAATATACATATATACATGTATATATATATGAAAAAACAGTAATCACTACAAAAGCTGCATACAAACACCTGCATCAAAATAAGAACCAAAGAGAAGATCGCACACTGCTGTATAAACCACCACCTGGGCTTGCCTTCCTCCTGCTCCGCTTAGCTGTCTGTTGTGCTTGCTGCTATAACCCATGCTAGCATAGAAATCCTGACAATTGTGCCTTAGCCTCCAAAGTAGTGGAATTCTAAATCTGTCCTACCATGTCCAGCTCAATATATCCTCTAATTACCAGTTGTTGTTGCTACTGCTGCTGCTACTACTAAAAAGGGGGCCAGAGGAGAACATACAGCTCATAAAGACACAGAGTATTAATCTTTTTATCATTACTTATTTAGGCTGCACAGTTTTCTGAGACAAAGCCTAGCTACATAGCACTGGCTGCCCTGGTACTCACTGTGGAGCTGGGATTCACCTCAATTTGCAGTGACCCTGCTGTCTACATCTCCCAACAGCTGGGATTTAAGTACAGGCCACTGTGATGGTTGGTATATATGCTCAGCCCTGGGAAAGGCAATATTAGAAGGTGTGGCCCTGTTGGAGTAGGTGTGGCACTGTGAACATGGGTTTTAGACCCTCATCCTAGCTGCCTAGAAACCAGTCTTCCACTAGCAACCTTTAGATGAAGATGTAGAACTCTCAGTTCTGCCTGTACTATGCCTGCCTGGATGGATGCTGCCATGCTTCTACCTTGAGAATAACGGACTGAACCTCTGAACCTGAAAGCCAACCACAAATATATGATGTCCTTCATAAGACTTGCCTTGGTCATGGGTTCTATTCACAGCAGTAAAACCATAACTAATGCAGAAATTGGTACCAGGAGTAGGGTACTGCTGTGATAGACCTGACCATGCTTTTGTCTGGAAGTTTGGGGACTTTGGATTTGGGAAGCAGTGGGATTCTTTAAATGGGGCTTGCTTGATGGGCTATCCTAGTAGGAATATGGAAGGTTTTGTTAGTAAGAGTGATTTGAATTCTGCAGACCTGGCCCAAGAGGTTTCAGTGGAGAATTTCTATATGTGGCCTAGAAAATGTTTTGTAGTATTTTGGTGAAGAATGTGGCTACTTTTTGCCCTTGTCTGAAGAGTCTGCTGAGGCTAAGGTGATGAGACTTAGATTAAACTACATTGACAAAGGAAGTCTCAAAAAAGCCCAGCAGAGACTGTTCTCTGGTTAAGTCTCATGAAGAACATTGTAAGCAAGCTGAGAAACGAAAAATACAAAACATATGGTTCGAGTGTTAAAGGGGCACGAGGAAGTGAAAATGGAGCTGAATCCTGTGTTCAAGGATATTAAATTGAATTAAGGGAATAGTAACCTTGGGGCAAGATCCCTCCCAGCTAAATTTAGGTCCAGGCATGGTAGTACAAGCCTTTAATCCAAGAAGGCAAAGACAAGCAGATCTCTGAATTCAAGACCAGCTTAGAACAGAGCAAGTTCTAGGTGAAGAAAAACTTAAATCCAGGCTTGGTGGACCACATCTTTAATCCCAGTGTTTAGGAGACAGGCATGCAGATCTCTGAGTTCAAAGTCAGTCTACAGAGCAAGTTCCAGGACAGCCAAGCTCAGGCAGTGAAACGGTTAGAAAACAGAAGGCTGGTAATAATGTAATAGAGCAAGGGGGCCAGGTTCCAGCCCCAGCAAATGGCAGCTGTGGCCATGTGGCTCTGGCTTTAGAGTCCAGAATAGAAAGGACTACTGGGACAATTGATACAGGTTAGCTGGAACTAGAAATTAGTGGTGATTAAGAAGAGACCAGCATCACTGAGGTGAAATCTTCTGGGAAGTGTTTTCTGAGAGCACAAAGAAGCTTTGTTCCAGAGATAGCCAAAGTTGTACCTCGTGCTGCAACATACTTGGTACTGTATAAGAGTTACCCAGGTGGTACTGTGAGAGGCCATGGAAGGCTATTGGTGAAAGTGCAGCCTCACTTGCAGTTGAGGACTGAAGGGGTCATTCAAAGGATTTGAGGCTTGGCACCATGAAGAGAGCCTATGAGAGGCTATTAGTGAAGCCTAGTTGCAGCTGAAGACCCCAGTGTCTTGAAGATGCCAGGACCATGGGGTGATCACCGAGAACAGCATCAGCAGTGGAGTGGATCAACCTGAGCTTAGACAGCTACAGAGGACAAAGCTGGAGAAGTGATGCCAGTCCTTTGGAGAGCCCAGAAAATCATATGTGGATCCAGAGACTGAAGTTGCCTTGGAGACCCCAAGATTTTGAGATGCCAGAGCAATGGGCTATCTGCTTAGAAAAGCTGCTATCAGGGAGTTGAACCAACCCAGGAGAAAGAAGTTTGTGGCAGTCAACAAAGATGAAAAAGGAGTTGGAGATCTGAAGTCTGCATTGACATCAGTCATAGAGATACAGAGTTTAGAGTTTGACTAGCTGGTTTCCTTTGGGGATTACAGTTAAGTGATTGGATGAATCTCAGAAGAGACTTTGAACTTTGGACTTTTAAGAGACTGCTATAGACTACAGGGACTTTGGAAGTTGGACTAAATGTATTTTGCATTATGCTATGTTTAGGTATGGCCCCCATAAACTCATATGTTTAAACAAACCAATAGAGGCCAAGGAGTGGAATGCAATGGTTTGTATGCTTGGCCCAGGGAGTGGCACTGTTGGGAGGTGTGGCCTTTTTGGAATAGGTGTGGCCTTGTGGGTATGGGTTTCAATAAGCTGCCTGGGAGCCAGTCTTCTGCTAAGCAGCCTTCAGATGAAGTTGTAAAACTCTCAGCTCCTCCTACACCAATAGAGGGCGCTCCCATGCCTGCCTGAACACTGCCATGTTCCTTCCTTGATGATATTGGACTGAACCTCTGAACCTGTAAGCCAGCCCCAATTAAATGTCCTTTAAGTCCTTGGTCAGTGTCTGTTCCCAGCAGTAAAACCCTAACTAAGGCACTTGTGGACATGGACTTTTCTACAAAGCATCAATAAGGGTTCTGTACACGCTCAGGGAAGCTTCCTGGTCGGTAGAACACAGAGATGGGGATTCTCCCAAACCTTGTCCTGCTTCTTTTCAGGTTCTGACTTGCATCCTTTACATCCAAACTCTAACTCTGCCTACAGTACTTTCCTCCCTTCTGCTGAGTCTTCCAGGACACTACTGAACTTGAACAGCTCATGGGAACTTCCGATTTATATCTAGTTCTGCAGACATGCACATGGCCTGGGTACCCCAGAAGAGCTGCACCATTCTGAAATAAGGATATTCCTCTATTAAAAAAAAAAAAGATTTATTTATTTTATGTATGTGAGTACACTGTACACTGTCTTCAGACACACCAGAAGAGGTCATCAGATCTCATTACAAATGGTTGTGAGCCACCAAGTAGTTGCTGGGAATTGAACTCAGGACCTTTGGAAGAGCAGCCAGTGCTCTTAAGTGAGCCATCTCTCCAGCCCAACTATCTGAGATTTTTTTACTACCTATTTTTTTTTAAATTGTAAAATGGGGCAAAGTTCTTTAATGTCAGTAAAATGTAAGGGATTTCACAGATCGCAACTCCTTCAAACAAGGACTTAGCTTAGTTTCTCAAGTCATCATTAACCCTGGCACATAAAGAACACTGCAATTTGAAAATAAGTTATTTATATTGATATTACACTATATAGCACAGTGAATATTCATGTATACTATGTAACACATCCATATGTAGCATATATGTGGCTATATGTTCACATGAATGATGTATACAGTGGCCAGAGGACAACCTTAGGTATTGTTTCTCCAGTACCACCCACGTTTTCACTGAGGCAGAGTCTCTAACCAGCCAAGATTCACCAAGTAGCCTGCAGAGTTGGCCAGTGATCCCTGAGCTCGCCATCTCCAGCACTCAGAAGCCAGGGCACAGCTATGCCCAGCTCTGTCACAGGGGTTCTGGGTCCAACTCAAGTCTTTATGCTTGTACTTTATTTGGTTACTATGTACAGTCCAGGAGTCACTAAGCTCTCTCTGGCCCTAACACATTTGTCTTTTCAAAGTCTTAAAAGAGTACTAAAGCCAGGTGTGGTGGCACACGCCTGTAATCACAGCACATGGCTGGTGAAGGCAGGAAGTAGTTAAAGACAGATGACACTCCTGGGCAAGGTCATTCTTGGCTACACAGCAAGGTTCAACGACAGCCTGGGCTACCTGAGGCATCATCTCAAAACCAGGGTGTTGGAATGTGAAGACAACACAAATCTCCTTTTCTTCTCTCAGTGACAGTCGGCTCTAGATCCAGAAACAGGAAATTTCACTCTACGTCACAATGTGGTAAAGAGGGATAAGACTTTAGCTCAGTGGAAAACTTAACCTACGGATCATCATTAAGTCTGATCCTCGGCACTGCACTGAGGGGGAGAAAAGGAAATGTACGGATACGTGTGTGTGTGTCTGTAGATGTGTATCAATCTATATAAAACAGTTTTGATGACTTGTAAAAAGTCACACAGCAGTGACAGACAGATTAGAACTCGGGAGCTCATATCCCTCCAGTGTTATCTTCTGCTGTAACCAGCCTATCAGCTCTCAGAGCTTACCTTAAAGGATAGCTATTAAACACTTGACATCTTAGTCATTTTGGTCACTAAGAACAAAAGCAGATATATGACAGAGAGTCAAAGGGCAATCTGTTTTTATTATGTATGATCTTATTACAACTTTTCAGCCCGAAGGGAACAATTACACTAAGCTTCACTGATGAGTCATTTAACCTTAAACAGCCCATCAGAAAGAGAGGCCAAACAGTGCAAGGGAAAGAATACACTGAGATGGAAATGCTTTTTCCCAGTGCAACTTTGCCATCAATCAACTACAGGAACATCATCCAATCAATTTAGGCTTTACAATTTGGGTTCTTTACAAGAACGAAAGTTCTTATAAAGATGTAATGAGAAAAAAATGGTTATATACTAAGGGACCAACTATTGCAAATAAGCTCACAGACTTAGTTGAAACCAGGCAGCCTCTTTCTCCTCCTTAGATGTGTAAGGTCTTGAGCTCTTCTTCCAGTAATAAAAGCACACCTATTATATCCATCCAAAGTTCGACACTGTTTTCAACATTTTCTAATAAATTATACCTTTAAAGAGCTACTTCACTATTAATTATCAAAGCTACAGGGCTAATAAGAGGTAAACTTTCCACTTTAATTACAGTTTACATTCTCATGTTAATAAACTATATTACATTTGAATTCTTAACTAATTACACAACTAGTGGGAACAAAATATGGAGGGTGTGTTTCTTCAAATTCCTGGCATCTTCTAATGCAAACACTGGTAAGTGAATAAGACATCTGCTTAAACAAGTGAGCACCATCAGTCACTACAGCTACAATCTAGGTCAAGGCTTTCCCTGATAAAATTAGATCAGATTCGCATTAAGACTTACAAGAGCCTAAGGATCACTCCCTCTGATCCTTTTTATTATACAAAAGGATTTAGGAAATGTTGTTAACTTGGGAACAGGAAAAACATTCAACTGCTAATCTACTTTTTCAGGATTTCCTCCAGCTCCCAAAAGAATCCCAGTAAACCTCAGTTCACACTTCTAGAGGCATCAGCTCTGGGCTCAGCTAAAGGTGTTACTATTATTACCACACCTCTAAGGTGTAAGAAACTCCTTCATGTACACACTTCAAGAATGCTGAATCCACAGCTTGGATTTCTATTTCTGTTTACTAGTGAAAAAGACAGAAACATATACTCAAGTATTTAAAGAACTAATTTTATTTTTTAACGTTGAAATAGAGTTCAGATGCACAGTATAAAAATACTATAGTGGTGGTTTGAATGAAATTGATCCTCATAGGTCCACAGGGAGTGGCACTACTAGGAGGTGTGGTCTTGTGGGAAGAAGTCACTGCCCTCACAAGCCAGGCCCAGTGGCTCATTTGTTCTTCCTGCTGCCTACCTATCCAGATGTAGAAGTCTCAGCTACCTCTCTAGCACTATGAGCTGTGTGCTGTCATGCTTCCTGCCAGGATAATAATGGACTGAACTTCTGAATTAGAAGCCAGCCCAAATTAATATGTTGTCCTTTATAAGAGTTGCTGTGATCATAGTATCTCTTCACAGCAATAGAAACCCTAAGTCAGACGTTGGTACCAGGAGAACTGGGGTATTGATGGGATAGGCTGGACCTGGCTTTTGTTTGGAGGAATGTAGCCTTTGGAATTTTAGATAATCTTTTTAAAAAGATGGTGAACACTTTAAGTGTGGCTTTATAGGGTCATCCTAGTAGGTACATGCAAGCAGTGGAGGGGGGGGTAATTTGAACTATAGGGCCAACTCAACATGTTTTAGAGAAGAATTTTAGTGTGTGGCCTACAGACTGTTCTCATGATATTTTGGCAAAGAATGTGGCTGCTTTTTGCCTTTGTCTGAAAAGTCTCCTTCGGACTAAATTGAAGAGTTTTGGATTAATTTCACAGACAGAGAAAAATCTCAAAACAGCACAGTATTGACTCTGTAGTATGGTTACTAGTGTTCACTTTTATGCAGATCTAAAATGAAAAGGAAGCCGGGCGTGGTGGCGCACGCCTTTAATCCCAGCACTCGGGAGGCAGAGGCAGGCGGATTTCTGAGTTCGAGGCCAGCCTGGTCTATAAAGTGAGTTCCAGGACAGCCAGGGCTATACAGAGAAACCCTGTCTCGAAAAAAAACAAAAACAAACAAACAAATAAAATGAAAAGGAGCAAGCTGAGCAAGAAAAAATACAAAATGTACAGTTTGAGGGGAGAGGGGACATCAGAAAGTGGAATGGAGGTAAGTTCTGTGTTCAAGGAGATAAACAGATTAAAGAAAAGCCTGATACCAAATGGAATAAAGGTAGTGCTGATGTCAGGACAAGATCCCACCCAGCTAAGCCTCTAACTCCTGAGAAGAATTAAAGGAAAGGAAAGGGAAACTAAAGAAAAGCTTAGGAAAATCCAGGAACTGTGGTGCACACATATCATCCCAGCACACAGAAGGCAGAGGCTGGCAGATCTCTAATTTCAAGGCCAGTCTGCGTTATAGATTGAGTTCCAGGACAGCCAAGCTTAAGCAGTGAAGGACAACAGAAAGCTGGTGAAGATGTAATTGAACAAGTGGGCCATACTCCAGTTCCAGCAAGCAGCAGAACATGGCAGATGTGATCACGTGGTTCTCAATTTAGAGTCAAGGACAGAGAAGAAAGGGGTAATGACATCTCCCTCCACAACTAAGAAAAGCAGCCGAGACCAGGCATAGGTCAGGGTGCGCCTGCATGAAGGCCACAGTGGGAAGCAAGGAAGGTGAAGCCTGGATTGCCTTGGAGACCACAAAATGTTGGAGAAGCCAGAGCTGTGGGATACCTACACCCAGGAGGGCTGCTAACAGGGAGTGGAGTCAGCCCAGGAGAGAGAAGTGTGCTGCAGCCAACCAGGCTGAAAGGAGATGAAGATCTAAAGGGCACTTTGACTTCAGACAGGGAGATGCAGTTTTGAGTCTGGCTTTGGGCCAGTATTTCCTCATTATGCTCCCTTTCCCCTCTTTTGGGATGGTAATACATGAATATCCTGTGCCATTCATTATATGCTGGAAATATGTATTCTGCTTTTTTATTTTGATTTTATAGGGGATCACAGTTAAGAGACTGCATGAGTCTCAGAAGAGACTTTGAACTTTAGACTTTTAAACACTGCTGATACTGTGATAGACTAAGGGGACTTCTGAATTGGACTATGATAATGGCTCCTATGGGAGTCAGGAAGTGGAATGTGGTAATCTGAATGAAAAAGGCCCCCACAGGTCCAGAGAGAGTGACACTACTAGGAGGTGTGGTCTTGTTGGAAGTATGTCATGGGGGTGGAGGTGGGTGGGCTTTAAGTTCTCAGAATCTCAAGCCAGGCCCAGTGGCTCATTTGTTCTTCCTGTTGCCTGCCCATCCAGATGTAGAAGTCTCAGATACCTCTCTAGCACCTCGTCTGCCAGTGTGCTGTCATGCTTCCTGCCAAGACAATAATGGACTGAACCTCTGAAACTATAAACCAACCGTAATTAATGCTATGTTGTAGTGTTTCTTCACAGCAATAGAAACCCTAACTAAGGCAAAGACTATTTGTCTTTATATTTATATAAAAAAAATTAAGATACAAATTACTTTTAAGTTTGTGCAGATATGCTCAACTTCACTCATTAAGAGAAATAAATATTAAAGCAACAGAATAGCAAAGCCCATTTAAGCCTGTGCACACCTGTGATCCCAATCGTCTGGGAGGAAAACGCAGGAGGATGAGGAATTCAAGGTTAAGCTCAGCTACATAAGACCCTGTCTCAAAAAGAACCAGAAAACCTCCTACTCAACTTCCAGTAGGGTTAGAAAAGGATTGTCTTTGGAAAGCTGACATTAGGAGTCTCTTACTTTAAAACTGCCAACAAAGTCTAGAAGCATCTCTCAGTGTACAATGCTTGTCTAATATGGTTGAGGCCTTGAGTTTAAATCCAGAAACATAAATAAATAAATGAACAAACAAACAAATAATTGGTATTTTTTATAAGCAGGTTCAGCTCATGCAAAAGTATGTATCTACACTTACATATAAAACTTAATACTAACATTTTGGAGAAGGTAAAGAAAAAAATGGGTATATTTTATATTTTATTTCTGTTTTTTTTTTAATTAAAAAAAATAAGGATTGATTTTCATACATGGATGTTTTGCTGACATGGATGTCTATGTACCGTTTGCATGCCTGATGCTCAAGGCAGCCAGAAGAGGATGCTGAGTCCCCAAGACTGGAGTTACAGATGTTTGAGAACCACCATATCGGTGCTAGGAACTGAACCTAGATCCTCTAAGAAAGGCAGCTAGGTGTTCTTAGCTACTGAACCATCTCTCTAGCCCAGTATTTTTCTATTTTAGATAGGAATATAACCTTTATGAAGGAGTTAAAGATATCTATCAAAATTATAAATGGTCCTACCTATTCCTTTGGCCAAGGATAACTGTACTTCTATGGGCTCACTCTCCAGAGAAACCCCTCTGTGTGAGATAAAAGATACAGAGGAATTCATCTGTGGCACTGTTTGCTGTGCTAACAACTGGTAGCAGGCTAATATCCATAATGGGAGATTAGGGAAATTAGCTAAAATTATGGTGGCCCATAAAGTGGAATAGTCATGTAGATATTAAGTAAATGATATTTATGTAAATATGGAGATGGAGATATCTCTCAGAGATAGTAAGTCATCAATGTGTTGTGTACAGCATCATTACTTTTAAGATGTGGATGTGCAGGTATAAGAATGTGTATGCTTAAGAAACATAATAGGGCTGGTAAGATGGCTCAGCGGGTAAGAGCACCCGACTGCTCTTCCAAAGGTGATAAGTTCAAATCCCAGCATCCACATGGTGGCTCACAACCATCCGTAACGAGATCTGGCACCCTCTTCTGGAGTGTCTGAAGACAGCTACAGTGTACTTACATATAATAAATAAAATAAATCTTTAAAAAAAAAAAAAAGAAACATAATAGCAACTGTCTTCATGGAAAGGTTTAGCTAGCTCCAGACGGGTAGACAGAGAAGGACTTACTTCTCACTCTGTACCTCTTGTATACTTCACCTATGTTCTACCTACAATTCCCCAAAAGGTTAACTTTTTAAATCTTTAAATTTGTATATTGGACCACAATGTACTCCAGATAGAAGAACTATCAAACTTTCCTTCGTTATAGTTTTTAGACAGAGAATCATTAAGTAAGAGACTGGGAAGAGGCTTTAGTCGGGGAAGTATGCCACATGTAAGCAGGAAGGCCTGAGTTTGGACCCACAGCACCCACACACAGGCCCGGTGTGATGACTGACACATGCCTGTAACACAAGCACTAGAGGAAGAGACTGGCAGAGACCCAGGGTTCACTGATCAGTCAGTCTACCAGTTGGTGAGCTCCCAGTTCGGGAGCTACCTCAAAATACAGGGCTGGAGAGATAGCTTAGCAGTTAGGAGCACTTGCTGCTGGTCCAGAGGACCTGAGCTAGGTTCCCACCACATAAGTCAGACAGCTCATATGCACATGCACGCACACACACACACACACACACACCCCTAAACAAAGATCAAAATAAACCTTTAAGAAACAAGAGAGGAAGACAGTTGACATCAACCTCTGACCTACAGGCACATACATAAATATGTGGACACACTACATACAAAAACAGTAATTTTTAAAAACATTAATTATTCCAAGGACAAATCTTATTCAAGCCCATTGACTCTAAAATCACCATCACTTACAGAATGTGATTATAATCCTCAAGCCCATTTCCAATCAGATAGACAAGTTACTAATATCACAGTAGGATCAGTGTTAAGACTCAGACCTCAGCTCAGTATAGTAGTCCATGCCTATAATCCTAGCACTCCAGAGACCAAAGGAGAACTGTGAGTTTGAGCCCACACTAATGAAGGAGAGCAGCTCTTGACTCAAAACAAAATAAAACATCAACAAGAAGAAAACCTCTAGACCTCACCTGACCAGATCTCCATGAAGCTGTAGATAGAGGCTTTCTCTTCCCTCTCCAGCACATATTTCTGATGCTGGTGTCTCTACTGTGCAAAGGACAAGATGTAAATCAGAAGAGGAGGAGGAGGTGGTGGTGGTGGTTGTAGTGGCAGTGGTCGTGTCTGCTCCATAAAGGTAAACACAGCCTCTCTTCACATCTTCTTTTAGCCAGTCTCTTTCTCGAGAACCAAACCTACTTCTTCTATTCAAACAAGTTCTGCTCCCGTTGTGTTTCATATTTCTCTGAAACATACCAAGAGAAAGAAATCATTAACAAGAACATTTGTCTGAATTCCAAGTGTTCTGTCCTTATACTCAACGCTGGCTGGTCAGGCATCCTCTCAGCGGTGGCTGATCTTGATCGTCAACTTGGCAACATCTAGAATCACTGCAGTCCAGCAGTGAGAAAGGGATCTTCTTAAACAGATTACTGAAGCAGGAACATTCACCGTACACCTGGGCCACACCTATTGGCAGCTCACATAAAAGGACACAAAGAAGGAAGCATTGCTACTACCTGCCTGCCTGCCCTCACTTTGCTGGCAAGTTTGTCTATCCTGTTACTGTAACTGGTATTAAATCTGACTTCTTCAAGATTCCAACACAGACTGAGAGCCAGCAGTTCTTCAAGAACCTCCCTAGACTCTAGCACTAGATTCAGACTGCTGAGACATCTAGTCCCGGGGGCTCAACAACTACCAGCTTCTCAGCCTTTTGTTGTGAGACAGCTATTGTTGAACCATCTGCACTCTCTGCTCCTTTAGAGAACCTACAACGCTGCCCTTTAGGCTTCCATCTACATCCCATTGGAGCCCGTTTTGTTTTCAGGAATGTGCTAACAAAATATAGATATACTACCTGCCTTGGGCAAATTTTCAACATTCTGACTTAGTAGTTCAGATCTGTTATGGGCTGAATCTGAACTATTGCAAGACAAACATTCAAAGGCTTGTTCCTGGCTAGCCATAAGGACACACACCATTATTCCCAGAATTCAAAGGGAAATGCAGGCAAATCTGAGTTCAAGGCCTGCCTGCTCTGCAAACTTCCAGGCAAATCAGCACTACATAGTGAGACCCTGTCTTACACACACAGACACACACACACACACACACACACACACACACACACACAGTGCTTACTCCCCAGCTGATGTGCTATTTGGGGAAGTTAGGGACCCTGTAGGAGGCAGGGACTAAGCTGGCAATGGCAGCTCCGGCACTCGGGTGGGTCCAGCCCTTCCTTCTAAGGTGCTTTCTACTTCCTGCTTCAACATCCAGTGGGCATAAACTGCCTTCCCCATCCTGATGCCTGCACACCCTCTAAAACCATGAACCAAAATAAATCTCTCCCCACCTAAGTTGCTTCTCCTGGCTACCTAGTCCTAGCAATGCAAGCGTAACTCACACGTCACTATTCTAAAGAACAGAACAGTAGTCAATCATATATGTGTGTATGCCAGCAAATGTACACATTATAGTATAGCAAAGAAAAGAGAGCAAGAGAATATATGGAGTAAATGCTGCTAATGGATACAACTTTATATATATAAAGATAAATGTTTTTCTAGTTCTAATTCTGACATACTTTTTTGGGGGAGGGGGGTCTTGGTGATGGATAAGTGCATAAAATAAATAAATTTAATACCAAAAGTGTCAAATTTAATGTGAAGTTTCTGTTTTGTATGACAATTCTAACTATATATAAGTTCATTAGGTTGTACAGTCTTTGGGTCTGGTTAATGTCAGTGTCTGATGCTTTTATTTCCAAAGGGTTTTTAATAGTAAAAAAATCAAAATAATAATTACTAATTCACATTTCAGATAGAATCTGACACATATAAACAACACCTTTCATACCATGAAGTCACTTAATAACAACCTCCCTCTTTAACCTGGCAATATAGACTGTCTCCCAGACGTCACAGTGCAAAGCAGCGCAGAGAGAACTAAACAGCACATCCTTAGACCACAGGAGCTGTCCGCTTCCTGCACGCTTCAAAATAACTACTGCTGGCCACAGGGTGGGAAAGTCACATACGTACTGTGCAGTCAAGCCACCTTACAGCAAGACAACTGTTAAGAACCACCATAAAACAAACGTCCAGCCTGCTGACGTCAGGCACTGCTATAATCTAGCAGACAGGCCACAGAGCAAGGAGAGTATCTAGAGTGTCAGGGCAACCTTAGTCTCCATGAGTGAGCCCCAAGCTGGCCTGGCCTACACACTGAGGCTGTTTCAAAACAAACAAAAATGAAAACAGCAGCAAACCATTTCTAAAAGTCACCATTTGTCCGTTGTTTTCACCATGGGACATTTATAGTCAACAAAAGGGAAATGTCCACTGAGTTCCCACTGTCCTTTGCCACGTGTCACTCCTCTCTAGCCATCTGTGTCCCTTAGCTCGTTAACCATTCCACTACACTATGGCGTGTCTAAAACATCTCCAACTTATTCTCATGCTTGTTCTCCAAAGCCCTACTCAAACACAGGGCTCACTCTGGAACCTTCCACAGCTCCCACCATCACGGATCCTGCTCTCAACAGAACACCTTCCCCTTGAGTAGAGTTTACTACACATGCTTGGCCATGAATGCAATCCTTTCTTTGACTTCTCACTCCCTTCACCAGATACCCTGGAGAGTGTTTTTATGTAGACTGTCACAGNCCAGGCATAGAGACACAGACACAGGTCTGTAATCCCAGAGCCAGGCATAGAGACACAGACACAGGTCTGTAATCCCAGAGCCAGGCATAGAGACACAGACACAGGTCTGTAATCCCAGAGCCAGGCATAGAGACACAGACACAGGTCTGTAATCCCAGAGCCAGGCATAGAGACACAGACACAGGTCTGTAATCCCAGATGTTGGAGACCCAAGTCGGAGGCAAGAGGATCAAGTCCAAGACCGATGTAGGCTACATCAAAACTAGTGAAAAGTAAAAGCAAGGGTAAGCAGGCAGCCCCACGTGTGGTGACTTTAAAACAAGAAGATGAATGTCCTTACTTTTAAAATTTAGGGTACACAGGTAAATTGGATTTTGAAAAACAGTACCGTGGGTTGATCTCGGCCCTGACACAGCAGATGGACACTCAGCAACTGAAGGCCACTTTCAGCCTTCACTAACTGATTTTCCTGCAGCTCTTCAAGGTCTTACAATTATTCAAAATCATACAAATGTAGCCCTGACAGGTAGAAATCAGGCCCTTTCCCTCCAAGCTCAATCTCAGCTTATTCTGTGAATCAATAAAGTGCTCATCTCAAACATACAAGAGCCATCATGTTTGTACCGCCAAGAAACTGTAACCACTGAATAACCAACCTGCAGCTAATTTTGAAAAACTCCTTATTTCCTAATCTCTGATAAAGACTAACAGGTCCCTCTGGCCAGCATTCTATGTGGTAGAGTAACATTTATACAAAGAGGCTCTGCATCCTACACTAAAGTAGACACACTCTGCACACCACTGAGACTAGCTCACACATCTGTGCTCTCAGAACTCAAGAGGCTGAGGCAGAAAGACTGCTGCAAGTTTGAGCCCAGTCAGGCCTACAAAGTGAAATCCTGCTGCAAAAAGAACAATAAAAATATAATGAGTTAGCAGGTTAAATAATGACTCTCTGACCTCCATGGTCTTAGAAAAAGTCTAGAAAGGCCAAGAAGTACTGTAAATTTTATTCCAAGAACTGTTTGTTTGAGATGGGAGCTTATGTACCCCATGTTGGCCTCCAAATCACTCTGTAGGTGAGGCCAACCCTGACTCTTTTACCCCTCTCCCAAGTGCAGGGATTACAGTGTGTGCCATCACACCCAGCATCTACTGGTTACCTGTGCACGCGTGTTCCTCTAAGACTATACATTTCATAAAGAGCTTTATGTTATCAAAACACATGTTTGTTGGTCATCTCAAGATCTGACTATCTATAATTCTACACTCTAGGTCTTTGAAGTTAAACTGCTGAGGAGTTAGGGATATGGTTTACCTGCATTTCACCAATAGCCATTTATAGGCCTTGAAAACGCAAAGCAAAGCAAAGCAAAGCAAAGCAAAGCAAAGCAAAGCAAAGCAAAGCAAAGCAAAGATGTACATATAGCAACAATAACAAAGATAGAGGGTTGAGCTATTATTAGCCACCACTAAACTACCTAGTGCTTCCTTCTTCTCAGGAATGTCTTGCTCCACTGCCTACCTCATGAAGAAGAAACTGCTGGAGAGAACTTCTTAGTGGTCAGTGCTGCAGTGCCACCATCCTCTAGGCAGCTTCAACTTCTAAGAGTCAGCTAGCTTCGGGCTGCTCGTTTGAAAATAGTTTGCTTTCTCCTTTACTTTTATAAAAGCTGTTATCATAAACTTACCCAAAAGGGAATACAATTACAACCACATATCACATCAAACACTCGGACAAAGACTTACCATCTAAAGGTTGGAGAGAAAGCTACATCAGCAGTTACAACCCTTGATGCTCTTGCAGAGCACCCAGGTTCAATTCTCAGCATCCACACAATAGCTCATAACCATCCATAAAACAGGAGACCTGAAGCCTTCTTCTGGCTTCCACAGGCGCCAGCATGCATGTAGTACACAGATATACATACATGTAAGCAAAACACTCAGCCCATAAGATTATATAAACCTAGAAAATTGTTTTAAATATTAAAATCTGTCTACAAAGCCAACCGTTTTAATGTAGACCACGAGCTGAGCAGCCACCTCTTGCGTTTCATACTTTTAATTCTAAGAATAAAGATAATATATGAGGACTAAGGTCAGCTCAAAGGTAGTAAGCCATAAATACTAATTATAAGTCTCATGCTCTGGCCTGGCCAATCCATCAGAATGTAGTACACTTTACGGTCCATGTTTCTGCCTTCAAGATTTAAACAATAACAGTTTTAAACAGTATTACATTATGAAGTGTAAAGAGTATGACAATAGGGAGAGGAAGAGCATTTCAGCTCATTAAAAATGTTTTGGAGGGGCTGGTGAGATGGCTCAGCGGGTAAGAGCACCCGACTGCTCTTCCGAAGGTGATAAGTTCAAATCCCAGCAACCACATGGTGGCTCACAACCATCCGTAACGAGATCTGGCGCCCTCTTCTGGAGTGTCTGAGGACAGCTACATTGTACTTACATATAATAAAATAAAATAAATCTTTAAAAAAAAAATGTTTTGGAATTGGTTGTTTAGAACCCATATGGCATTCAGGAAGCAAAGGCAGGAGGGCTACTGCAAGTTCTAGATCAATATGGAATATATAACAAGTTCCAGACCAGCCAGGGCTACAAAACAGTCAGGGCTGAACATATAGCTCAGTCAGTAATGTGCTTGGCATGGAAGCACAGGATCTGAGTTCAAATCACTACACATGAGTAAACTCAGGACGTAGCAGTAAATACAGGTAACCCCAGTGTTGGAAGATGGAGACCCAAAGACTTACTAGGGTAGAGTTGGTTCAGTAAGAAAGCCTGTCTCAAACAAAAAGGTGAAGAGCAATAGATAAAGACGTCTGACATCCACCCCTGGCCTCCATACACAGGCACACAAACATGCATGCATCTAAACACAATTTCAAAGACATCTATTTTGATAAAAACATAAAGCTATTCCTAAAGAAAAGACAAATAATATTCAAACTAGATTGACTGTAACTTTCTATCATCTCCTGATTGATTAAATTAAACCATAATCTTAAAATCATAGGAAACATCTGAAAACCTTTTGAGCTTGATTCAGGAACTTGAGAAAATTTTAGAACTTTGACATACATTCTACGTTGCTCAGGCTGGCCTTAGACCCTGAGGCTTAAGGATGATCTCATGTCAACCTTCTGCATAGCAGTGGCCACAGGTACGAGCCCAGAGCCTTGGCTTAGCAATGTCTTTAGAATAAAATGTTCTAGTGTCACACAGTCCTTGATGTCGTCTGAATAAATTATGTTGGCTCGGTCATGTAGGGCTTTTATGAAGAGCTTTTTATGAAAACTTGAGAATAATGTTCATGATTTGGGTATAAGTATAAAGGAATAAAAAGTCTTTTGTTTATTTGTTTTGTTTTTGTTTTTCAAGACAGGGGTTCTCTCTGTACCTCTGGCTGTTCTGGAACTCTGTAGACCAGGCTGGCCTTGAACTCAGAGCTCTTCCTGCCTCTGCTTCCCAAGTGCTAAGATTAAGGCATGCACCAGCTTTTTATAAGTATTTTGATGCTTGATCTGAGGAATAAAACCAGAGCCCTGTATGTTGGAGGGGTGACCCTCTACCACTGAGCTGCACTCATAACCCAGAGCCATGCCCCTAGGCTAGAGAAGTCTTTACAAACATCTCCAGAGAAAAACCTGTGGGCAAACATGACCTTCTTCAAGGTTCAGAAAGTCTGCTGCACTCTTTATGGGCTACAACTGAGAGAGCGAACCACTCAGCAACTCCAGAGAACTTCTGCTTGTGCCTCACACAAGGCCTCTTTCCATGGCCATCCATCCCACTTATTTACGGGGATTAGTGTTAACTAATGCGGGAAAGCAAGGCCAGGAAGGCCTTTCAGAAAGACTTTCATGGCAGAGCTCAATACTGACCAAGAATCATCAAGACTGACAGATCACTGGAATCTTTCTAATAATTCCAAAATGAGAGCTTCGGGAACCAGGGAAAGACAGCCTTCAGTAAAGATTTTCATTCATGNTTTTTTTTTTTTTTTTGGTTTTTTCGAGACAGGGTTTCTCTGTATAGCCCTGGCTATCCTGGAACTCACTTTGTAGACCAGGCTGGCCTCGAACTCAGAAATCCGCCTGCCTCTGCCTCCCAAGTGCTGGGATTAAAGGCGTGCGCCACCACGCCCGGCCTGAGTATTGGTTTTATGAATTCACTAAGTACAACAAATAAAATTTTCTGCTGCTCCCATCTTTGTGCTACTTTACTAATAATCTTAATAAAAGGAAATATTACTCAACAACAATCTCATTTAATTACTTAAGGTTTGCTTTTAACATTGAGCATCTTCGATGTTTGGCAGACTGTTTTCAAAACACATTAAATCTCAATTTTCTTCCCCTTCTTCTTTGGCAACTTTTAAATCCTGCCAATTGCTCTTCTAGAACTCTAGAGGAATTCCATTCCACTATTCCAGTTCATTTATACACTGAACCTACAGAAGAAAATGTCTCTGCACTATTTCAGAGAATGTCTCTGCACTATTTCAGAGGTTAAGTAGAGAACTCCACCCAGTTAGCCACCCCTTAGCCATCTCAGCTGACCTCAGCTCACCTAACCTTCTGCATTCTTCCTGCATAGAAACTTCTTGTCATCACTCACCTTTAAGGCTCCACTCCCCTTTCCCCTGCTTCTGTTTTCCTATCCTCCTACTCCCCTATTTCTACCAAAAAGCCCCGCTTAGCTGCCTGTTGCATAACGGCTCCCCCACTGCCTTCTCCCCGGATTGTCAGCCAAGCAGGAGTGCCCCTTCGGGCTCTGCTTCCCCCACCCCCTGCAACACGCCCAGCGGGTTCACAGGCGGCAGATCCTCCTGGACTGTCCCTGAGCGGGAAGCGCGGGGTGTTGCGTCTTGGAGCCGAGAGCCGGTTCGGAACTCCCGTAGCCAGTCCCGAGGGCAGCGTGGCCGCTCCCGCCGGCGCAGCCCGCGCACACCGCGGCGCCTGGCCAATCGCCGCCGCCATCCTCCAGCTGGGGTGATGTCTTCAGGTGTCCGCCGAGCCCTGCGTACTCGCCGCCTGACTCCCGCCAGGCGCAGCCGGCCCTCGGAGCCCCCCGGAACCCGTCCCAGGGCCCCGGGCTAGGCCCAGAGAGGAGACGGCGGTCCCGGGAATGCGGGGAGGAAGGAGGATGGGGGCAGCGGCTACCCGAAGGCGTGGGCCTGCCGGGCGGCGGTCAGGGATGGACTGCGCCGGGGACCCGGGCGGCCGAGGCTAGGGCGGGGGCGCGGCCCGGAGGCCCCACAGCAGGCCCGCGGCGGCCCGGCCAAGTGCAAGCGGCCCAGGGACGCAGGGCGGGGGGCGCCCGCCGCCTCGGGCAGCTTAGCGAAGGCGGCCACGGCCCTCTTGCTTCCTCCCTTCCCCTGCCGTCTCACCTTTAGGACCCGAATCCCTCCGGGCCGGCGAGGCGCCGCCGCTTCAGGTGGCTCCGGGGGCTCCAGCGGGCCCGCGGGCACGGGCTCCACCTCCCCCATTGGCGGCCAAGGATTTACAGAGACGCCCGGCCCGGCGCGACAGCGCGAGCCTCGGAGGCGCGCGCGAGCAGCGGGAGGCCTCGCCCCTCCGCCCAGACCCCGCCCCTAACCACGACGCTCCGCCCCCTTCGGTCCCGCCCCAGCCCCGCTGGACCTGCGTAGTCGCCGGCGTGGCGAGAGGCCGGAGCAGAATTGTGGGAGGCTGGCGCCACTGCAGGCGGAGTGAGCCTCTGCTGCGCTCCACCCTGAGCTCGGAGGACCAGGGCACAGGGAGAGCAATTTGGTGCTTTCTGGGTCCTCCAAGAAGCGGCCAGAGGAAGAGACAGGTAAGGTCTGCACTTGTTAAAATAGACAAGATACAACCCTCCACCATGGGCGGCGCTGGAATTCTCCATCCAAGACGCTTCCCGCTCCCAAATGTGTCTAGTCCCCTGGCATCCACTGGCGGTGAAAGAACTGTTGCTATACTCACCTCTCTTAGGGATAGCTGGCGACCTTCTTCATCAAACCACCTCAGGTACACTAAGCTTTCCAGGCACACAGTTCAGTGTCCTTTTCCTGTAATCAAAGGATCAGATTTCCTTTCTCGTCCTCAACCAGTAACATGGTGTGTAAGGCCTCTTTCTATTTTGCAAGTCTTAACTCACCAAAGACAATTTTAAAAGCTGACTCTTTTAGTTCCTGGAGTGATAGATAATAGTTTTGTGGTTAGTGGGCCAAATTATAAGTCTGCCTAATTCCAAATCTCAATTGTATTCATTATTAGATCTATACATGTACAAATTACTTGATTTAATTCTTTCGGATTTTTCTTTTTCCTTTTTTTTTCTTTTTTTTAGACAGAAAATTACATGTAGCCCAGGCAGACCCGATCTCACTATATAGCCCAAACTGGCCTTGAACTTTTAGAGTCTCCTGTCTCCACCTCCCCAGTGCAGATGTGCACCACTCTGCTCAGCTTCCAGTGGGCCTTTGTGATGTTTTGAGTTTACGTCTATGTAACACGTGTATGCCTGGTGATAGAGGCCAGAAGAGGGTGTCAGATCATCTGGACCTGGAGTTATTGATGGTTGTAAATTGACAAGTGAGCTCTGGGAGTTGACCCTGGGTTCTCTGGAAGAGCGGCCAATGCTCTGAACCACTAAGCCATCTCTCTAGACCCTTGCCCTGGTCCTTAAGGAGTGAATGAACTAGATTAACATCTGCCTGGCCTTTATCAAGGTGGAGTGGACAGAACACACAAAGAGCCTAACTCATATTAAAGATTCATAGTAGCCACTGTAATTCTGAAATTCTAGGTTTCCCAAAAGGTGATTAGCATTAAACTGCTCCATTTTGTATTCTAGATCTCTTCATTTTTAGGGCTTTCTCTCTTATGTATGTGTTGAATATTCAGCCAACTTCTAAGGGATTAAAAAGCAAAACAGCTTCTAAGATAACCGGCAAAGGTGGTCATCTATTACCCATTGCTTCAGTTTGGCCTGTGCAACTACTTGTCTGGAGTATTTTAACTGTAGGCTTAAAAGCAACAGCATTTGAGATAGAACTGGCCCTGTCTTAAGATGTTTTGTTCAATTTGGAGCTAATTGACATGTCAAGATAAAACTTTGCTTCAAAGATTCTGCCTCATACAAATCATTTCTTCTATAAAAGGTGTTTTTCTGTCTTCCTCTACCACCGTCCCAATCTTCCTTTCTTGCTTTTCTTTTACTACAGTAAGCATGGTTTCTCTCTGCGAAGTTTAATAAAAGGTGAAAGAAAAGCTACGTTCCAGGGTTTTCTTTCTATGAAATTATTTCAGACACCTACCTGATTTAGTTGGATTTCTAAACCTGGTTGATTTCACAGCAAACACACTGGGTTTTTGGGTTTTTTGTTTTGTTTTGTTTTGTATTGTTTTTGATGGATCAGGCACCAACATAAAGACAGAAGTAGATAGCCAAGGGCAGGGAAATAATTGAAGATGTTTCCAAAAGCCACTTTTTAAAAAAAAATTTTTTTTTTTTTTTTTTGGTTTTTTGAGACAGGGTTTCTCTGTGTAGCCCTGGCTGTCCTGGAACTCACTTTGTAGACCAGGCTGGCCTTAACTCAGAAATCCACCTGCCTCTGCCTCCCGAGTGCTGGAATTAAAGGCATGTGCCACCACGCCCGGCAAAAGCCACTTTCTTGAGGTACTACAGATTACCTTTTACAGATCGCATGTGACTTATCAAATTGCTGTCCTAAGTCCAGCAATGAGTTCATTCTAGGGAACAGCAATGTTTTGTAGATGGTTATCTTTTTCCTTATCTGGATAGTAGCCTACACCATCAATTCAAAATGAATCCATATGCTAGAAGCTAAGGATTTACTACTCCAAACTGGCAAGACCTCTTATTTAAAAAATACCCCAAGAGCACTGGCCCGAAGGCCTCAGGGAATCAGTTTTTTTCTAAGCAGCTACCTTTAAAGGTCACCATTACTTCAGATCCAGTTCATCAGCAATAATCAGCTGATGTCTCCTTTTCAAATTATGGACTGCCATTAACATAGCATACTGTCACAAAGGTCACAATTGGTGCTCTCCCCCAGTTCAAGGTAACATGTATGCCAAGTGTTATGTAACTATAATTTCTGGAAATGGTGAACAGCTGAGATTAACCCTAAAAATAAATTCCTCTGGGATTTATGTATGTGTGTGGGGTGTGTGTGTGTGTGTGTGTGTGTATACAAAAAACCATCTGCTGTCACTGCAGGCTCCTCACTACACATCATACTAAGGCAAAGAATCATTAGAATCCCTCCTCTCCTTCCTATTGGGCTCCACATGCACACTACCTCTCCAGTACACTGTGGAGAAAGAACACTAATGTAGAGGAGCCTGGAGCTTCAGATCTCTTTACTGATACCTAGCTCCCAGTCTTTCGGTGATCACAAAGTCTTCTTTAGGCCCAACCCCACTCTTATGCTACCACAGGATAAGCAGGTTTAGGTGTTCTGTCTTCTGGTTCCAAACAATGTTTACCTGACTTCAAAGCTTGAAGGAATGTTTTTCTGTTTCTCCTTTTAAAGTGAGCCTAGGGCTTCATATAAGCTAGGTGAGTACTAAGCCGCTCCTCCAACCACTGAACAGTTTTACCCCACATATAAAGACAGCTGAACTGGAGGAGATCACAGAATAATAAGCCATTCAAGTGATTAAAATTAATCTTGTAGTTCTGGAATGACTTTTAAACCTCTGTACAACCCATCGTACTGTTAAGTAAACGTCTAGTATCTGTTTACTGGCTAAACTGTAGCTTTTATAGTTTCACCTAATTATACTTAGATTTCCATCAGCTAAACTTAAGTACAGAAGTGATGTATTTTAAATACTCCATGTAGAAAACAAGTTTATAAAAATGTTATCAAACAGTGCCAAAGAGCACTGCTGCAAAAAGGAGATAACCTACCCAGGCCTACACCCTTCCCCTCTTCAATCTAGAACCTGTCATATCTTCTCCATTCTCAACTAAGGGAATGTTAGGGATTGTGAGAGTTAAGAGAACACCAAGAGCTTTCAACCTTCAGCAAAAAACTGTTAACACAAGTTTGTGAAGATAATTTGCCATGCCATCATGAGGACCTGAACTCCCCAAGGTAGCTCTAATATAATCACAGCCCTGGGGATGTGGAGACAAGGTGGCCCAGGTAGCCACCTGGCTTTGTCTAATGGGTGAACCCCAGGTCCTAGTGAGTGACTGTGTTTCAAATAACAAGCAGAATGGCTCCAGAGGAACACCACCTTTACAGCAACAGAGGTTGACCTTTCCACCTGCCTCCAAGTAAAAAAGGAATTCGTGTTATGCAAAATAAGCCATGGAATGTCTTTCATTTGGGCTAGTTAGGCCTTTCTCTATCAAGTCACCAAAACAACTCACCAAAATCAACCAAGCAATCAAACAAAACACGAACCCTAACTTATAATAAAACATGGGTACCCTTGCTACATACTTCATCATAGTGGCTTCCTAGCTTTGAGGATTTGCCTCTGTGGAGAAACAAACCTAACAGTAACTGCAGTCCAGTTAAACGTCCACTTGCTCTTTGGACTTTTCTCTGTGTAAAACATCTACAAGGTTTTTAAATGTTTCTTCTCTAGGTGAGATTTCTGCTCAAAGGAACATTAAAAGGCGCAGTGCAGCTCAAAGCTTCGGAGTAAGAATTCATCTAAGGCTTCTGATTCACATCCAAGAAGCAAGGCAGCAAAGTTTAAATCATTGAGTATTGACTTTTTATTATTAGTCACTGTTCATAATTTGTTTCAACCAAAAGACAATACACACAGCAGAATCCGAATGCATCCCATGTAAATGTTTACATCCATTTTATTCCTCACTCGCCTCCAAGACTTATCATTTCACTTTAAATTGTTTTACATCTCAAAAATATGTCTGCAATAATTAGAACTTCATTAGCTGCCCCACTTGGAAACAGCCTTTTAATAATTTTACAGTAAAGATGTGATGGGGCCTAATGAAAACCGTAACTTACAACATAGTAAAAGGAGAAGGACGATGATACAAGAACACAGTGGGGTTCACAAAGGAAGGAGTGCAGAAGCCCTCTCCCATGAGGTCCCCCAAATAAAAATAAAAACAAAACACACAAAGCGCAAATGCAGGTTCTTAAGGGGAGAAAGTCTCCAATGCTCTGTCTTGAAGCCAGGAGCAAGAAGCAACTGCTCAAGCTGCTTCAAGCCGCGTCAGCATTTTCTTCTGTTTAAGAGTCCCAGGTTCTGGGACTGGAACCTTGTCCATGGGACCCACTCCCTGCTATTGCTTGAAAAGGGTTTTCTTTCGCTTTCAGTTCCACAAACAGCCCCACCCTCCCGAGCCAAAGCTGGTCAGAAGTATTTTAAACTTCAAAACTTCCTGTGCAGTTCTCTCTTCCCCCACACCCAGACTGGCAAATACTCCGACATACACTACCCTCCCAACCACAAAGTTTGTGAATATGCATTTTTGTTGTTGTTGTTCTCTCTCAGTTTAGGACACTGTAGTTAAAATACATTCAGTAGGAAAAGAAAAAATACACATTCAAACTCCTTCTTCCCCAAGTTTTCACAGCCGATGACATATATTCCAATGTAGAAGAAAATAAAGTTGAACAACAAAAGCGGTACTCCCTGACTTCCAACATTCTCTAAAAGGACGCAGAAACGGAAAGCATGGTGTCATATGGGAGGTGGAAGTGTTCAAACTATTGGTGCTGGACAGTTTTAAAGTCTGTTTTCATATGTGAAGTAAACAAACAAAGGTTAAGAGCCACACCAGGAGCCAAGCAAGGAATACCTGTACTGTTACACTGAGGAATGTTGCTTTAAATGGAAAAAAAAAAAAAAAAGACCTTGAAGTTTAACAGATGATAACATACACAGCAGAAAACTTCCACGACTCCCTAAACCATCTCAAGGTAACAGCACCAATGCTTTGTGGGAGAAGCATCTACAGTTGTCTGAGATTACTTAAAGGAATTCTCCCTTAGGATGGATGACTCTGGGATGGGAAAGAAGGATGACATAAAAACTATTCCTCAAGGAAGGCGATGCTAATGAGGTACAAGTGCGTATAAAACTGTCAGTAAGTGGGGCTCACTGCTTATCACCTTGGCTTTATTCAAAAGTCACAGAAATCACTCTCTTCACAAAGGCTCTGAGGTTGTCAAATCCATCCAAATCTGTTTCCTCTTGAAGGGTCACGTGTGGGAAAGGAATGACTGAAATGTGCGAGTAGTCACAGAAACGAAGAGATTTCTCCTTTAAGCTGCAAGGCCAAGTGAGAAGAGAACTAATGCTCCTAGAAACTAAGAAGGCACGCTGAAGCTTTCAAAGATCCAATCCCTGGGAACCGTCTTCACAACCGTCAGCATTCTAGGCAGGTTATCTGGCTGCTAGTCCGTCAGTATGGTGTTCAGGTCGTCTCCCAAATGAATTCCATATCTACACAGCACCCTTAGTGTTAAGGCCATGATATTTTTTTTTTATTCCTTCTCGATCGTAAATGCTACCTCCAAACTCATCACCCGGGCTGATGCCTTGTCAGCAGAGGAGATCTTTCTAGCTCCATCGGCTAGCACTTGGTCTTGAGCAGATTTCTTCAGATTCAACTCAGTTTAACAACAACAACAACAACAGAAAGCAACCAAAAACCTGAGCTGGTTAGCTACAAATGGAGAAAATAAAGCCTCCACACAAAAAGGAATGTTAAGACAAATTCCATTCAAGAAATCCACCAATACAGCATTAATCCTATCACATTTCACAGCATTAAATATGCATCCAATGAAATCCGTCTGCAGGAAATCCTAAAGGCTTCCACAGATCAGGCAGAGCGGCTGTCTAAAAGTTTGCACTTGTCCACACCTGTTTTGCTGAACACAGGAGAAATATCCTGTTTGAAACTCAGCTGTCCATTTACCCAGTCAAGTAAATTTCAGTAAATCTTGCTCTTAAAGGACTATTAAGACCAGAAACTTTCCCTTTTGGAGCCTTTAGTTCAACTCCAGTTTGTCAATGTTAGGAATAGTCTAGCATCTGATACAGAGCTAGGTTTGACAAGACACTGAAGATTTTAAGTCAAGGCGTGGTGAAATGGAGCAGGGAGAAAGGGAGATTTGTATCAAGGTTAAAAACTGAAGCCAAAGTGTCATCTTACTGCATAATACAGTAACAACTGCAAATGCTTTACAAGCAAGGTGGCCCACTTTTTCTTTCTCCTGCAGTAAACTGGACATGATGCCTGTATACCTGAACATACATAGTACCTTCAACGTGTACCACAGACAATCACCTTCACCTCATTCCAGCAATTCAATATAAAGATTTGGTAACATTAGGGTCTTTTCTAAAAAACACTCGGCACTCTTACTGTTTAAAAAGCTCAAACCTTTAATGCAAATGTTCATGAGATTGGTTTCTTAAGAGACCAATTTCTCATACTCAGGAAAGGATATTCCTACCCTATGGTGACCATAAGACTTGCTCTCACATAGGGGGCAAGGAAGCTACAAAGCTTCATTACAACACCATAAAGTACAATGTAGGAACGATTTCATTAACCGTGTGGTCTTTATTTCAGTGCCAGTGTTAACAGATACAACACAAATGTTCCAGTTAGAAGAAGGAATTCAAACGGAATGCCAAGGTCCAAGCCAGGCTCAGGAAACTAAAGGGGAGGATTGGAGCAATGGATAAGCTGACTCCAGTGTGCTCCAGAGTGAGTCTGGTACTGCTCTTCCTATGGGCCACGGTGTTTTGTGACAGGGTCTGCTCCTTAAGACTGAACTCCTCTTTTGACCCATTTACCACAGCTCAAACAGGCAAGTGACAGGCTTGGGAGAAACATTGTGAGGGAATAGGATCATTAATAACTATTCATGTGTCTTTTAGAAAGTATCCACTTTGCAATTTAATGGGAATTGATCTTGAAAATCATGGAGAGAGAACTCGTGACTACAGCTAAAGAATGGAGAGAAAGGGGAGCTGGAAAAGCCTTGGAAGTTTCTATTACAAATAGAGCACCATATCCTTCATGCCAAATCTCAACCAAAGCTCTTTGAACTGCATCTGTCCAGTGTTTACAAACAACCTCTCAAGGTCTAACCAGCTTTTTTTATATAACAAACATACATACATGTGTGTCTGTGTGTATACAGCAATGCACAGAAAAGGCTGCAGGAGCCTAACACCTCTTTCAAACATCAGGAGAACCAGCAGAAAAGGGCAGGGCTCCCTTATGTCCATTGTTACAATTCTATTCCAGCCTTACGATGGTAACCAGTTAGTGAGGAATAAACACCCCACCTTGCCCAGTCCACAGAGATGCAACAGTAGAAAGTAGGGGCCACTCTTGGCTGCAGAGACAGAGTGAGTGTTTTCTTGCTGTGAATCCCAGTCCTCTCCTCCAGGCCAGCTGCTGATTGCCTCAGTGGCCCAGAGAATGTTGATTCTGGCTGCAAATGTGGGAGGGGTGAAGTGCAGAAAAGGGAGAAGAGGAGGAAGAGTGCAAAGTAGCCTGGAGAAGCAGCCAGCCTCCACAGCGGAGGAGAGGACATTAGTCTTTACTCATGCTTCAAGGTCAGCAGTAACTTGAGGAAAAGCCTCCTCTACAGTTCTCTCAGCTCCTCGTGCCCAAGGTACAGTTGGGGGGACTTGCCAGCAATCACAACCTCCTTCCCAGAATTCCTTTGATTGAGTGGGATAAGAATGAGAATGGTGCTGCACCCTCATTGCCAGGACTGAGGGGGGAAATTGTTCACTTCTGCTAGATCTTGCATTGCTGAGCCCTTGTGATTATATGTGAGCTTGATCCGCATTCGCAGCTGTTGCTATAAAAGGGAAAGAGAACCATAAATTAATTCACTGAAATGAAATCTTCCTGTCTCTCCAGTCCACAAATGGACTGTTTCTTGGAAACAGGGTTCCACTACATTGACCAGGCTAGCCCCAAACCCTTCAGTTCCACTACATTGACCAGGCTAGCCCCAAACCCTTCAGTTCAAGTGATGCTGATTCAAGTTCCCAGGTACTGAGAACTACTGGGCACGTGCCGCCAATGCCTGGCTCCACCATGTATTTAATCCTAAAGGTAAATAAAGTGCATCCAAGTAGCTCTGTGTCAAGCGGCATAGAGACAAACAGCCAGTGCCAAAGCATCTGTCACTCTAGACAGGAGCCAAAGGACCAACACCAAGGCCATAAAGGAGAGAACACACACACCTAGAATACCAAGTAGGTCCCCTATGGTGAGGTGGGTGGGGGGTTGGGGAAACAAAAGATTTAACTCTTTGTTCAAGTTTCTAGAAAATGAGGAAACACACTGTCCCAAGTTCTACAAATGGGTTCACCTGCTGGCTGGTTTATGAAACCCACAGTAAATATCATCAATGTTTGTATTTCTAAAACATAAAAGAAATACCTGGGTACACAGGTAACAGGAATGGTTTTTTAAGTATATTATACTTTATGTGACAAATTAAAACATTAAAAAGTTAAACATTGTATTAAAACATTGTAAAAAGTTTTGATGCAGATATCAGATGATGAAAATAATGTGTGCTTGTTTGTACTAATGACATGATCAAGATACAAAAGAATTGAGAAAAGGCAAAGTAATATAAAAGGAAACAGCCAGAGAGTTTGAAAAGCAAACACTGAAAACCACACAGCTAGTTATGAAGCACGACCAGTTGATTTTATTGAGAAGATAAAGTGAAACTCTTGCTAAATGGATTTCTACTGCTATTTTTCATTTAACTACTTTACTTAAAATGCTTCCAGTTTTGATAACCATACTAATTACAGCAGTAAATACGGATTTTTGATTTTACCTCTGATTTAAACTTTTGCTAAATCCTCAAAACTATACTTTTAATCCTCACAATAGAGAATTTTTACTTTCATTTTAATGTCACTAATCTTTTTGATGTCCCTGGGCTTGGTTTATCTCTACAAAAGAACAAGGAAGTTAGACCAGGCATTTTCCTAGTTCTGAGTCAGAAACAAATAAAACTGAAACGAAGATTTATTTTATAAAGTGAGCTTACACTGTTTACAGACCTGTTTCAAATGTACTACTCACCTTCTGTGGGTTCAGAACTTTAATGACTTGTGTGATGGTCCCTGTATTAAAGGCTGGGACGACACTGCTGCTAGGAGACAGAAGCTGCAGCTGGAATGTCTACAGAGGAACAAAGGGCACTCTTGAGAACAAACAGCAGTGTTAGGTCAAAAATGTCAGCAAGTAAGAAGTTAGATAGCCAGCAGATGGGTCAAAAAACAGGTTTCTCTAAGTTTTGTCCAGTGCGTACTTTCCAGACACCTACCCATGATATATAAGCAAAACATCACTCACTCAATTCAAGTCTCTGGTTGTGGAAACATAAAAGTGCCACTTTCCTGTCTCAAGCTAAGGGAGCTCTAGACTGTCACTTCTCAAAAGGTAACCCTCCCCCTCCTTGTTCTGGAAAGCCTGCTTAGTAGTAACTGATCAACTGTGCAAGTAAAGATTGGATGCCTGTGGACTGAAACAAAGCCAAAAAGAACCTGAAAGAAAAGCTTTCCAAATACAATAAACCAACATACTAGACACTGACTATAGACCTTTATGTTTCTGTGGAATCTGATGATTAGGCCCCAGGGACTTTTTTCCTAAAACCTGAATAACGTGCATTATGCCAAGGCATGCCAAGGTCTGTCCCTGCAAGAGAAGTGAAGGAATGGCTTGAAAAGCCAGCTGTTAATATGTAAATTCCACCAGAGTCACAAGGCCCTAAAGAAAAAGTACACACAAAACCAGCCCAAACAACAAAGACCAAGATAAGCCAAATATCTTAATTTGTCAAGTGTGGATAGGTTTTTGTCTGTTTAAAGATGGAACAAGAAAGTGCTTTAAGCCAGCCAGGTCAGCCGCGTTATAAAAAGCCTTCCCTGACTGTCAGAGAAGCCCTTTTATAAGCTCAAATATTAGAAAAGGAAAGAGTCAAACAGAAAGCATAGACTTATTGTCTTGAATCTCATTTATAATTCTATTCTCAAAATGAATTATGTAAGGTAAAAATGTTATTATTAATATATTTTATTGGGGGCTGGAGAGATGGCTCAGTGGTTAAGAGTGCCGACTGCTCTTCTGAAGGTCCTGAGTTCAAATCCCAGCAACCACGTGGTGGCTCACAACCATCCATAACGAAATCTGATGCCCTCTTCTGGGGTGTCTGAAGACAGCTATAGTATACTTACATATAATAAATAAATAAATAAATAAATCTTTAAAAATGATGCAAATAGTTATTTTATATAGCACCAAAAAAGAACAAAAGCTTCCCATTAAACTATGACTAGGCACCAAGTTTATTAAACTATGACTAGGCACTGGGAGAGGTGATCCAACTCATGGCCTCATACATTAGGCAAGTGCTCCATTTGAGCTACACCCTCAGCTTTTAAGGTATCAAGCTCAAACTGCATGTCAATTTCAGAGACATTAAAAAATGAAAGCTATGTAGTAGAATCTATAAAATATAGCATCTTGAAACTCAAGATACACCAACAAAATATAGTGCCCAGTATAACACCCAAAACAAAGCCATACAAAGGTGATGCTGCTAGGCCAGCCTAGCGTCATTACTATAAAGACCCCAGGTTATAACAATGGACATTTCCTGAGCACTGAACACAAGGACATGGCTTCTAGTTGGGTTCAACATAAGAACCTCAGTCACTGTCAAAGTGTACTAGAAAGTAGCTATCATCATTACCACTCTCTGAAAATGAAGAAACAGAGATTGACCAACTTCAGGGAACATAGCAAGTACTAAGATCAAAATAAAACAGCTCTAGAATTTATTAGTGACATAACTATATAACTTTAAAACACATACATTATATAGGATCTAAAAATTATGAGCAAAGGTTAACAAAAATGAACAGAAACTACAATAAAGCATTGTCAGCTTCCAACTGCGTGATGTATGAATGCCATACTACACTTGCCACAGAAAGACTAAGTTAGGCTGAGACTAGCTTTAGTTAAACTAGTAAAGATTAGCTCAGTCTAAGGCAGGGCTTGGCAAATTACAGCCTAACATCTGTTTCTAGCCTTCTGCTGGAACAGAGTCATACTTGCTCACTTACATATTGGCTACACCTGGATAGTGATCTTTCAGAGAAAACCTTTGACTCTGCCCATTCTAAACTTCATTAAAATTTTTTCAATATTTAAAAATGAATGTAAATATTCCTAAAAATTAAGATTTGTTAAAATTTAAAACACTTCAATTTACAAACGGCCATTGTACCAATAGTAAACTGGAGGTTAAGGAGAGGAAAGATTCACTCACCCAGGTATCAAGACAGGAAATTTTCTGAGGCTGGAGGGATGGCTCAGTGAGTGCTTGCACCAACACTGATGACCAGAGTTCAATACACAGAGCCCACATGGCAGCAAGAGAGAACCACCTTCTGAATGTTGTCCTCCAGCCTCTACACATACTACGACATGTGCACCCACACACATACATGAAAGCACATGAACAGACACATAAAATAAATAAATGTAACTTTAAAGGTTTAAAACATCTCCAGTTTTGAGCCGGGAGTGGTGGCACATGCCTTTAATCCCAGCACTCGGGAGGCAGAGGCAGGCGGATTTCTGAGTTCGAGGCCAGCCTGGTTTGCAGAGCGAGTTCCAGGACAGCCAGGGATACACAGAGAAACCTTGTCTCAGAAAACAAAATATCTCCAGTTTTTAAAAAAATTTAATTCTAACCTAGTGACTAGCTACCAAAAAAGTCCTTTATCTAAATTATATATTAAATTTTGTGTTTTTAGATCTTTGGTACTATATTACTAAACCTATGTCAATATTCAAGCATTAACTTACCACCTTGTAAAATTCAGTTCTCACTAATCCTAAGTTTTGGTTTACTTCTTTTAAAATAACAACAACAACAACAACAACAACAACAACAACAACAACAACAACAATAATAATGTCTTACTATGTATGTAGCACTGGCAATCTAAAATTCACTACTTAGATAAGGCTCGCATTGAACTTATGGCAATCCTCCTGCCTCTTCCTCCCAAGTGCTGAAATAAAAACCATGTGCCATCATATCCAGCTAAATTTCTTTCATTACCCTACCCAAAAGAGTCTAGAGTTACTGGGCCTGAGTCACTGGGCTCAGCAGTTAAAAGCAACTGCTACTCTTCCAGAGGTCCCAGGTTCAATTCCCAGCACCAACATCAAGCAATTCACAACCACCTATAAGTGCAGCTCGAGGGGATCAGATACCCTTTTCTGGCCTTGTTGGATATAGACAGACAGACACACACACACAGAATATATTTACAGAGACCTATCCAAATACATACATATTTTAAAGCATTTAACAAAGTAAAAGTATTGACTAAAATGGCATGTTTCGATGAACCACAATGATTCTGTAACACTACTGACTTAAGTTAAATCTGAGATTTTAATCTTTAAACTTTAAATATATTCATCAAATGCATGAAATGTTAGCTAATTTTTAATCAAAATAAATAGGCAGAGAAGGCATTGTAATACCTTTGGTACTGCAGCCTGGAAAACAAAGTCCGTCATGTCTAGCTCTGTGCTGTTAGAGGCCTGTATCGTTATCACTGTTACACTGGGGTTGGTGTTTGAACGTTCAAAGGTGAACTCTATCTTCAAGCCGTTCTTACTGTACGCTGTGATGGAGGGGATGCCTTGGAAATTACAGAAAGATCAGTCATATTGGAGGCAGGTAAAAATAGAACAATCAGTACTCCTTTTGTTCAATAGCCACAACTCAGTGCTCAAGTAAGGATAGGATGGTAACTGTACCTGGAGCGATGTCATTGAAGAGAGGCTGTGACGAAAGCCCATCCAACAAGAAGGGGGGCTGGGATATCTGTGGCACTGAGGCAGGGGTAGGAGCAGCAGCTGGAGCACCTAAAACAAATTCCAACAGAAAGTCAATTTCAGAGAAGCCCTGAAGTTACTTCAAACACAGGTTAAAGAAAGAGTCCCAAACAACATACAGAAAGCACAGACCAAACCAGAAGAACAAAACGTTGAGCTGCTTTAACTTCTGGTCACCAGAAATAAGCATTAAGAAAAAAAAAAAAATGCCTTCAGTATCATTTCCCCCAAGATGTCTATGGCTACCCAAAAAGTAAATAACTACAGTCTGGCTTCACCTGTTAGGGTGATGTCTCCCAGCAAGTCAAGAAGTTCTCCACCGGCAGAGGCTGGTTTGCTTGTAGGTGCAGTTGGAATAACAGGTGTTATGTCATTTCCTCCCAACAAATCCAATAGATCATTGGCCTAAATAAGGAAATAATTATTCATGAGTTATTTGTCTAAAGTGTATTTATCATAGTTTTTTTTCCCAATACTTAACATTAAGGATGGCAATTATCAAGCAATCAAAAACTACTAAAGGACAACAGCTAAGAAATAAGCTATAGACTATCACCAGGAGCTCCAGACAAGGGTACCTGGCTTGTGGGTAAATAAGCTATAGAATATCACCAGGAGCCCCAGACAAGGGTACCTATAGACTGTCACCAGGAGCCCCAGACAAGGGTACCTGGCTTGTGGGTTGTGGCCCAGACGGTGGTGGTTTAGTCTCTAGAGGCGCTGGTTCTGTCTCTCCATTTGTCTGCACAATCTCAGAAGGGCCATTTGTGGTCACTTTTTCCATGACAGGCATTCTTTCAAGTAGGGCAGACCTAGAAGAGTTTGCAGTGGTTAGTTACATTCTAGGCAGTTAGCCTCGATACCCCACAGAAAACAATCGCTCTTATCAGTTAATGTTGAAGCCTATCTAATAGGAAGAAGCATCTCCCCTTCCCACCCAACACACACACACACACACACACACACACACACAGAGGAACAGAAGGTATATTATAAGAATACATACATGACTTACATTCTCAATTGGATTAGAAACAGTCAAGAGTCTCTGAATAAACAAAATGTACATCTAAATCCCCAAACATACTACTAAGACAAAGGAAAGGTAAACCGGCAGGTATTAGCAGACTTCAATCAGGAATTGGGTATTATATAACAGAAAGAAGAAAAAAAGCAAGGCACCAAAATGTTAGAAATAATGGGATTTATGGGATTTGAATAAAATTATTTCTCTTGGGTCTGACAGTGGTGGTGCACACCTTTAGTCCAAGCACTGGGAGGCAGAGGCAGGCAGATATCTGAGTTTGAGGACAGCCTGGTATATAGACCAAGTTCCAGGACAGCAAGGGTTATACAAAGAAACCATGTCTCAAGAAAAATAAAGAAAAAAAATTATCTTGGGAAAAGACTGCAACTGCCTTTTAGCCAAATAAAATGGAAAAATTATGCAAACTTTACATACAGAGGTGGAGGAGGGAAGTGGACTAAAAAACACATTATTTTTTAATTATTTACTTTGAAGCAGGGTCTCACCATGTAATTCTGCCTGGCCTGGAACTCACTCTGTACACCAGGCTGGCCTTAAACTCAGATAGATCCACCTGCCTCTGCCTCCATATGACTCAATATGTTTATTTCTTAGGAGGTTAGAAAGAAGAAAACATGGAGAAAAGCGGCCTCGCAGTGAGAACGAAGGCAATGCAGCACAAGCATCAAGTGTCCTTCAGGGACTACAAAGACAAGTCACTCAGGTGCCAGAGGCAGGGCGATGCATGGTTCCTGCTCACCTCATGTGGTCATACTTCTTAAAAAGCGCGTTATACTCTACTGCCCTCTGCTGGAGCTCTACGTCGATGCTGCTCCCATAGATGGAAACCACTTTCTTAATTCGGCTGTAGGACAGATAATACGATAAATAAAATCAATCATTCAAAGCATAAAACTTATAAGTAGCAGTGAAGATCAAAAAAGAGTTTCTTGGTTAAATTTCTGAATTATCTGTTTCCTTAATTCAAATTGTGTTTCAAGAACAACTATAATGAGTGATAAATGAGTGATAAACTCACTCATTTATCAATATTGTAATTGTAATGAGAAATTTCTAACTAGGTATTTATTCCCCATCCTCAAGCTTACTGGAGGTATGGGAAGACAGCTTAATGGTGCAGTGCTTGCCCGGCATGTATGAGGACTAACGTCCAATCTCCTCTCTAAGACCCTTGCAAACAAAAACACCTATCACTTTGCCACAAAAGAAATAGATATCATCTAATTCTCTTTCTTAGTAACTTTGAAAATGAGGTTTTAGCATTAGAGTGCTCACTACAATCCTTGTAGCAATCTAAACACTAAATAATTACACTTCTCACAAAGCTACCTGGCTCATGGGTTGTGGCCACTTTGAAAATGAAGGAAAAGTCCAGGAAAACTGTCTCAAGTCAATTTTTGCTCAATTAAAACTCAAAAGATTTAAATACACACACACACACACACACACACACACACACACACACACACACACACACCACAAAGACACTCACACAAATCTGGATTTTATTCCTACACCAATATTTCGAATATAATAAACCAAGGCAGGCATAGTGCTGCACGCCTTTAATCCCAGCACTAGGAGGCAAAAGCAGACAGATCTCTGAGTTTAAGGCCAACCCAGTCTACAGAGAAAGTTCTAGAACTATCAGGGCTACATGGAGAAACCATTTCTCAAAAAACAAACAAACAAAAAGCCCAATAAACCACAAATGTTAGAAACTATACTATAAAACTATACTATAAAAATACTGCAAAATACTGTATAGTAGGGAGAGACAATGACAGAACAAAACACTGACACAAAGATGAGCAACGAACTGACCATTCTGTGTGGCACTAAGTAAATTAAAACTCATTTGACTATTGTCTCAAGTTTTCTCCATTCCTTTTTTTCGAAGATTTATTTTTGTTTTATGTGTACGAGTACCTTGTCTGAAAATATGTCTGTTCACCATGTATGTGCAGTGCCTGAAGAGACTAGAAGAGAATATTGGATCACTGGAACTAGAGTTACAGGTGGCTGTTAACCACCTTGTGGATGCTGGAAATTGAACTTGGGTCTTCTTCAAGAGTAGCAAGTGCTCTTAACTGCTGAGCCATCTCTCCAGCTCCATATTTGTCTGTTCTTGAAATTTTCTAAGATAAGGTTTTAAACTTCTCAGAGAGAGTCCCATATAAGCTAGCTTAGCCTGAAATAAGTCGTATAGTCAAGGATGATCATAAACACCTGATCTAGACCCTGGTTTTTAGGGTGCCCAGGTCTTGTACGTGTTAGGCAAATAAAATACTCTACCAAATGAGCTACAGAACAGAGGCTAGGGAGATGGCTCAGTGGGTAAAGCAATTCCCATGCAAGCATTAGGTGTGGCAGTATATACCTATAATACTAGCACTATAGAAGTAATCATTTAGACACAGATTATTGACGCTTTGTGGCCAACTTGTCAAATAAGTGAGCTTCCAGTTAAGTAAGAAACCCTACCTCAAAAATTAAGGTGGAGAGTGATATTGAGGATACTCCATCACCCTTGGGAGTTACAGAACAACCTTTCAACTCTCCTTCCCTCAGTACTCACTTTACAGTACAGGTGAATCGGGTGGACAGCTTCATAATGGCAGTGAGAGCATAGCCTCTTGTCACAGAGGTGGACATATTAGAAATCAGGACACTCTCTAAAATATCCAGCACTTCATCTTCTGTCACCTGGGAGGAAGAAGATGCAACATGTAGCCAGTGACAACCGTGAGCTGAAGGGTGCTACCTCTCATGCAGTCCATGCTAAGTTAGTCCACTAGTCAAAGCAGGTCTTTAAATGGCCATTGCCAATTAAGAACAGGTTATGGCAGAAGGAAAAGAAGCATACAGAACACAAAGAGTTCAAGGCTGCTGTCAAAACCCTCTCAAAAGCCAACTCTTCCATAAGCAAATCAAAGTGAACACAGCCTCCTTAACTGCCCAGAGTGGGAGAAACCAGAGCTCCATTTGCAATGGAGAAGAGACATCAGTGGTCATGTTTTTGTGTTGGGTAGTGGGGACTGACTAATCCAGAATTCCACAACCCTACTATATTCCCCAAATCTGCTAAAATGGATTTAAATCCACACAACCCAAGATACTGCATGTTCTAAGTGCCACATGTCTAAAACAATCCAGATATGACTTCTGTAAAAAGCTTCCAAGAATCAATTCCAACTCCCCATTAAACATTGCTCCATTATCAAAAACATTCTCGTTACCTCCTTAGCTAAGAATATCAAGAGATACCTGAATAGGCTCTTCCTCTTCACACTGGCCAGACACAAGAAGATCGCCATATTCACCTATACACCACGCAGCCACTTGTACCAAGGGTTGCTGCCAAAACAAAGTCAAGGCTTTCAATCTTCCCAGAAAATTCTTTGTTGTGCATGTGTTTCTGTATGTGCATATGTCCATATATGTACAGGTAGGTATACATGTATATGAGTGTGTTTGTATAGATTGATTTAAGTGTGTGTATACAGACATGGCTGAGAGTAGAAGCCAGAAATCAACCTCTTTCTATTGCTTCTCAGATGTTGTCCGCCTTTTCTTCTAATGTGTGTATGCATGAGAACTCATGTGTGGGTTTATATGCATATGTGCACATGTGGGAGTAGAGGCCTGAGGTTGACATCTTCACTCCATCTCCACATTATTCATTAAGGCAGGGTCTCTCTCTACTGAACAGACAATGTGAGTGTGAGACCCACAGGTAGACAGGCATACGTAAACACTTCTTTGTTCTTTTGCTGGTGTTGGTGACCCCATTTATACACTTTTTGCCTTTCATGTTCGTTCTGATGACCCCAACTATAGTTTTCAAGATGTCTGCTTGTACAGACAGAGCCTTATCCACTCAGCAATGTCTGCAGTCAGCCAGAGTTTTTGTTCAACTCTTTTAGAGACAGGAACCCTCACTGGCCTGTCTTCACCAATCAGGCTAAGCTGGCTGGCCAGAAAGCCGAGGGAATTCACCTGTCTCCTCCTCACCAGCATTAGGATTACACATGTGCCTTTAAAAGGGGGGTGGGGACTAGAGAGATGGCTCAGTGGTTAAGAGCACTGACTCCTCTTCCAAAGGCCCTGAGTTCAAATTCCACAGCCACATGGTGGTTCACAAGACTGCTACAGTGTACTTATGTATAATAAAAAAATAAATCTTTTTTTTTAAAAAGGGGTGTGGGGGTAGGAGTGGTGGGTGACACGTGCCCTTTATAATCCTAGCACCCAGAAGGCAGAAGCAGGCAGATCTTTATAAACTTGAGCGCAGACTGGTCTATACAGTGAGTTCCAAGCTACCCAGGGACATAGTAAGATCTTGTATCAAAGAACTTAATAAATGATAAAAATAATAATAAAAAAAAAAAGAACCAAGGGTACAAGGTATTAAAACTCAGGTCCTCATGCTTGCAGAGTCCAGAAACTTTAATGGCTGAGCTTCTGTCCAGGATCAAAAAAATATTTAATGTAAATTACATATCATCAATTGTAAAGTTCAAAACAGACTGTATGTCTCTATGCTAATGATATAAGAAGAAAATCAGAGTATTCTTCCCAAGAAGTAACAGAAAATGAAGCACTTACCTGAGAATAGTCACCAAGAATCGCCTTGTACAGGCGCTGGACAGTGTAAGCATGCATCTCCACACTGTTGGTTATTAACTGAATCAAGTTAGGAACTGCATCATCACGAACATAACTTCCTGCCTAAAAGGAAACAGGAACAGTTACTAAAGACCACATAAGCAGTGTGGTTAAGCGCAGGGGAACAGGTTTGTCAATTGCGTTCTGAAAAGACTACACAAAACCAAACAAACAAAAAGCAAATAGAGGGTGGTTCTAACCAACAGGTCTATGAACAGTCCAAGCCTCAAAGTCTAGCTAAAAATAGTTTAAGTTTTTCAATTCTAACAAATTCTAACACACACACACACACACACACACACACACACACAAATTGACAGTCAAAATCAAAACACAAAGTTTCAAATTTCCGAGGATAACATTTTTTTCTACTTAGGTAAGACCCTGAAATTTCACCAACATTCTTTGTGAACTTAATAAGCACTCTGCCCCCCCCCACACACCCCCAACATTATTAAACCCCCAGGAACAAGCTTCAGCACTCACTCTAGGGAAAGCAATAACAGGCCTCCTGTGCACAGAGCCAAAGGACAAGTCTATATTGTTCTGTTCTGTTATTTCCTTTTGTTTTAAGCATTAGGGACAAATATAAGGCTCTCACAAAGGTCAGGCAGACACTACTACTACACCATACCTCAGCAAAGCATAGGAATACCAAAAATCAGCTTATCTAAGTATCACACTGCCATTAAAAACTAGTACCTGCTGATATTATACAATCAATCAATAAATAAACAAATGGTAGGGAAGGGAAGAGTTTGCATTTATTATTCATGCACTGATCCATTGATTTTTGGCATGGCACCTGGGATTGAGAACAGTCTTGTAAATGGTACGTAAGCACTCTATCCCTGCACCTTCAGTTGCCTTCCCTACCCATTTAATTGTGTACTTTGCTTGCATGTGTGTCTACATGTGTGTCTGGTATCTGTAAGGTCAAGACAGAGCATTGGATCCTCTGGGACTGGAGTTACAGTTGGTTGTAAGCCAGTGGATACTGGAAACCAAATCTGGGCCCTCTGTAAGAGCAAAAGGTGCTCTTAATCACTGAGTAGTCTCTTCAGCACCAACCCCACTGCCACCCTCTTCTTACTGGCATGCTTGTGTCTATGTATGGATGGATGGATGAGCACACATACTGAAGCCAGAGGTTGACATCGGGTGTCTTCCTCAGTCACTCAGTCACTCTCTACTTTTTTTTTTTTTTAGACAGGATCTATCACTGACTCAGGAGCTTCCAATTCAGCTGAGCTGGCTGGCCAGCAAGCTCCAAGAATCTGTCTTTGCCTGCACAACACGGGAACTACAGGAGTGTTCCACTACACCCAACCTTTTCTTTACATGGGCTGGGAATCCATCTGAAGTCTGCAAGTGTTTCACTAAATTTTTTCAGCAACTGTTTCACTAAATGAGCCATCTCTGCAGCCCTGACTTTCATTTTGAAGTACAGTCTCACCACCCAGGCAGGACCTGAACTTTCAGCCTCCTGCATAGCTTTTATTACAGGCTTAAAGCTGCGAGGAACCCCACCCCTGATTACTAAACCTGTTAATTTTAATATTTTTCCAATATCTGTAGCTATGACAAAGCAAAGCCACTTAACTTATGGGGAAGTCCCTGGCAGTTAGAATGCTATAACTAGCCACTTGTGACATAGAATGGGGATCCCAGCCAGCATCGCTCCACTGCAGGACACAACAGCAGAGCTGACTTACAAGACACTAGCCATGCCTAACCCTATGCATTCTGGAAGGGCTGGGGTATCACAAGCAGCCAGAATGCTCACTCAACACAAAGAAAAATGGTCAAAAAGAAAAGTGGGAAGCTAAAAAGATCTGTGATATGGCTTAAATATTTACATACTCCTGTGTATAGCACTTTGAAAAAGAGAAAGTATCACAATTTGAGAAACTAACTATTTCATCCAACAAAAAACAACTTTTCTTTTTTTTTTTTTTTTTTTTTTTTTTTGGTTTTTCGAGACAGGGTTTCTCTGTATAGCTCTGGCTGTCCTGGAACTCACTTTGTAGACCAGGCTGGCCTCGAACTCAGAAATCCGCCTGCCTCTGCCTCCCGAGTGCTGGGATTAAAGGCATGCGCCACCACGCCCGGCAAAAAACAACTTTTCAAGTTCACACGGAACCAAAAAACCCCACATTTTTGGCTATTAAAAAAAAGCTTACTGCATTTTCAAGAATAAAAATCACTTATATAAGCCAGGGAGAGGGGCAAGAGCACGGTGAGTGAGGCTCTGAAGGTTAGGCCTAGACCAGAGACTGACAGCATCTGTCTCTCAAGACATGTGGCAGAAGTACAGTTCTCAAGCCTTCTGGTGGGGAAAGCTCACAGCAAGAGCTGTTTCTAGGCAGAGCCAGGGAGAGAGTGAGGGCAGGGCATGTGTGGCACTGACACGTTAACATTAATAGCCTGTCAGTATCTGTAATGCTAGGACCTGTTGTAAGGCAGCAGCTAGATTCTAATGTCATACTCTCACAGGGCTAAGGAAGAAAAGTCACATGGCCATCGTAAGAATGAGTGTTCTAAATTATCATGACTTTGTTATAATATGCTTAATCCCCATTATCAATCACATTTATCAACTTTCAGTCTTTGTCTTAGGGTTTTACTGCTATGAACAGACACCATGATCAAGGCAACTTTTAATTGGGGCTGGCTTACAGGTTCAGAGGTTCAGTGCATTATCAAGGCAGGGGCATAGCAGCATACAGGCAGGTATGGTGCAGGCAGAGCTGAGAGTTCTACATCTTCATCTGAAGGCTGCTAGTGGAAGACTGGCTTCCAAGTAGCTAGGAGGAGGGTCTTAAAAGCCCACACCCAAAGTTCCATACCTAACTCCAACAAGGCCATACCTCCAAATAGTGTCAATCCTTGAGTCAGGCATATACAAACCATCATAATCTTCTAGAAAATTAACTAAATTTGCTAAATAAAAACTAGCTTATCCCAGAAAATTCCCTACCAAATTCTGCTGATGTTCTGTTTGTCAAATGGCAGGGTCTTATACTATAGTCTAAGCCAGCCTTAAACTTACTCTATAGCCCAGGCTAGCTTTGAAATCCTGGAGGTCCTTTTTCTCAAGACTCCTAAGTACTCAGATTATAGTCATAAGCCACCATGTGCAGCAATAAATGCATCTAAATCATCATAATTTACTGAACCAATTCTCATTTATGCACTAACAATTGCATCCAGTTTGCCTCTATTGTAAAACAAGATTGAAATTTTTTGTTTTGTTTTTCCAAACAAGGTTTATCTGTGTAGCCTTGGCTATCCTGGAATTCCCTCTATAGACCAGGAAAGCTTTGAACTCAAGAGATCCACAGCTTCTGTCTGGGATTAAAGATGTGTACTACCACCACCCAGCAAGATGAACATTTTTACATTCATATTTTTCCTGCACTTGTCTTTTTTTACTTTCCTAAGATAAAACCTAAAAGATTTTATCAATGCAGCAAAAGGTACAACATAACTCTTTAATTGCAGACTTCCATACTGCACTCTGAAAAGATAACACAATTTATTACACTATCAAGTAAACAGTGGGGCCTGCTTCTCCATTGTTTCAAGTGTTAATTACACATTTCTATGTATTGTATGTGTATGGGCTTGTGTGCTGTGACATGAATATGGAGGTCAGAGGACAATTTTAGAAAGTCAGTCCTCTTCTTCCAACATGAGCACTCCAGGGACTAGACTCAGTCACCAAGACTGATGGCAGTCACTTCTACCTGTTCATATTCTTTAACTAATACTAGAAATTGGGTTTAGAAAGTATAATAGAAACCTAGTGGGTTGGCCACACCTGTCCTGCTGACCAACACAGGACAGCTTGTGTTTTTGAGACAGATCTGTCTCAAAAACAAGATGGCTGGAGAGATGGCTCAGCTACTAAGGCTAAGGCTTCTAAGCTAAAGGAGAAAGTATGAAGACAGGGGCATCCTTATAATCACAGCACTCAGGAGGTAGACGATGGAAGATCAAGAGGTCAAAGTCAGCCCTGGCTGCACAGCCAGTTCTCTTCCAGCCTGAGCCACATGAGGACTGTCTCAAAGGAGAAAATACCATAGATTAATAATGATACTTTGTTTTTACTTTTCCTATTATTTAACTGTAAGTGTGTTTTTCATGTGTTAAACACTTCTTTCTTTTTGTGAACTACCAATTCAAATGCCAATCACTGGTCACTGGCTGTTTCCCATTTTATTCATGCCGTAAAGACATGAACGCACTGTTGTGTTGTGATGTTTTCCCGACTTATTTCTAACTTGAAATGCGGTGATTATTTTCCTTTATGGTATCAATTTCTAGTAACATCATGTCAGACAATATATCTTCTCTACCATCACCCTCTATGAACTAGTTAAAAAAGAAAAAAAAAACAGACATCCTCAAATCTGAGAAGAATGCCAAAGAAAAGAAAACATCTGAAACAGGAACTGTAAAATAAATGTAGGCATTCAAACCTCGCAACAAATGCATAGAGGACAGAACTCAAAGTTTGAGTCCTTGCCTAGTCTGTGTAAGGCCCTGGGTTTGATCCCTGGCACTATAAGGAAAAAATAATCTGCAACACCTTCCTATCTTATTCAAAATAAATTCAAACATTTAGTAATCTCTGTATAATGGCACCTGCTAGGACTCTGAAATCAAACTGCCCACTGCCTCTCTCCACTTCCTGGTTTCCATGTCTTTCCACTGCTTTCCAAGGAGCTCAAGCTTGCTACCCGAGGACTTTTCACCTATCATTCCCTTTGATTAGAACACACTTGAAGCAGGGCATGGTGGTGCACGCCTTTAACCCCAGCACTCAGGAGGCAGAGGCAGGCAGATTTCTGAGTTCGAGGCCAGCCTGGTCTACAAAGTGAGTTCCAGGACAGCCAGGGCTACACAGAGAAACCCTGTCTCGAAAAACAAAACAAAACAAAAAAGAACACACTTGAGGTATCTACATGGCCTTCTCCTTCCACGAAGCCCATTTCTCAAATTTTACTGTCTCTAACAAAGTATAAACACTTGGCTTCATTGCCTTATGCTCCATCATCCATCCATACCTGACATTATGCTAGGTTAGCCTAGCCAACACAGTGAAACCCATATTTTGTCAATTTGACAAAAACTGCAGTCACTTGGAAGGAGGGACCCTCAACTGAAGAATTGTCTCTAACAGATTAGCCTATGGGGCATTTTCTTAATTAATGACTGATTTGGGAGTCAGGAGCTATGTGTGTATGGTGGTGGAGGAGGGTTTTGGGGGGTGCTCAGCTCACTGAGAGCGTTGTCACCCTGTGCAGGTGGTCCTAAGTTTTATAAGAACGTAAGCTGAGCAAGCCATGGGGAAACAAGCGGCATTTTCCGTTTCAATTTCTAACTCTAGGTTCCTGCCTCGGCTTCTGTGATGAACTAAGCTCTAAACTCTTTCCTCTCAAGTTGTCAGTGTTTTTATCAAAGCAAGACCAGGACAGTTACACAATTTCCAATCTCCTCCATGGGAGTAGGGGATTCACCTGCCTCATTTCTAGGTGCATTTACTATATAGTCTGCTTTAAAAAGCTACATACCGTTGTCAAGACACGCATAATTGTATCTATATGCCACCGTTTGGAAGGTGCGTACCTGAGAAAATAAGGTGAAAACACTGAAATTAATAAACTGCACTATACCCAGTGACTTTCAAAAGCTCTGTTCTACAATCTTTTCTAGATCATCTAGTAAAATTATTCTACTTGAAGATATTACACTATGAAACCTAGCAGAAACCATCATTTCAACAAACCATCAAATATAATCAAACTCACATTTCCGAAACTATTACAATAGGAGTAATTGTGCTGATAACATGGGACTTTGCCACAGTTACTCAGAAGATAAATCACATTGTCAGGGAAAAAAAGCAATTGAGGAGGGCTAAGGAGAAAGCTCAGCGGATCCAGCAGCTGCATCAGAATCCTGAGAACCAGAGTCAGGATGCAGGACTCACATGGATGCAGTGTGGTGGGTTGGCAACAGGGAATATCCAGAGCAAGCTGGATCAGAGGCTCAACCAAATCACAGAGCCCTGGGTTTCACTGAGAACCCAGCAATAATGAAGGTGAAAGAGAGACTGAAAACATCAACCCTGTACCTCTACATGCATGTGTCAGCACCCCATAGCAGTCCCACAACTGAGAAGCACTGTGTAAGTTGGGTTTTACACATGGCTTTAATTCAGATGCTCTTCTGCCTCTTCATATTAAGTGTGAGGTTGAGAACGGATACAGAGGGAAAGTACTCAAAAGTAGAATTTTGTTTGACCTTATCTTTTTTCAACATCGGCTACAGTTACTTCTAATTCATTGCTAGAAATAAATGCTATATGTCTTAAACATGCCTACAGCGTCTCTTGGCACCATGTTTTAAAGATACTTTTAGGAAGTTCCAAGCACCTTCTACCAATGAAAATAAAAATTAAATCTTACTTTTCTGCAGCAAGGAAGATTCCAGATGCACAATCGGCTTTAAATTCTGGCTCACAGGAATCCAGGAAATAAAGTAATTCCTTCATCATGCCTCGAATATTATTCCCATTCACCAGGGCAAAACTCAGTTCCATTGCACGTCTTGCAGAGGGGAAAAAACATATTGATAGTGGGAATGTAACAAATGCTCAGGTATTTTCCCTATATACCAAAAGCAGTGGCATAAACATCTGTATAGTCTGTGATTTCACTCCTTACAAGCCAGATAAGCATGAAAATGTATTCCTATGATAGCTCTTGTACTGTGAGTGTTAACCCAATACTCTCCTCCAGAAATCCTTGAGAGAACCTGGGCGTGGTGGCACATGCCTACACGACCAATTGTATCTATATGCTCTTGGGAGGCGGAGGCAGGTCAGAAGTCAATGGCATCCTCAGTTACGCAGCTAGAAAAAGATCAGCCTAAGCTAGATGAGACCCTTCCCTATGAATGAATGAATGAATGAATGAATGAATGAATGAATGATAAATAAATAAATAAGTGCGAGGTGAATGACTAACAAGCAACATCAATAAAAACTTAGGAAAAGTCTAATACTATAGTTCAATAAAAACTTAGGAAAAGTCTAATACTATAGTTCTTTAGTCTATTCTAAGACTTAGGATTCTCAAAAAGAAGCAAAAAGCTATTACCCAAAGATAATGTCTCTGCATTATTTCTCTAAAAATGTATCTGTTTATGATATTCTACGTGCACTCTAAATACTTATATCTAAATGCTTATATCAAACAGTATCATAGGGCTAGGGATGTAGTCTAGTTGTTAAGTGTGCCTGCCTGTCATGTTCAAAGCCCTGCAGTGAAGAAACTGAGCAAGTGGGTCATATCTATACTCCCGGCACTAAGAAGTTAGAGGCAGAAGAATAAGAAATTCACAATCATTTTCAGCTACGTAGTATCTTTAATACCAGCCTGAACTATATCAGACCCCTGTCTCAAAAAGGGAGAGCATAATTAAAAGTAATAAAAATAAATCTTGGGGCTGGTGAGATGGCTCAGAGGGTAAGAGCACCTGACTGCTCTTCCGAAGGTGATAAGTTCAAATCCCAGCAACCACATGGTGGCTCACAACCATCCGTAACAAGATCTGGCTCCCTCTTCTGGAGTGTCTGAAGACAGCTACAGTGTACTTACATTTAATAAATAAAATAAATAAATAAATAAATAAATAAATAAAAATAAATCTTAAATACACTGGTTATGGGACTGGAGAGATAGCTCAGCCATTAAGAGCTCAGGTCCTCAGGCAGCTCACAACCACCTCTAACTCCAACTCCAGGAAAATCCAAAGTCTCTTACTTCTGAGGGCACCTTACATGCACATGTCTATTCACAAACACACATAAATGTATCAATTTAAAAGTAATAAAAATTGCTACGTGTGGTGGGCCATGCTTTTAATTCCAACACTCAGGAGGCAGAAGCAGGTGGATCTCTAATTCTAGCACTTAAGAGGCAGAAGCAGAAAGATCATCACAAGTTTAAGGCCAACATGGTCTACATAATGACTTCCATATCACCCAGGACTACATAGAGAGATCTAGTCCCCAAAACATGAATAGGACACCAACAGACATACTAATGTAGAAGAAAGCACACAAGGCCTCAACCATAAACAAAAGACTAAGAAATGCTGAGAGCCGGGAAAAATACTCTTCCCTAGAGTAAGTCACACATACACACCTAGCCATAATTAAAGAGAAAGAGGCTATAAATTTTAATGAGAGCATATATATATATATATATATACACACACATACATACAAGTAGCACTATACAGACTGAACAGGTTATATATATATATATCAGACAGACAGACAGACAGAGAGTTAGATGTGTGTATACAGCAATGGGGTATGCAAGGGGTTGGAAGAAGGAAATGATGTAATTATATATAGTATCAAAAATGATTATTTTGAAAAAGGTATAATATAGTAAAAACAAATTTAACAGGAAACTGACCATTAAAGGGGGCAGAGGGAATATCTATAAGATCAAATAAAAGTTCCTTCAGATGCCTATTAAGTTTGTTAATAAAGGCAAAGCTAAAAATATTTAACATTCAAAACTCCATATAATTTTTTTCATATTTGGTCAAATTTTTCATAACCAGAATAATGGTACATGCTTATAATCCTAGTCTTAGGAGCCGGGGACAAGAAAATCAGGAGTTCAAAATCAACCTCAGCTACACAGAAAATTCTGAGACCATCAAGTGGAGGTAGAAAATACTAAACAAACTCTGCGTTTCAAAACTAACAATTAGGTTAAGTACATGATTACATATTAACTAATACACACAATAGCGATTCAACCCTCAATGATATAATCATTCCCATAAGAAGTTAAGATAGTTTTAATATATAAATTCAGCTTAGTCTTTTGTAAACCTCTGAAAGTGGGTGGCCCTCTAACCCACATTTTACATAGGAGTCAACAGTGTAATGAAAAGGTAGGGAAATGTTAGGTGTGGAGTCAAAATGAGAAACAACCCTGGCTCGAGTATCAGCTCTTATTGTTGCATCTTCTGTCAAATACCCTAGCCCAACAAAAATAAGAGAAAGAAGGTTTGACTTCTATTTCTAGAATTGCCCCTTTCAAGGGTTTAAGGGTCAAAGTTTCTAGAATTGCCCCTTTCAAAGTTTAAGGGTCAAAGTTTCAAGGGTTATAGTCACCTGATCCCTTGGTGACTATACTTTAATGAGTCTATTAATCAGACACAGAACTTACTTGCTTCGTAATGACTTACTGTGAAAACTAACTAAGAAGGTAGCATAAAACCCTTTTCCAAAGCTCTATTAAAAGCTAGTATTAATATCAACTAAGTGGAATGTGGAAAGCCTTTTGGGGTACCGCTTAGCAGCAATCTGACACTGGCAAGGACAAAGAAAGGGCTTGAGACAGGAATGTGACATTGGAAGTAAGCTTCAGGCAAGAATCTGACATCAGGGCGTAATAAGGAAGTAAGTTTCAGCAAGAAGCTAACTTTAGGCTGTAGAAAGAAGTAAGGTGAGGGCTTGAGACAGGAATGTGACATTGGAAGTAAGCTTCAGGCAGGAATCTGACATCAGGGCGTAATAAGGAAGTAAGTTTCAGCAAGAAGCTAACTTTAGGCTGTAGAAAGAAGTAAGGTGAGGCAAGAATTTTTAGTCTTAGGGTAGAACAGAAGAACTAGGCTTCAGGCAAGATTTTAGGCTTGGACGAGGAAGCAGGTTCAAGTATTTCGGTCATTATGACAAGCCCCTTCTTAACAACTGTCACTAGAGTCATTTTCAGGACTCCACTTGCTGCTTTGTTAGTTCCTTATTGTACTGCTTGCCCAAAATACTTGCATGTAATTAAATTGGTTTAAAAGTGGGTTAAAAAATAAAATTTTTGCCTTCAGTCTCAGAATTGACTGGGGTCATGCAACAATGTTGTCTAACTGTCTTTTTTCTTTTTAATCCTTGCTCCTGCGCTGGAGAACCTGCTGACTGACTGAGCGGGCTTGGTCAGTGGACCACTCAGAGTTCACAGGGACTAAATCACCAACCAAAGATTATACATGGAGGGAGCCAAGACTCCAGATACATATGTAGCAAATGATAGCCTGATCTGACATCAATGAGAGGGAAGAGAGGCTTGAGGCCCCAGCACAGGGGGGTGCTAGAGGGGTGAGGCGGGAGTGGGTGAGTGGGTAGAGGAGCACCCTCATAGAGGAAGAGGGGAGGGGGTATAGGGGGTTGGTGGAGCAGTAACCCGGAAGGGGAATATCATAAGAGCTGGTATTACTCAAACAGGCATGGTAGTGCACACCTTTAATCCTAGTAATTGGGAGGCAAAGGCAGGCGAATCTCTGTGAGTTTAAGGTCAGCCTGGTCTACAAAAAGACTTACAGGACAGCCAGGGCTATTACACAGAGAAACTGTGTCTCAAAAAACAAAAACAAAAAACAAGAAAAGCTGATATTACTAAGTCTAAGTCTTATCTGTATACTGTTCAAGCACTTAGCATTTGTTCTGAGTACATAAATATTTGTTGACTAAATAACTTCAAAGATCACTTTAAATCTCCTTTGTTTTGAATTTGAACACAGTAAACGTTCACTAAAGCAAACTATAAATCCCACACTTCTGTGAGAAGAACTGCCAGATTCCACTCAACAGAGAGATTTGTGACATTTGAGAGTGTCAACTGCCTACAGTCATGTCTCCACGGAGATGTCCTCACACCTGCCTGCCTCTGGGGTCCACCGTGGGGTGCTGGGACAACGTGCACTGTCAGCAGTGTGAGTGTCAGCACAGTGGGAAACACTTAGCCGATGGATCACTCCTTACTTCATCCTCCAGCACACATAACACAGCACCTCTGCTAAGTAAACGTTGGCCCAGTGCACTGTGCCAATTATTTTACCTAAGAACCAAGAGCACTCTCAGTGCGCAATTTGGTATTTCCCACGGATCTCTATAACTGGAACTCCTTTCTGAACACAGGGACTAAATACCTAAAAGCTTGGCTCTCAAAACTTTGACAAACTATCAAATTGGTAGAAGACAGACACAGCCTTATCAAAAATCTGTTTCACTTAACAAGGCTGGAGAGAGACTCTCTTTCTTACCTTTTTATGGAGACATCCAGATCTTTCAGACAGTCCACAATTGTGCTTCTATGCCTCTGTACAGCGTTATGATCTGTCTGCACAGTCTTCAACAGAGATGTCAGAGCAACATATCTGCACAGAACAATGTTTCATAATAAATAAGCTAAAATGTAAAACTCAAGGAAGTTTTCCCTCTGTCTGAATAATAACAAAGCTGTCAAACAGAGGAGGAAATGCACACATCTGAAAGTATTTCCAGGTAAGCACAGAACTAGTGACCAGAAAGCAGCATCTTTATGGGAGCAGGATCGACAGGTGGGACAAGGGGGGAGTCTTTGGAACTAGCCTTGCTTTCACAGCATCCATTCAAACTTCTTGGGGTTTTCTTTGGTTTTTGGGTTTGTTTTTTTTTTTGGTTTTTTTGGTTTTTTTTTTTTCAAGACAGGGTTTCTCTGTGTAGCCCTGGCTGTCCTGGAACTCACTCTGTAGACCAGGCTGGCCTCAAACTCAGAAATCCACCTGCCTCTGCCTCCCGAGTGCTGGGATTAAAGGCGTGCGCCACCACCCCCGACCCCGTTCAAACTTCTAACAGTAACTGACTAAATCTTCCCATGAAAAAAATATAGTAAAGTACATATGCTTTTTCCCACTGCCTTACCCACAACGTACAAGAGGAAATTACTTTAATTTCATCATTTAAATGTTTTCTGCTCTTTTTTAATACCAGTACCAAAAACTGCTATCTATTTATAAGAACTTGAATTTAAAGCTGGGCATTGTGGTGCCTGCCTTTAATACCAACACTTAGGAGGCAGAGGCAGGTGTATCTCTAAGTTCAGCCAGCCAGCCTAGTCTACAAACTGATTTCCAGAACAACCAGGACTACATGGAAAAATCCTGTCTCAAAACTGTCACCACCACCACCTCCACCAAAAAATACTAATTTGAGTTACAGATCCAAAGCAATGCAATTAAGTAACTGCTACAAAGATCCTGTGGTTCAAAAAATGTTTACCATTTGGCCCTTTATAGGATGTTTGCTCTTAACTTATAAATTAAACATTAAGCCATAAAGAAAATCCTCAAATTATTTACAAAACAGCAATTTTAAGACTAACATAAAACTAAAAGTTCTGACTTCAAATTCTAGATCACACAATACATAATACACATATATATATAATCTTGAGCAAAGTTACTCTGGAAAATACTAATTTTTATAATTAGAAGATTTGAAAAAATTTTCAGTGGACTTACCTAATATTTTTGTCATTGTTCAATAAGAATCGACCAAGAATATTTATGGCTAGAACCTAAAGAGAAATAGCATACATTTGTTTATGTTTTTTTTTAATTTATAAAAATGACATTTATATTGTTTTCTTAATCTAAAGAATAAATTTCTGGCCTCGGGGTAGAAGCTCCCTAAAGGTGGCAGCTGGTTATCTATAAACTGTTAGCAAAAGGAGAAGTTATCTAGAGGCATTCTTAAAATCGTGTTCCATTACAGAGGCCAGAAAAATGGCTCAACAGATATATAAAGGTGCCTGCCACAGCCTGAAGACCTGAGTTCCAGAACCCACATAACGGAAGGACAGAATCCATTCCCTCAAATTGTCCTCTGACCGCCATGTATGTAGAATAGTATGTATGCATATGCACATGTACAAAATAAATTCTTTTTTAAAATCACATTCAGTTTCAGAAGTAATTACCAAAATTACTGGAGGACATAATGAAAATATATCCTATTTTTGGAATGCCGCCCAATGCTAGAAGGACAATAAAATCAACAACGACTTTGAACCTAAGAGAAATGCATACTCCAGCAGTGTAATTCTACGAATGTATGTGACAAATGCATGGTACAAGCATAGACACAAAATCTCCTGGGCTGTATCAGCAAGGAATATGTGATAGGCGATGTCCTAGATATCCATCAACCACAAGTCTGCTGGATCTATTACTAGCATGTACAATGGAGTCCTATTCAGGTATTACAAGAAAGGCATCTGACATATGACAAAACAGAAGCAAAAGAGATGAAGACACAAGCAAAGGGATAAATACTATACGGTTATATTCATATGAGATAGGGATAAATTCTATACGGTTAAATTCATATGAGATAAGGGATAAATACTATACGGTTATATTCATATGAGATAAGGGATAAATACTATATGGTTATATTCATATGAGATAAGGGATAAATACTATATGGTTATATTCATATGAGATAAGGGATAAATACTATATGGTTATATTCATATGAGATAAGGGATAAATACTATACGGTTATATTCATATGAGATAAGGGATAAATACTATACGGTTATATTCATATGAGATAAGGGATAAATACTATACGGTTATATTCATATGAGATAAGGGATAAATACTATATGGTTATATTCATGAGATACATGATACTGTGAAATATATTGTCGTCCCCATTTCTTGACATACAGCTTCTAAATCTCATTTAGTTTTAATTTTTTCAAAAGGTTTTAAAATGTGTGCTTATTTATGGTGTGTGTGTGTGTGTGTGTGTGTGTGTGTGTGTGTCTCCCCTCAGAAGTCAGAAGAGAACACTGCAACCCTGGAGCTGAAGTTACACCTGACGTAGGTGCTAGGAACTAAACTCTAGTCCTCTGGTAAAATAGCAAGTGTTCTTAATCACTGAGCCATCTCTATTCTTACATTTAGTTGTTATGAGGTAACTTTTGATGGATCCCTGAGTGGCCTGAGGATGGGGCTAGCTTGTCAGAGGAAGCAACCATGCTATTGGAGGCTGGAGCTTTCAGCCCTTCCTCAAGATCCTGGAAATAAAAAGTGCTGAAGGTTATAATCTTCACCTATGGCCAATGATTTAATCAACCATGCCTACACAATGAGGTTTCCATAAAACCCAAAAGAACAGGACTTTGGAATAGCTGAACACATGGAATTTTCTAAAGATGATACACGTGTGAAGACTGTTTCTTCTCCATCCCTACATGCTTTGTCCCCTGTTTTGCCAATCTATAAATTCATCCTTATCCTCTGCATAGTCTTTACTATAACAAGGACAAGTAAGTGTCCCTCGGAAGTCTGTGAGCCATTCTAGTACGTTAACTAAGCTCACAGAGAGGGCTGTAGGACCCCAGAATCACAGCTGACTGGTTTAAAATACCAATCATACAAGACTGTCCTGTAGAACTAAGCCTTCAACCTGAGATCTGACACTATCTCAAAGTAGAGAATATTTAAACTGAATTAAGTTAAAGAATACCAACTGGTGACCACTGAAAATATCACTGAAAATCTCCATATCTGGTGTTGGAAGTAAAGTATCTATTGATTACGCAGCTGAAGTAATAGAACCCAACACTCTACCAGATGAGCTGTATCCCCATCACACTTGGTTGTTGGGTTTTTGTTTTGTTTTGTTTCTGTATCTTTGCAAAATCTGAGGAGAAACCCATAGACAAAACAAAATGGTGTTTTTAAGGACTAATTTTCCAAAATAAATCATTTTCTTAAAAATAAGGGGGAGGGGGGGGAACTGGAAAAATGGTACAGTGTTAACAGCTCTGGCTCTGGCTCTCCCAAAGGATCTGAGTTTAATTCACAGCACCCCATGGTAGCTCCAAGCATCTGTAAATCAAGTTTCAGGGATCTGACACCCTTTTCTGCCTTCCAAAGGCACCAGATTTGCAAATGTTACATGGATGTATTTGCAGCAGAAACAACCACATACATGAAATAAAGTCATTTAAACAATGTTTTAATTTAAAAAGAGTTAATTTTAAAAAGGGGGAGATACAGAGGAAGACAAAAAAAGCTCTGGAAAAATATGGCAGTACTGGTTTCTTAGCTATATAAATGTACTAGGGCCATTAATACACATCTCTAAGTGATCCAAATGGTAAATTGTTATATATATTCTACCACAACTGGAATCTTAATCTCTATCTCTATCCTCCCCCCCCACCTCCGTCTTTATACATGAGCAAAAAGCAGCTTCAACATAACATTTTCCTAACAGAGTAGAGAACAATATACAGCTGCTGCTTTTGCTTAAAAGGAGGAAAAAGAAATTGATGGAAGTTGATTTGGTATATCACAGGATATCATAATATCATACTCTAGTTGCTAAGTCTATTTCTTTAAAGGCTCTGGATTAGCTATTCTAATATTAATAACTGGATTAAGCCAGAGTGGGTAACACACACCTTTAATCCCAACACTCAGGAAGTAAAGACAGGTGGACCTCTGAGTTCTGGCCCAACCTGGTCTACAGAGTGAGTTCCAAGACAGCCAGGAATACACAGAGAAATACTGACTTAAATTTTTTTTTTACTATAATTATATTATATTAATAGATTGCTAATGATCAATTATTGATTAGGTTAAGGAGAAGTTCATGGGGATAACCCCATAGAACTCTTATTATTTAATGAAGGGGGAAAATGAAGAAAATAAGAAACTAATATTAGAATATCATACTAGCAATTATTAAAGACAAGAATATCTGACAGATAACAAAAATCATGGACAAAAGCCTAAAAATGTATTTTTGCACGGGCTCAAAGTATCTCCTCCTAAAAATTTTAATTATAGGGCTGGTGAGATAGCTCAACGGGTAAGAGTACTGACTGCTCTTCCAGAGGTCATGAGTTCAAATCCCAGCAACCACATGGTGGCTCATAACCATCTGTAATGAGATCTGATGCCCTCTTCTGGTGCATCTGAAGACAGCTACAGTGTACTTAGATATAATAATAAATAAATATTAAAAAAAAATTTTTTTAAATTTCAATTATAAAGGGAAAGACAGTAAATACACAGTACTAAAGACACCAACATACAGGGCTGGAAAGAAAAGGCTCAGCAACACCCACATGATGGCTCAATCATCCATAACTCCAGTTCCTGGGCACCCAATGCTCTCTTCCAAACTCCATAGAAACCGGGCATGCATAGGGATTCATATGGAGCACATATATACATACAGGCAGACACTCATCCACATAAAAAATAAACTACATGTGAAGCTTGGTCTTCATGTGGGCCCCCTAACAAGTGGAGAGGGGCTGTCTCAGGTTCTGTTCCCTGCCTCCGGGTGGTACCCAAGGGGTATAATGGGGGAGGGATTGTAAGGGTGGGACTGAGAAGAGAGGAGGGAGGAGAACTTTATAGGTAGCATGGGGTTGGGGAGGCATACCCAGCTGGTACTAAGAAAACTAACATGTGCGGCTTGGTATGCTCTACTGCAAACCATTTATCAAGTATGTGCAAGTTTGCCAAGTATAACTTTAATCTATAAAATCATAAAAAAAAAAATTCAGACAGACCAAACTGAGTTACATTCTACAAAACAACTGACTAATACTTCTCAAGTGTCAAAATCATGAAAGATAAAGAAACAGACCAGAAAATTAGAGAAAAGTGACAGTTAAATGTAATGTAAACTCACAGACTAGATGCTGTAACAGTAAATAAATGCCACCTGGAAACTTGGAAAATCTAAATGAAGTCTACAATTTACTTAATAGTAGTGCCCATGTCTTCATAAGATGTATAAATTTGTAAAACATTACTCAGGGAAAGGTGGGCAAAGGGCATATATAGAAGCTGAGGCTTTAGGGGCTGGAGATGGCTGAGCAGTTCAGAGGACATGCTTGCTGGTGTTCCAGAAACCCATTTTGGGTGCCAGCACCTATATTAGGCTGCTCACAACCATGTGTAACACCATGTCCAGGGAATCCGATATCCTCCTTTGGTTTCCACAGGTGCTGCTCTCACCACAAGCACATGCATACACACAATTAATAAAAAAAAAAAACAAATCTTTCAAAACGTCTAAAACTGTTTCAATGTTAAATGACAGTAGAGGAAAGGGCTGGATGTGGTGGAGCACACCTATAACCCCAGAACTGGGAGGCTAAAGGAGAAGAATCAAGAAACTGAGGACAACCTAGCTAGCCTACGGAAGAGTTCCAGGCCAGCCCATCTGTTATACCAAGACGTTGTTTTGAGTATAAACAAACCCTGTTCTCCTCTGAAGGAGACCTGGTACCTAATGAGAAAGCAGCTACAGAGGTAACAACATTTTCCTCTCATTATAACTAGCCTGAGTACTCAGGCTACCTGAGTTTCTTGTTCTATAGGTTTATTCCTTAAATAAATTTATTTAAATGTTGTATCTGTGCCTTGTTTAAAATGATGGGTACAATTCAGGTTGTATCCCTAGTAAAAGCTTATTCTGCAAGCTCTCCTTAAGGACAGGGGTACAGCTACATCCCTCCTTAGCTCTTCCAAGCTTTATCATCTTCATCAAGGGTAAAGCACACATAAAAAACATAGTATCATGCTTTGGCACATCAGTCCTTCCTTTCCAAAGTACTGAAGCCCAATTGAATCACTCTAAATAGGAAGAAATCTTAGAGGAAAGAGAAGATTCAAAAAGACTTACTCGCAATCCACTCTCTGATTTAATATCCATGATAGTCAAAACCGTCTCATACAGAATAGCATTTCCTACATTTTTACTAGTCTCTGTATTAGTGGCAACCTGAAAAACAGAGAGCAGTGCATGAGTGAGAAAGCAACACTTCCAAGACTACGGAGTGCAACGGGACATGCTGTGATTTCAGTAACTCACTAACGAGAAAACACAAACTACTCGCCCTAACAATCACACCTTCTACTCTCTGCTTGATGAAAATGAAACTTAATAGATTTCAAGTTGGATCAACTCACCTGTGCTAATATATCATTCATAGCTTCACTTGAATCATCATCATTCCGTCCTAAAATTCTTAATAACCGCAAAATTCGTACCTAATATGCAGGATACAAAAGGTCAACAAATTAAGTCTGACTTAATCTCATTCAGAATGAAACTCAAATAATGTAAAGGAAGTTAGATGCATCAGAGATAAGTCAGGAGAATTTTCAACGTCTTTTGAAAGAGGCCATGCACAGGTCCACAGCTAATGAAGTTATAAGATAACCCACTCTTCACAGCCACTAAGTAAAACTTACATTTACACTGTCATTTCATTAATTAAACGCAATACTTATTTGGTCCTGGTCCACTTGTTAATATAATTAATAAATTATCAAATCTGTACCCTATATAAACTTAAGATGAAAAAAACAATCTCTTCAAAAGCACTGCATTCACGTGACATTTATCCAAAATGTTTTTCAACCTCACCTGCAAAAAGGGGTCACTGATACCAGAGACATCATGTTCTGGGGAATATCCGGACATGATGAGGTTCTTTAGAATACGAACTAATTGGGGCACAAGCTGCAGGGGAAAAGAAAAAAAGATGTATCAAAACAACAACAACAAAATGGTGACTCTATGAGCCTATCTCTTCAATAAGCAGAGCCTTTGGTTTAGAAAAATGATGCAAGGGTCTGAGTCCAAGAAATTTCTTCTGCTGTAAATACAGTAATGCAAATGGCTAAAGTATTAACTCAGATACTGAGGCCAAAACCTACCAAGTAATATGCACTTTATCAGCATGAAAACAAGTCAGATCTTTTTCCTCTGGAGCTCAATACGTAAAGATACTAGAATCATAGTGGGCCAAGAGCCAATGGGAACCAAATAAAAGAGGTCTACGGACACACTGCAGGTCTACTTTTGTAGAACTTGAAACTCTTGGGTAGCAAAAAAAAAAAGTTCTTTTTTATCCATTCTAACAAAGTCATATCAAGCATTAACCAATGATCTTATTAAATATAAAGCATATCACACTTCAAATAAAAAAAGGTCTCTCCTCTGAAGATAGGTTTAGTTATATATCCTTTCCCGAAAAGCATCAGGAAATCCAAGTGACCAACATGAGCCAAACGGAAATGACAGATGGAGAAAGCACACCTAAGACCCCTGTGCCCTGCCCAGTACTCAAACAGAATTCTGCCACATTTAGTATATTCTCCTATCACACCCAAACTACACATTCCTTATATAGAATTCCTTTGACCTTCCTTTTCAGGGTCCAGGTCAATTATTATTATCAATCTAGTTACAGATGCTTGCAAATATATATGAATGCTCATTTCTGTTGATCAATTACTTCATGTGAAATCCCTATTCCAAAATGTCTGCCACAACTGAACTTTCCCAGTCTCCAAAAGAAAAGCCCATTTATCTACATGAACAGCTCTTAATACTACCTAAAACTAAACAAGAAAGGGGACAAACACTATGTCTTCTTATAGGAAAGCTGAACAGGGCCAACACTGCTGCAATTCATCATTTTCCCTTGTGTTTGTTCTGTTCCCTCCCTACTCCCCAAAGCCTAGAAAGGTACTGAGATTAAAATAAAAGGCCAAGCTACACTCAAGACACGCACCCAAAACACTAGAACATTACGGCCACTTACAAGTGCAAAAGAGCATATGTGACCTTAAGTCAGGTAGCCATAATACTTCGTAATTTAGTGACTGCTAAATCATCAAAACAAAAATCAAATTTGGACAACTCCAAGAATAAGACAAATCTGAAATACAGAAATCTGTAAACTCTAAATAAAATCTCAGTAAGTCTGTTGACCAAAGTGTGAAGAAGATACTCAGCTCGGCTCGGCTCAGCTCGCACACTCCCTGTTCTCTGCACTCTGTGCACTGCATACAACCCCAGTCACTTTTAAGAATCTGACTTAGTTCTCGAAGAGGTCCTCACTGAATTGAGAAACTGCTTTCTGTGCTGCCGAGGCCAGCACACTGCATAAGGCTGCCCTGGACAGAAAGCTCATGTCGAAGTGTTCAGCATACAAGTTCTTGGAACCCAGCTTTAGTTTTCAGACAAAAAGTGCAAGTTACTAAAACCAATGACAGGACAAACAAAGCACGGTGACAGGAAAAGCTGCAGCCATGAAAATCAGTTGGTGCCGAGGACTCCACCTCTAAACCCTTTCAATATCCCGAAGCTCCTCAGCAAGACTAAGTCCAGGTAAGAGGGGGATAAAAGCTCTGAGCCTGAACTCCAGCTCACAAGTACATGTGGAGCTTTTTCAAGTATGGGTTACCCACAGATGGCTCTAAAGTATCTACTTCAAAAGGAAGCAATGTTTTGTGTAGGACTCCAGGCAGATCTGGAAGGGCAGCTGCTCAAAGCCTCTCACATGAAGATGAAGGCAAGGCAGAGGAGGAGGGTTACAACTCAGGAAAGGCTGCAACTGAAATCCAAGGCTGAATTTGGAATCAGGAGATTAAAAGACAAGACAGAAACTGAACCAGGGAGTTAGCCAAAAATGCTAGAACAAATAATTCACAGTATTAAGCCCAGCTTCAGCATTAGTACAGTTAAAAGCCACACTTGTGGATGGATACACAAATGCTACTAAGGACCTAAAGCCAGCATGCACCATCTAAAAAGAGAGGGTTAATTCTTACCTTTTCATTCTAACATACAGCAGGATTCCAAACAGACAACAGGAACAAAACATACAAAGCAAGCATTAGGGACAGATCCGGGTCTCATACTATTTTACATTAATTTAATCAAGACATGAACATCTAAGGGAAGAGGGAGCAAAAGAACCAAAAGTGTGAGCTCTGTGGAGTGCTCAGCAGTCTTCTCTAAAGAAACCAATGCTCATAACTAGACAAAGAATAATCTTTCTGAATCCTTCTTAGTAAGTAAAGGGGGAGAAATAAAAATGCCTACTTTTAAATGCTATAAAAAATGGGGAAAGGAAGCCAAGCGGTACAGTGTACATCTCTTAATCCCAGCACCTAAGAGGCAGAGGAAACTGAATCTCTGAATTCAAGCCATCCTGGTCTATAGAGCAAGTTCTGGGACAGCCACTGTCTTGGGGGTGAGGGGTGAGCCCCCCGCCCTCCACTGGACATGGGACCTTAAAAAGGTAGGACTATCACAGGAATTGATGGCCTAAAATAAACACTATAACAAATAAAAGTCAGAAATTTGTTTGCTATTCTCACCTGAAGAAAAAAAACAAAAAAATATCTGTCTTAAAAATAAAGAGAGCCGGGCGTGGTGGCGCACGCCTTTAATCCCAGCACTCGGGAGGCAGAGGCAGGTGGATTTCTGAGTTCAAGGCCAGCCTGGTCTACAAAGTGAGTTCCAGGACAGCCAACACTACACAGAGAAACCCTGTCTCGAAAAACCAAAAAAAAATAAAAAAATAAAGAGAAACCATCCTATTTGTAATTTGAGCTCAGGTTACATTGCCTGGCTCACTGTGAAAACAACAGATTAAAACACGTGAGCAGTTGGTATGTCTGCCAACAAGGAAAGACTTCTATTCTGAAAGGGGAAACCCTATACTAACAGCAGCTCTTAAATGCCTAACTCTGGCTTCCGGCCCAGCACACAGCAGGGCTAGTCACATCCTTTATTCAGCTTCATTGCTTGCTTTCAGAAGAAAATCCTAAGGGAAAAAGACATGTACTTGTCAGGAAAATCACACAGAAGGCACCTACCTTTCTGAAATGTGCGAGCATGTCTGGGCTCCGTTCACACATCTCTGTGAGGAGGACTACAGACGTGTGAAGGACACCTAAGGAACAGTCAAAGGGAAGCAAAAATGAGGGTCTACTCAGCTCCAGAAAAAGGGTTTCACATCCCTGAAGGTGAATTCCCAAAGGAGACTTACTGCCCTGCCTGTCAGTCCCCTTTCCAAAGGACCAAAGCCTAAGCAGGAGCTGCTACTGTAACACTGCTCAGATCAGAACTGTTTTCAACTGTTAGGGTGACAAGAGCCAGCCTGTCCATCTGAGAATAGCCAGGCTCACATAGGTACAAATCACATCTCTCCTTCTCCATGTTTACTCTACACATTTTAGCTACATTCTGACAGACAATCCTAGACAAAAACTTTAGTAAGATACTGAATATTCAGATAAAATGTAACACCAGATAATGACAAATGACAAGTCAAATCCCTTGTCCCAAAGTTAGTAAAAAAACAATCTCAAAGGTCATTTCACTAAGTAATGAATGACAGAGCCACCTAGTCGTGAGCAGCCTGGACACAGCACAAACGTAAATTAATTTAAGTTTGATTTAATGAAATTAAATATATTATGTCTTTTTTTCTTAATATTTAAGATACAAAACTTTACTTGAACTCATTTCACTGAGTTCATAAGAACAAAGGTTTAAGAAAAAAGCAGCCACACTCTACTTAATTCCTTTCAAGTTTTTATATAGATATCTGAATTGTACTGCAGATTCCTATTACAATAACTCAGAAGAATTTTTACTAATTTTATATTCCTAACTCTTGATAGTAAAGGAAAAATGTTTTCCTTTATTATAAAACAATCAAGAAATCAAGGGCTATTACATGAAAATCAAAGACATGATCATTTATACATCATACTAAATATTAATAACTTAAGACAGGACCAGAACTGAAAGGTATTATTTACAATGAAGAAATCAATCGCACTGTAAAGCTAGGATCTGGCAGGCAAGACCTCCAGCCACTGTCCTGCCCTGAGACACAGGGCTGACCCTTCCTTTCTTGATACTTTATAAGTTCATCCAAATCACATTACCATGGTTCTTCTCATTCAATAAATTTTTTGTTGCTGGTAAAAACATCTCCATAAGTTCAGGAACCTTCCTGATGACATGAACAGCACACAGTGCTGCCTATAAAGAAAAATAGAAGGACAAAAATAAATTTATTTCAAATAAGCCAGGGCAATCAGTCTTATAAAAGAACGCCACCAACTAGTACAGCTACTAGAAAAAGTAAGGAGTTGGATAATGGAATTTAGAAACTGTGAGCTATCTGGGGCTTTCCACTGTGTACTAGCGCATATAAGGAGAAACTTGACACTTACATGTCTCTCTATTTACATGTTGCCAGACAAGTGGGGAAAACACTTTCAATTACATCATAGTCAATACCAGTTTATCATAAAAGTTAAACGAAAGTAAAATTCTGAGGAACAGACTTCCATCTCTGATAGACATTCCTGAGTTGAATATCAATACATCTAATAGTGTTGTGTAACTTAAAGACACTTGCTGTAAACCTAATACTAAAAACAGTATCTTGCCCTCAATTGACTCTTCTCAAGTCAAGAAAGTCTCTTAGGGGGCTAGGAAATACAGCTCAGGAGCAACTGAGTTCAATTCTCAGTTTAAACAAAAAGGAAAGCAAACAGGAGGAAGGAAGGACGAGGTTAGTGTAAATCAATGTACTAACTAGTCTCTCCTAAAGAAAAGACAGTCTCCCTAACCTGTTTCCCAGAAAGAAAGGATAGTTGAAGACTGACTCCAGTGAACCCTCAAAGTAAATACAGCCATTACTTTACTCAAATGCAGCACCAACTTAGACTGCTTAGAAAAGATTCCTGCTAACTCCTCTCCAATTTATGGGGAGGCATTCCAATCTGGAAAAAGGTGCTTTATTTAATGCAATATTGTATATTCTAAAAGAGTAGTAGTTCCTACAGTATTGAAAGCACTGGCATACATACTAAGGAAGCTTCTGTTTGTGTGCATAATACAGAATCCTAAGAAATGGCCCTATATGATTCTTAATCTCACACCAATAACAGATTCAATAAATGCTAACGAGATGATAGTTTATGCTCATTTCTTGGACATATACATTCTACCCTTCCTTTATCAAGGTTTTAGGACTGAAGCAAAACTGTAAACTCAATGAAAAATGTTTAAAAACAAACAGAGGCATGTAAGTTGGAATAAGATCATTCTCTCTATTACTACCCTTATCAGACACAGGATTTTGGGACGTGGCCTTCCTCCTTCTCTCCCAGCTACCTAGGCCCCAGCAGGACTGCCCTTAAAGGACACAAAGGCGCAAGTACAGAGACATGAGCACACGTGCCACTTAGTTCAAAAGTCAATGAGAAACTGTTCATTATCACAATTTTAATATGTGAGATGATTTACAAAGTAGTCAGGTATGCCACTGAGGATCTAGTTTGTCTATAAATTATTTCTTTAAAAATAAAGAGGAATCTAAATTTATGTCTAACCACTTAACTGTATTTGCTGAACAAAGAAGAAATATTTTAATTTCATCTAAGCTTTCAAAAACAAGTACTCTGGCTTCTCGGTTCCATAATATGCCTAATCCAGATACACACTTGATTTAATGCAAAGTTACCTTTTTTCTTAAGTAAGAGTTGGAGGTTTTCAGAAGTTTTTCTACCTCTCCTGCAAGATCTCTGCACATCTCTGAGGAGCCCATGCAGCCGAGGGTACAAAGTGCTAGCCCCTGCACAAACTGCGTGCTATGATTAAGATCACTGTAAAAGAAAAAGGGAAGAAGTTGGAACAAATACTCGGCCTCTCCACGAAGCAGCCTAACAAAGTTTCAAGATTACTCCACTAAAAAATAAAAAAACTAGACAATCAGGGCTGAAGAGATGGCTCAGGAGAAAGAGCTTGCTTTATAAACTTAAGGACCCGAATATAGATCCCTAGATCCCAAGCAAAGCCAGACTTAGTAGCACATGTGTGCCCTTTGACCAGATGGGAAGCGGAGACAGAAAAATCTCCAGAGGCTTTTGCACTTCTAGCCTAGGATAAGAAATGGGAGAACAAGAGATTCTGTCTCAAACAAGGTAGAAAACAGGACTGAAACATAAAGCTATACAAGTACTATTTAGCACATGTGCACACTTAAATGCGAACACACATGAACACGCAATATACACACAATAAAAATTCATTTAAAATTAATAGAATTAAATTATGCTTATTCCAACTTTATTTTAAATTATCATAGCAAACCAACAATGTCTAAAATTTCTATCCAAGGTTTCAAAATGACAAACAAGAATATGTTACCTGTTAGATATTAAAGATAGCCACTTTAGAAAACTTAGCAACCACTGAATGTAAAAAGGGGTAACAAAACTGTCTTGAACAGTGTCTAAGAGATGATCTAGTATTGCCTATAAGAAAAGTTAAGATTCATTCTAACTGAAATTCTTTTATAGCCAGGTATCAACATAAAAGTGGCACACACTTTTAATTCCAGAACCTGAGAAGCAAAGGCAGGAAAACGTCTGAGTTCCAGGCCAGCCTGGCCTACATAGTAATTTCCAAGCCAGCTAGAGCTACATAGTGATAGACCCTGTCTCCAATAAATAAATAAATATCAAAACACAATCAGAAAAGGAAATCTCAATTGCTAATGAATTTAAGATAATGTAAACAAAACAGAAATACTCTGACTTTGTAAACTTCTGTTAGCCATGTTACATCAAATATATTTTTATATTTCTAGTTATACTTATTCAAGAAGAAAAAGCAGTAATTGTTTTTACAATGATAAAAATGGCACTAATCAAAGCACATACTAAGGTAGTCACTTAGTTACAAAGAGCCATCCTAAGTTTTTCTTAAGAGATCAATGTGGTACACTGGAAACTGAATCCCAGTGTGTTCATGGTGCAGACAGTGAGGCTGGGTCCCAGTGTGCTCATGGTGCAGACAGTGAGGCTGGGTCTCAGTGTGCTCATGGTGCAAACAGTGAGGCTGGGTCCCAGTGTGCTCATGGTGCAGACAGTGAGGCTGGGTCCCAGTGTGCTCATGGTGCAGACAGTGAGGCTGGGTCTCAGTGTGCTCATGGTGCAGACAGTGAGGCTGGGTCTCAGTGTGCTCATGGTGCAGACAGTGAGGCTGGGTCCCAGTGTGCTCATGGTGCAGACAGTGAGGCTGGGTCCCAGTGTGCTCATGGTGCAGACAGTGAGGCTGGGTCCCAGTGTGCTCATGGTGCAGACAGTGAGGCTGGGTCCCAGTGTGCTCATGGTGCAGACAGTGGAATCTTTAAGACCTTGTCTGAGGCCCTGCCCTCAGAAGCAGCACTGGTGTTGAGAACTCAACATTTGCCAAAAAACTGAGGTATGTTAAAGGAGCAGGAGATTCCTGCTTCCTGGTGTGACTCCTCCTTTCCCAAGTGAATACTCCTGCTGTACGATGCTGTTGGCTACAAGGCCCTCCCCAGAAGCGAAGCAGTTTGGTAGGCTGCCACAACATGGACTTTCAGCCTCTAAATCTGAAAACTAAAATATTTTTTTCTTTATATAATATAGCCTCAGAAATTCTGATCATAACAAAAAATAAGTATGACTATATAAAACAGCTTTTTATTTTTTTTAAAGGCTAAGGTATTTTAAAAGTCTGAAGCATACTTACAGACTGAAAATAACTCTTTGTTATTCAGAAGCCAAGTCATCATATGATCTATGATACTTCTACTAGTTGGGTTCTAAGCATTCTATATCATTTAGCACAACAGGATTCAAAGCAGTGATTCTCAATCTCCCTAATGCTGCAACCATTTAACATAGTTCCTCATGCTCTGGTGACCCCCAAACCATAAAATCATTTCACTGCTACTTCATAGCGGTTATTTTGCTACTGTGATGAACTGTAATGTAAATATCTGATATGTGGGATGTCTGATATACATGCTCCAAAGGGGTTACTACCTACAGGTTCAGGATTTCTGCAAGTTTCAAGGGTTCATGAGATCCTAATCCTAACATACTGCTGTCACCTGGTGGGAAGCTGACTGTCTACAACCCCAGACAAGGCAGCGGCACTAAACAACAGCAAGCACTGTGCTCACCCTGCACAGCTGAGGTAAAGAGCAAGGATGGGGAAGGAAGGCAACCATAGCTCCACTAACACACAGCAGTGACACACAACTGTCTGTGATTCTATCCCTCAGGATGACGAGATCCATCGAAGGTACACTTCCTAGACAAACAGTCATGTGAACCTGTAATGTCAACAGGAACAGCTCATATTTGTTGCCAATGACATAACCCCAAGCTTTGACGTAAAAACTAGTTTTGGAAAACTTCTATCATCACCACGAACTTGACGGTTTATAAATAATGACTTGTGGTAAAATCAGTGACAATACTAATCTATGACATTTTTAATATTTTAAGCTGAAACATTAGTATCTAAAAGATCTATATAACTTTGTCAACATTTTTCCCCAAGTGGTTCTATTGTGGTGATATAACTTAAGGGGAGAATGAGATGGCTCAAGGAATAAGGCACATTACTGGCCACCTCAGCTGGTGATGAGGTCAGTCTTCAGAACCTACAAGTGTAGAAAACCAATTCCCCACACCCATACACTCAGCCCAAAACACACACACACAAAAGTAAATGTTTATAAAAAATTTTTTAGTTGGGTGGTGGTAATGGTGTCAGCAACAGAGTACAACTTTAACCCTAGCACTCAGGAGGCATAGACAGGTATATCGCTGAATTGGAGGCCAGCCTGGTCCCCAGAGTGAGCTACAGGACAGTCAGAGCTACACAGAGAAACACACAGGAAAAAAAAAAATTCTTAATGTTAAAGTGTAACAGACCAGTGAATTGTTAAACTATTAATACATCAGGCAGAGTTTCACAATCCACACTGTACTTCACTGTTAAGAAGTGGCTACGTGTTCATTTTTAGCATAGTAGCAAAGAACATTAAGTTATTAAAAAGCCATTCTTCAACTTTTCATGCTGCTGAGACTGACCAGGCATATGTTAAGCAAAACCTCTCTATCTACCATGGGGCTGTATATCCAGATCTATGTTTATTTTTATTTTGAAGCAGAGTCTAAGTTGCTGTGTGTAGCTGCTTATTATATTTTGCCAATTTGGGTCCCCCCCAAAATTGTTTGCATGAGAAGATCTGGAAACCTGCCCCTAGTTAACTCTGATTGGTAAATAAAGATGACAGCAAGCAATAGCTTGGGAGAAGAGAGAGGCAGGATTTAAAGTTCCTGGGCTTCCTCAAGGAAGCACGAGTAAAGGAGAGAGACCATGTCTTAGGAGTAGTGCAAGACAGAGACAAGAGCCGCCGTGGGGTAGAGAGGCAAGGAGAGCACCCTGGGCTCTGGACCAAGAAAACATGGCCCAGAGGGTTAACTAATTGAAGTTAAGAGCAGCTGACATGGAACATAGAAATCAGTAGGTAGTAACCAGGTAACTTGGTGGGAGGTAGATCCTAACAGCATGGAAGTTTGGCAGTTGCCCAGCTATTGTGCTGCTTAAGGCATATTAACATATAAAGACTGTGTGTGTGTGTGTGTGTGTGTGTCTTTCATTAGGGAAAGTAGCAAGCCCGTACTGGGATTTATTAAAATATTAATACTACAGCCCAGATCCAACTTGAACTTATAATCCTCTACCTGCAGCTCTGGAACACATAGGATTATACACCATGCACCTGCCTACTTTTTCCCTTCTCCACATTACACTTGCTAAATGTTCTCTACCTCTACCAGTCAATATTCTACATGAATACAATCCTCCTTTGGATAAAGTGAAAAAACATAAAATAATCTTACTCTTTACACAGGAATTTTTTTGTAATTTAGAAAATATTTTCACAGAATTATTTACTTATAGCTAGGCACGTGCCTACAATTCCAGCATATACCAAGTTAGCTTGAATTGCAAACTCCATCTCCCCCACACAAAAAGAAAAATTATACAGTTAACACAATAGTTCATTACTACTCTCTAGGGGAGTGGGCTGTTGGTGCACGCGCACACGCGCGCACGCACACACGCACGCACACACGCACGCGCGCACACACACACACACACACACACACACACACACACACACACACACGCTAGGCAATCTCTTTACCACTAAGTTACCCCTCCCTCCAAGGGCATTATTAGTTTTTTTTTGGTTTGGTTTGGTTTTTTGAGACAGAGTCTCTCTGTTATGTAGCTCTGGCTGTCCTGGAACTCGCTACATAGATCAGGCTGATCTGAAGTCATAGGGATCCACTTGAAACTGCCTCATGAGTGCTGGTTTAAAGGAGTGAATGACCACACCATACCTAGCCCCATTATTAGTATTTTTAATTTAAAAAAAAAAAAAAAAGCTTAAAAGTTAAGTTTACTCCTTTATACCAAATTTAACAGTTTAAAATTATTAAAATAAATGTGAATATAGTTTTTAACACTTAGGGGCCCAGCCCCTACAAATATTTAGTTGACTTTGTATTCATTTTTCAATATTTAAGCATAGCTTCAAAAATGCAAGTTCTTAAATATTAGATTTGGTTTCTTAAAAGACTTCATTTTAAGACCTTTAAGTATCTTGTTTTCCCTCTGCCAATGAATAAGGCAGCTATTCAGTATTAAACTTTAAACTATTGCTATACCTTGAACCATATATCTCCAAACATTTTTTTTAAAACCACACACATTTGTTAACAGACTTTCATTAGGGAGAACAGAAGGGAGACATGGCAATAATACAATGCTTAAAATAAAATGCTTGATCAGGGCCAACCGGAGCGAGCAGGGCTGAACGAACATGGACTGCCGGAGCGAGCGGGGCCACCAGAGCGAGCAGGGCCAACAGGAGCGAGACGGGAGCGAGCGGGGCCAACCAGAGTGAGCTGGGCAGACCAGAGAGAGTAGGGTTAACCAGAACGAGGGGAAAAAAATGCTTGGTCAATTTTTAATTATCTGAAAACACCCTCTCCTAAATCCACCTGGGACTGGCACCCTAATAACTGAAAGCAAGCTGGGAAAGGTGCTGTACACCTGAAATGCCAGCATTTAGAGTCTAAGGTGGGAAAATCTTGAGTTCAAGTCTAGCCTGGACTACACAGTGAATTTGAAACAGCCTGACATTCATAATCAAAGAGTTTTTGTTGTTGTTTGTGGGTTTGGTTTGTTTGTTTGTTTGTTTTGGAAACAGGGTCTCACTGTGTAGATCAGGATGACCTCAAACTCACAGTGATCCACCTGACTCTAGAAGCATGACGCCACACCAAGTTAAGATTTATTTTAAAATTTTTTATTTTAAAATGTTTATTTAAAAAAACAAACAAACAAAAAAAAAACACCTAAACACAGTTTTGTTTTTTAGTTTTGTTTTCTGGGGGGGGGGCTGTTTTGTTTTGTTTATGTGCCTCATTTTCAACTTTTATCAAGCTCCAAGGCTAGCCTCTGGTTTGGTATTAACTCTAACAAGCCTTGCTGCCAGGCAGAACTACTAGCTTATCTCCACATGACTGGGCAACAGACCATTAAAGAAGCAAAGGGAAGACTTCCCTACAGCCCTGACCCCAGCAAATGTGGAAGAGAACCATGATGACCATCTTAAGGATGTATTCTCCTGTCACCAAGGGCTGCTGTTCATGTTTGTCTACTCTCTGCCCTGGTGCTTACAACAGCCCCTGGTATGTAGGCAGGTGTGCGATAAAAGATGAATAATTAATCCACCTAAATGTTCACTACTCCTATTTCACAGACCCCCCCCCCAAAAGAAAAACAATTCTTTCTAAAATCAAGTTTACAGGCTGCAATTAGATGTTATACTTCACAATTACAGCCAAATTCTAACTCTCATTTTGAAATATTCTATTACAATGTAAAAGTTGATGTAGGTCAGTCCTAAAAGAGAGAAATGCACATAATGTAAATGTCTACTAAGACAGCCACCTATACCCTAATGCCTTGCCTATCCCCTACTTCTACCTTCTGTCAAATACAGAATACAAACAAAAAAGAAAATTTAAAGTATTAAATTACTGATTAAACCAATACTAAAAGGTACCTTTGACCCATTTCAGATCTGCAGAATTTCCTTAACTTTCAAACTTCTGTGCATTTGTTGGCACCATGTCACCAGACAGCCCAGATTAGCCTTGAACTTGTGATCTCCTGACTGAGTCTGTAAGTGGTGGGATGGATCACAGGTATGTGCCACTGCAGCCCACTCACAGACTACTGTAGGAGGGCCACTAGAGAAAACAGCTAATTTCCTCCTAGAGTCCTCTCATTTCTCCACACAGCAGTTGTTCCTTGGTTATTCCACAAAGTGAGTAAATACAACAACCACTGCATCCGTGAGGACACTGGAGACTTTCAGGAACCAAGTCATGCTCCAGTGACCCAGGCTAGCCTGAGGAACACAAAGCAAGACCCTGTCTCAAACATTTTCAGGGCTAGTGAGATAGCTTAGTAAGTAAAGCACGCACCATATGAACCTCATGACCTGCGTTCAATCCCTGAAAATCATGTAGCAGTGGAAGGCGAAGTCCAACTCCACAAGGCTTTCCTGACATACATGCCCCCACTGGCCATGCTCCCCTCACATACAGGAGATCACATACACACGCAAAAAAAATGAAATAAATCTAATATTTTCACAGGGATTGAGTACAATTTTATAATACTAAAATTTCAGTCCTATACTCAGAATATAGATTAGTATTAAAAAAAGGCAGGGCTGGTGAGATGGCTCAGCACCCGACTGCTATTGCAAAGGTGATGAGTTCAAATTCCAGCAACCACATGGTGGCTTACAACCACCCGTAATGAGATCTGACGCCCTCCTCTGGTGCGCCTGAAGTCAGCTATAGTGTACTTATGAATAATAATAAATGAATCCTTGGCCCGGAGAGAGCAGGGACTGAGCGAGTGGGACCGACCAGAGCGAGCAGGGTCGGCCGGAGTGAGCGGGGAAGACCAGAGCGAGCAGGGTTGACCGGAACAAGGGGAAAAAAAAAGGCAATATTTCATTATTCGTGGTATCTAACATACTAGAAAGACAGAATACGAAAATCCAGCTCTCACCAAAGCTTTCTTCTCTAAGAATAGCAGATACTTCTCTAATTGTTAATTATGTGCTGTGCCCAGGGATACACAGCAATGCTTTGCTTTGCTTTTCCTTCCTATCTTTAAAATAGTAACCATAGTCAAGAGTCACTCAAAATATATCCTGGACAGTAAGTATAAAATCATCAAGTAGCCACTCTTACTCGCACAAGATAGCCTAAAAAGACCAGAACAGTTGTCATGAGGAGGAGGGGCAGGGGCAGGGGCAGGGGCAGGGGCAGGGGCAGGGGCAGGGGCAGGGGCAGGGGCAGGTAAGACTTACTTCTTGATACAGTTGGTCATGAGAAGATGCACATCTTGTCTTTCATCTAATAACAGCATTGCTCCTAAATAGCCAATGCGTTTGTCTGTGAATTTTTGTGAGGCGATTAGCTTGAGGCACTCCAACTACAAAAACAAAAAGAAAGGAAGGAAGGTGAGGAGAGAGGGAAGAGCACTGTGCGTGTCTACATTTGTACATTGGTCTGCATTCCTATGGCTCAGGCATTGTTTTGTTGTTGTTGTTGTTGTTTTGTTGTTTGTTTTTCGAGACAGGGTTTCTTTGCATAGCTCTGGCTGTCCAGGAACTCACTTTGTAGACCAGGCTGGCCTCGAACTCAGAAATCCGCCTGCCTCTGCCTCCCGAGTGCTGGGATTAAAGGCGTGTGCCACCACGCCCAACTTGGCTAAGGCATTGTAAGTTAAGGACATCTGCTTGGTTCCCAGCGTGCATATCAGGTAGCTCCAGCTCTAGAGTATGCTGACTGCAGTCACATACATTTGGTGCACATACAAATAGCCATACATATCTATATATAAAGCAGTAAATCATCCAGCAGCTGGAAATAAAGAACTTTACAGTACCTTAGATATCAAAATATACAATGAACTCAAAAAGTAAATGAACCACATTTGGAGCTTAAACAGAGAAATCAACTGCAGAAAGAAACTAAAATCTCAGAGTGAAACACAGTAGCAATACTAATCAAAATTGTTTTTTATATTTTTTTCACATAATTATTAGAGGAGCACTTGTCTAGCCTGCGTGAGATCGTTGATTCACAAAATAATAACAACTATTATTAAATAACTCCTCAAAGCTTAAGAGCCTTTTAAAATGAAACTTTGCCTTTCTTGAAAATCACAACCAATCCCAGCACTCGGGAGGCAGAGGCAGGTAGATTTCTGAGTTCGAGGCCAGCCTGGTCTACAGAGTGAGTTCCAGGACAGCCAGCACTATACAGAGAAACCCTGTCTCGAAAAAAGAAAGAAAGAGAGAAAGAGAGAAAGAGAGAGAGAGAGAGAGAGAGAGAGAGAGAAAGAAAGAAAGAAAGAAAGAAAGAAAGAAAGAAAGAAAGAAAGAAAGAAAGAAAGAAAGAAAATAAATCACAACCACTCTAATACACTTTAAGGTTCCAACTAGACAAAGAAAGGGCCAAACATTCCCTCTGAGCTAGTGTTTTTTAAAGGACACACACAAATCCAGCTCTCCAGGAAGAATTTTTAAAGTACTCTCTCCTTTCGAATTGTGCACTGTCTTAGGAGCCCCCACCAGAGAGCTGTGTACATAGGAAGCACCGGTCAGTCATAGGACACTGCTGTCCACTGAGTTCATCTAAAGAGCTCAAGGGAAAGGGAAGGAAGTATAACGCAGTTCCACAAATAGAACTGCTTGAGGCTATTCTTAATTATCCTTTTAAAGGACCTGGATTTACAAAAGAACCTCGAGTTAGGTGACTGGCTACACTAACACAACACTAAGTCCCAAGAACCAGGGAGAAGGGAGAAGAATCCTCTGTAAGGGGAGGTGGGCAGGAGAGGTGAAGACAGCCCTACCCTTCCAGCTACATGTCCTATGGCAATTTTGAAAATGATTTCTGAATAGAAGTTGATGCTGTTCTTACAATGTATGTAGAAAAGACCTACTGGTGAAAGAGCCGATCAAAATTAACAATGTTGCCAGAGCTTCCCTATTCAAGCAGGCCTGCTAGGGCAGGGCAGGCCTGAAATCCCAGCAGAAAGGTCAATTCAAGGTCAACTTCAACTCCACAGCAAGTTTGAGGCTAACCTGGGCTATGTCACACTACCTCAAACCCTGTAACAAAAATTCTACTTTATAAGCCGGGCATGGTGGCGCACGCCTTTAATCCCAGCACTCGGGAGGCAGAGGCAGGCGGATTTTTCTGAGTTCGAGGCCAGCCTGGTCTACAAAGTGAGTTCCAGGACAGCCAGGGCTACACAGAGAAACCCTGTCTCGAAAAAAAAAAAAAATCTACTTTATGCTTGTTTTTCAAATATTCCATTGAATAATTTTATAAAAATTTTGTCATGAAAAAAATCCACCTAGACTCTGATAGCCCCAAAGTTTTCACCATCATTACTGGGTCTTGCTCATGGTCAGTTCCAAGCTCTAGGCAAAGTAAATGACCCAACACCACTCTTGCTTAGATTACTCAGTGAGCAGGCCAGCCTCTAAGGCATCACTCATAGTCAGAGCTGTGTCTGAATAGTCATAAAACCTATTTCTCTCTTTATTGAGATATAATGGTAAATCATACAGGTTAACATCATTTGGTTTTCTATGAACTGTCTTGTCACTACCCAACCCCACCCCAGGGCTGAAGTTACTTTCGTGAGACCATACCCATCTTGCTAAGTGGATCCTAGGATTTGAACTCAGGTCCTCACAGTTGCACAATAAGCAAGCTTAGCCACTGAGCCATCTATTTCTTCAGCACCAACCTTTCTTTTTTTTTTTTTTGAGACAGGTTTTAGGCTAGGCTAGCTGGCCAGTGAGCCCCATGGGTTCTCCTGACTTAGCTTCCCAGCCCTGAGATTACAAGGCAAAGACACACCATGACATCTGCTTTTCCTTTTCTACTTGGTTCTAGAGAGCAAGCTCAGGTCTTCACAATTACTACACAACCACTCTACTAACTAAACTAGCTTCCCAGTCGAGCCCCACTTATGAATTCATATCCTAATTCCAGGGCCAAAGTCAAAAGACAAATGCACCTTGGGAAACATTTGTAACTCATTTCACACTCATGAGGGCCTATGTAATGGTATCCTACCAAAAAGACCAAAAATACAATATTAAAATAAAAAAGATTAGGCCAGACAACTCCTAGAAAACAAAACACAGCTCAAACAAATTAAGTTAACCTCATAAAATGAATGTAAATTAAACTGATTAAATTCCTAAGATATTGAATTATACACTTGAAAAGTGTGAGCTGCATGATTTATAAAAAATAAGCCTAAATGGAGGTGTTTAAAGGGAGAGTAATAAACCCCGACCATAAAGAGATGCTATTTTTAAGATTTATTTTTATGCCAAGCATGATGGTCCTTTAATCCTGCATTTGAAGCAGAAGTAGACAGATCTCTTAGCCCTAGGACAGCCTGGTTTACAGAGTGAGTTCCAAGACAGCCAGAGTTACATAATGTGACAAGAAAGAAAGAAAGAAAGAAAGAAAGAAAGAAAGAAAGAAAGAAAGAAAGAAAGAAAGAAAGAAAGAAAGAAAGAAAGGAAGAAAGAAAGAAAGAGAGAAAAAGAACAAGAGGAGGAGGGGGAGGAGGAGAGAGAGGGAGAGAGGGAGGGAGGGAGGAAGGAGTGAGTTTTACTTATGCGTATGCATGTCTGAATGCACATGTATGTACACATGCATATAGGGTCCCCTCGGAGGCTTGAAGAGGGTGTTGTGGCTAATTTTATGTCAACTTGACATAAACTTAGTCATCAAAAAGTAAATAGCATCAATTGAGAAAAATGCTTCCATAAGATAGGACTGTAGGCAAACTTGTAAGGCATTTTCTTAAGTGACTGATGGAGATTGGGGGAGTCCATTGTGAGTGGCATGGCCTTTGTATCAGCGCCTGCCTCCAGGTTCCTGCCCTGCTTGAGTTCTGTCTTGATTTCCTTTGATGATGAACTATGATCACATTGGTTGTAGTTTCTTATCACATCAAAAGTAACCCTAACTAACAGGTATTGCTGTGACAGACCTGACTATCTTGTTTTGGGGACGACTGTCAAAGGACTTAGGAACTTTGTTGAGAACAGTGCAGACAATGGAGGGCTGGCATGTGAAGTTTCAGAGGAAAGCAAAGAATCTGTGTTTCTGGTCAGCTGGGGCTGAAGATTCAGTTGTGATTAACAAGATACCGGAAATACTAAAATGAAACCTTTGCTTTATTGGGATGCTCAATGCTAGTCAGCTAGAGCTGTGGTGGCGCACGCCTTTAATCCCAGCACTAGGGAGGCAGAGGCAGGTGGATTTCTGAGTTCGAGGCCAGCCTGGTCTACAGAGTGAGTTCCAGGACAGCCAGGGCTACACAGAAAAACCCTGTCTCGAAAAACCAAAAAAAAAAAAAAAAAGAAATTAGCAGAGATTAAGAAGAGACCAGCAATAATGAGGTACAATCTTCTGGAAAGTGTTTCCTAAGAGTCATCACACAGAGCTGTTCTTCCAGACATGGCCAAGGTTGTACCTTGTGCTGATATCTGAACTTGGTAGTGTATGAGTCACTCAGGTGGTTTTAAAGGCATGAAGGAGTCATTGAGAGCAGCTTGAACTGTGTGGCAGGGCTAGAGTCTCTGAAGAAAGCCCAGGAGAAGGTATTGGTCAAAGTGCAGCCAGCTGCAGCAGGAGACCTCAGCAATTTGGGGGATGCCACTACCATGGGGGCATCAGATCCTTTGGAGTTGAAATTACTCCAGCCACCTGACACAGATGCTGGTACTAAACGTCAGTCCTCTGCAAGAGCAGCAAACACTTAACCATCTCTCCAGCCACTACTTTTAAATCTAGATTTGCAAAGACCAACTATCATTTGATGGCATGAGGCCTATATTTACAATGGGAGTATAAAGTGGCACAAGATGTACAAAGTTCTGATCTCTTTAAATTATAAATATATACAACCTTTGACTCAGCAATTTTCATAAAAACCTGCACTTATAATTAAATATGAAAAATGGATAGTATTCAAATATTTCAAATAGGAAAATGGGTGTCATTACCAAGACATCAGTATAATGACTCATACATGTAGCAAGATACTGTACAAAATATACTACTATGAGCACATCAAAGAAGCTGGAAGAAACAAGGACACATATTTTGTGTTGCTGGAAATGGATTCCAGGGCCTCCCAAGACCCTGAGACTCTGCATGGAGCTACATGCCATGGCCCAGAGAACTTTTTAAATGTGTCCGAATGTTCTGTCTGTGCACCACGTGCATGCCTGGAATCTGCAGAGGTCAAGAGAAGGTATCAAATCCTCTGGATATAACTGAGGCTATAGGCAGTTGTGAACCACCATGTGGGTACTGGGAGCTGGACCTAGGTCTTCTGCAAGAACAACTGTTTTTAACCACCAAACCATCTCTTCAGCCTTTGAGTAAGGATTCTTATATATTGATATGATATATTGTTATGATCTATGAACATGAAGTACTGATATGATATATTGATATGGGTTACTCTTCAAGACAGATAATGAGTGGCCAACAGAAACAATATGTCACAATCACCTGCAGATACACAATGTACATTTTGTATCTGGAAGAATGTTTATTAAGCAGTTGAGCCACTGGTGGCCTATGGAAAAGTGATAGAAAGATAGGGATAGAAAGGAGAGTTTTTAATCCTAATCGCTATGTAGCTTTCAAGTTTAAAATCAATTACACTGTCATTACCTATTTCAAAGACAAATATTCCCTGCTAGAAGGGAATAATTAAATTCATTTATTAAGTTGCAAGTGGCCAGAAGAGCTAATATAACTGGGGGGAAAATGACTCTATATAGCTGGACAGTATATATTTCAAAGCATAACAAAAGTACATTTGAGCATTAGAACACTTTACAAAATAAGGCTTAGAGTTTAACACTAGAATCTTAGGAAGATGTAATACTTAGTAAAGCAGGGAATGAATCAGTCATTAAATCAGTCTTAAAATTCATAAAGAAAATTATTATGGGGCTAGAGAGATGGCTCAGCGGTTAAGAACACTGACTGCTCTTCCAGAGGTCCTGAATTCAAATACCAGCAACCACGTGGTGGCTCAGAACCATCTGTAATGGGATCCAATGCCCTCTTCTGGTACTTATATATAATAAATAAATAAATCTTTAAAAACAAACAAACAAAACAAAAATTTTTTAAAAAGGAAAATTATTACAAGACAGTGTAAGCTTTTGTATGTTTGTCCCTAGTCCCTAATCCTCAAAAAAAGCTATGCTTTTTTCTGCTACCAATTACTTCTTATCTCCTGTCAAATTCCCCTTTGCCAACATCACTATTTAACTTGCACTGTAATATATTTGCTTTTCCACAGGAACCTCTGCCTCTCTCCCACCTCTAATTCCTAAATCTGATAATGATCTCTTTCCTATTCCCTGATGTCCTTTTAACATTTGCTTCTAGTTTGTGAGACACTGAGATGGGACAGTTACTACTTGATCTCTAAAGACATTCTGCTTTAATTTAGCAAATTCCTGCAGTATAGTAACCAGTGTGCCAGTCTCACTGATACTCAATTTAAAGGAACAATATAATAGTATCAGTATCTATGGGTTACATATAAATATGGCAGTCATTATGCATTAACTACTATGAAAACAAGGGTATCCAATTCTGGTGAGGGGGAAATGATTAGAGAAGAGGCTCCTATCTCCCTATAAAACACATACTGGACTAGAAAGAAATCAGTCTGATTTAGGAGTTGGATCTCCCTTAGGAGCTGGACCTCCCTTAGGAGCTGGACCTCCCTGACTCTAATTCCACCTAGGGGCCTGGGTTTCCCATCATTGCTTTCCAGGCAGTCATTAATTCTTTGTAGCTGAACTTTGACACAGCCTAAGAACCCTCCTCGGCAGGAGCATTCCAGTCACCCAATCAGCAGCAAGCCTAAGAGACTTGAAGCTATCAGTTGCCTCTTAGAAAGATTCCTAACCTGGACCAGTGAGAATTAGCAGACAGTTCTGAAAGTATAGGACACTTCTAGGAAATTCTATTTATTTTTAGCTTTACGGCTTTTTGAGACAGGCTCTCCTGTATCCTAGGCTGGCCTTTAACTACAGTTCCCCTGTGTACCTCAAGAATGACCTTAAACTCCTGGTCTTCCTGCCTTGTCTCCCAAGTGCTATAATGATAGTAAGGCAGCAGCATGGTTGACTATTTCAAAGAAATTGTGACTGAGCAGATTTTAAGTAGAGACTGTTTGTTTGTTTGTTTGTTTGTTTGTTTGAGACAAAGAAACAGTCCTGGCTGCAGTCCTGGCTGGCCTAGAACTTGCTATATGACCAAGTTGGCCTCAAATTCAAGAAATCTGCCTGCCTTGGCATCCTGAGTGCTGAGATTAGAGGATGCACAGCCACACCTGGCTGGCAAATTTCTAGATTCTTAATGACTTTTAATGTTCCTTTTTGGGGGGGGGTTCGAGACAGGGTTTCTCTGTGTAGCCCTGGCTGTCCTGGAACTCACTTTGTAGACCAGGCTGGCCTCGAACTCAGAAATCCGCCTGCCTCTGCCTCCCAAGTGCTGGGATTAAAGGCGTGCACCACCACGCCCGGCTTAATGTTCCTTTTTAAAAGAAAATTTCGAACCAACTTTTATTAAGAACTTTGGAGTTGAACAGTATGTCTCAGTGGATATTAAGCATAAGAATTTCAATTCAGTTTTTCAGGCAGACATTAATTCTTTGTAGCTGGTCTCTGAAATAGCCTCAGAACCGTCCTCAGCAGGATGCTCTATGTAAAGTTAGTTCTGAGAGTTGGAGGGATTGCTTGGTAATCAAGAACGCATGTTGGGCTGGTGAGCTG